>JAQPZY010001651.1:0-600000 GCA_029931535.1 Margaritifera margaritifera
ATGGAAGTTGAAAAGTAAAAAGTAGCGAAACGACACATCCTACATTAAGAATAATAAAAACAGAGATAACCAGAAACGTGTTCATGGAACATGGATGTCCCACCACAAAGTCTGAAATGACCTACATGCAAAATTTGACCAAGGTGTGATAGATAGATGGATGGATGGACAAGGACAACACTACACTGTACATGTACCTACTAATGCCATGGTATGGCATAACAACATATATCTTTGGTGTCTTAAGTTGAAAAACATGCTTTTTCTGCATGAAAATAACTTTTCTCCATCCGTGTAACATTAGATTTGTCTGTGGGTGCATAATAAAGCCACATGCTTTTGAAAGCAAATGATTTCCTTCCTGTTTGCCAACTATCCAGCATAGAATCTGAACCTTTGCCCCTCTCTTCCTTGATTAAAAGGTATGCAAATGCCAACATTCACCTGCAATCTGCCATGCAGGTATTTCATACTCCTGATTAAACTTCAAATTACATGAATGCATTCCACTTATGTAAAATGAACTCTTACTGTACAGCTTGAAATGACGTGGTCATTACATTATGATGTCACTGATATGTCCTCACGTACCATATATACTCGTGTATAAGCCGATAAAAACTGCAAACTGCATAGACCCAGATCTGCCGGTGCATTATGCGCCGGCATTAGACCCTGATCTGCCAGCACATTATGCACCGGCAGATCTGGGTCTATGTTGTTTGCACTTGGACCCGACTTATACGCGAGTATCTACGGTAAGTCCGTCTTAGCGTTATGAACTCTGGGAGAGATTAGAGTTAAAATGTGTGATTGTCACTTAATTAAATAACAAAAATGAAAAATTCTTATACAATTTTAATAATTACATTAATAGTTCTGTGAAAGAAAATGACATCAACAAAAAGTATGAGACCTTTGGAAATCTTTAGCAATCCTTGACCTGCCACAAATTGTCGACAAAAGCTTTCTGTTGCGGAAAACTGATCTGATCTCAATAACTATCATACTGAAACAATCATCACACATCAACATACCCTTTTCTTTGTTTGAAAAGGTGCCTATGGTCCTCAACCTGTGCCAATTTTATGAATTTTTAAATACTCCTTCAGCTATTACTTCATTGGCAATTAGTGACAGGGAACTTTCTCTCATACTTTTCTATGTAATGACCCTTACTTGCAGATAGATATTCAACTAGGACCCTTACTTGCAGATAGATATTCAACTAGGAGTAGTGCAAAAAAATTCACACAAACCTATACATTTTTTAATGATTTTGAATTGTGTGGACCCTTTGCTACATACAAATATACATTTTCCAAAAAGTTAAATACTTGACAATATTATAAGTGATCATCTTTAATCACCATATTTATCTGTATAGACCGCAACAACTCACTTATAAGTTGATTCCAACAGCAAACAATATATACCCTGATCCGCCATCGCATCATGCACTAGCAGATCAGGGTCTATGTTGTTTGTTCTACTGGTTACTCCTAACATACTGCATAAACCCAGATCTGCTGGCACATTATGCGATGGCAGATCTGGGTCTGTACAGTGTGCAGTTGGACTTGACTTAAAGGTGAATATATACAGTAATACCCACTCAACTGGGAACAGTATATTCCCAGATCTGCCCTTGTGTAATGCACAAGCAAATCAAAGTCTCTCCTGTTTTTTCTACTTATGATTAAAGAGTACAGCATAAACCCTGTTATACACGGAAAGTTACAGTAAAAGTGCAGATGAGTGCATGTTATACATGGAAAGTTACAGTAAAACTACAGAAGCTGGAAACATGTTGTTTATAGCATCATGTGCTAGCAGATAAAGGTTTTTCTTGGTTGTCTAAAATTAAGGAGTGTTCCCTTATTATAATGCTGCCCATGGATGCCTCACAGTATACTGTCTTATAGTGGGACTACCTTATAATGAAGTATATGATATATATAATTCTGCTACATGTACCACTTAATTAATGGGATCCATGACCATATTTTCCTTGCAACAGGAACCATGTTGTAATGAAGGGACTTCAAGTGATGCAGTGCTACATGGACACAAGTATATGGCTACCACAATACATGTGGGCCTAAATTATCCACACGGACACAAGTATTTGACTACCACAGTAAATGTGGGCCTAAATTCAGTGTTCAAAACAGCAGCTAATGCCCTTTCAGGTCTCAGACAATAATTTCAGATTCAGGCTCACAACTTCTTGAAGATTAAAAAAGCAAAAAAAAAGTTTTATTTGATGCTAGCCTGAAGTCCAGCTTTTCCTACAACTCAGTTTCAAATATTATTTGCTGTCAGTATCATAATGTTGAGGAATATAGACTGTGAAATAATATGTTTCAAAAGATTCCAAAACATCATTTGAATATGATGATGAAGATTAAGATAGTCCACAAATGTTAACAATATAAAATTCCATCTATATCATACAGCAGAGGCATAGAAATAGGGGAAGCTTTTATTTTTACTGAAAATACTAATGTGCAAATTAATGACTGCCCTTCCCCAATTTTTTTATTTTTAGAATTTTCAATTTTATGCAGAATTTTCCACACAAAAAAAGTGACTTGTACATACTCACTTAAAAGTTTAATCCAACTACAAACAACAGAGACAATGATCTGCCATGGCATAATGTGCTGGCAGATCAGGGTCTATGTTGTTTGCTCTACTGATTACTCCTAACAAACTGCACAGATCCAGATCTGCTGGCACATTATGTGATGGCTGTCTGGATCTGTGGAGTTTGCAGTTGGACTTGACTTAAAAAGCAAGTATATATGGTATATAATTTCATACACTGGGAAGCAGGCTCTCATTCCTCCCCCTCTGAATCCACTTAGTCATTCCAACAACCTTGAACAGGATAAAGAGATATTGTTACATTGCCAAATATAAAAAGAGCAGATGCAATGTCTAGCCACCACAAATCTCCATGCTTTATACCCAACAACCTCCACTTGTACTCACCCTAACCCCAAGACAGTGACCCAGGGGTCATAATGTAATGTATGATGCATCTTCCTGCTATGTCTGCATTTCTAAAGTTTGCTCAGAAAATATATCAAAATTTTATTGGAATAAAATGTTTGTACATCTGACCTTTGACTCCCTCTCAAGGGACTCCTGTGGGTTAGGGAAGAGATGTCACTCCTCTTGCAAATGGTTACCCCGACGGCAACATAAGAACAAAGTTCATGAATTTTCATCAATACAAGCAACATCCCATGTAAAGATATGAAGTTGATCAACAAGGGCCATAACTCTGTCCAAAAGGGAGCAGATGAGACAAAATCCATAAAAGACACATCTAGGTCTATGAAACAATGATCACGTCAGATTGCATTCAAACATGTTGAATGGTTCATGATCTATGCCATTTACTAGAAATATTCCATGTGATGATATGAAGTTAACTGTCAAGAGCCAGTACTCTAACCAAAATGGAGCCAAGGAGACTAAACCCATAAAAAGCATATCTAGATCCATGAGACAATGTTTATATCAAATTGCATCCAGATATTTTGAATGGTTCTTGAGTGTGGTGAGTTATAAGCAACATCCCATGTTAAGATATGAATGTAATTGTGAAGGGCAATAACTATCCAAAATGGAGTAGATGACTAGACAAAACCCCATAAAGGCACATTTAGGACTAGGCGACTATTTTCACCCCAAACTGCATCAGAATATTTTGAATGGTTCCTGAACTATGTTGGTTACAAGGATCTATTGTAGTGGAGATTTTAAACTGATTGAAAAAGGGCTATAACTCTATCCAAATTGGACTGGAAAATTAAAAAAACTTTAAAGGCACTTCGACGTATAACAGGCATTTCACCTACCAAATGACATCCAATTATCCATAACGGTTGCAGTGCTTTGGTGGTTACAAGAAGTGTGAATGGAGGAAAAAGGTGATTACTTTTGGACTCTTGTATATCAATGTGGGGCACTAATTAGAGTTGGGGATTAATCACAAAGCTACCTATTACTCATTCTTATTGACAGAAACTAATGCTTAGTTGTGGAACATGATCAAAAGTTTTGTGAAAAATAAAAAGATACAGCTTGCTACATCTAGCTACACTGTTATGAAATGATAATCTGTACTTTAGTTATTACAACTTTTAAATTTGGGCAAGTTTTTGACTGACAGGTATAAATTTTCGATATTAGAACAATACTCTTCTGAAAGTTGAGAGAAAATACAAGTCTTCATATGATTCAGGTCCTCTATAACGCTTTCTATTTTAGAAATTCAGACTATGCAAAAAAATATGATAAAGTTCAAATGTTTTTATTCCCCAATATTAGAATTAAAGAACTACTGTAGCTCACTTCAGAACTGAACTTCATATTTTTACAGGATTCATTAAGTCATGAAGCTTGAAAATCAATTACACACTATACATGAATGGCTGTAATGAAGGAAAGGGCATTCGTGCATACTTGTGTAATTAATTTTCAAGCTTTACAACTTCATGAATATGGTAAAAAATGAAGTAAAATATATTCTTAGAATTACACATAGTTATGCAAATAATAACGAATCTCAAGAAATAAATGAGATCTATATTTTAAACACTGTTTACAAATATTGTAAAAGCACAGAAGAAGAGTGTATTCATACATAAGCAGTTCCTTTCTGTTGTGATAACTAATAATTTCTAGTTTTTTGTATCACATGACACGATTTTAACCAATCTAAATGCTTGGTACAAAGTCTTGTACAAATGTGTATTATAAAAATTTAGCAGGCATAATATTTTAGCATACATGTAATGAACAAGGACACCAAATTTAAAAAAATATTATTTATCAAACAGTACATAACATCTGAGAGTGGTTACCGGTATTCATGAAAGTTTTGTCATGGACAATACTTGCAAAACATTTAATGACGTTAAAATATTCTGATTTACCCTAAACTTTCTGAAAAAAGGCAGCATGAAAAAAGGCAGCATGAAATCTCAATTTGCAAATTATAATTAAGAGTGCCAAGGTCCCTACTACATAAATACATCACCAATTTAAACATGGGGGGTGGGGGGAGAGAGAGAGAGAGAGAGAGAGAGAGAGAGAGAGAGAGAGAGAGAGAGAGGAATAACAATAACCTGACTGTGTTGTTGGATGTTTTAATGTGTTATATTTAATCTAATGCCAAAGAGAAACTATCCTAATTACTGTTTTAGATACTTTGTATTGAATAAATTTATCCAAATGGGACCCATAATAGTTTAATAAAAACTGACTAAAAACTGTTTAACTGATCTTGTGTTTTGCCTCTACAAAGTTGGACTTCCATCAGTATTATCTTTCAGTTTTTTTCTCTCTACTGATGATGAAGTTAACCGGATAGCTTTCCAATATATTTTTTGTAATGATCTAATTAATGAAGCAAAAGAAAAATGTTCAATGGTGATACATTTGAGTAGGGAAAATTAAGACAGTGTCTACATGGACCATTAAAACTGGAGTTACATTATTACAAGTTTAAACGGTTGAGTCAAGATAATATTTGTACCAGAATTTCTCTTTACATTTGTTTAATAGTATTATAAACACAAAATGAGATTTGATGCACTTTTTTCCAGCTCTGAACACCCAAAACTTTGTAATATCTTTAGTAAATCAACTGAATGACAGTGGTGTAGCATCATACGGATATAGGTCAATTAAGCTGAAATCTTGACAGAAGGGTGAGTAATATTATGTAACATTTTATCATCATGTTTAAAAGCGATGTTTAGCCGTGCATATTCCTGCAAGAATCAATTCTGAGAGTGAAATGAAACCCTCTCTTTATACTACCGAAGTAGACTTCAAAATTATTCATACTGCAAGTGGGTCAAATGTCTGACAATTCCCATAGGATACTGTTGCCATAGGATACTGTAATATAAAATATATATGACGACTTTCAATTGTGAAACATGACACATGTACCAGTACAGTAGAAACGATCTTTGTTCTATACTATGTGTTACTGGCCTGGGTGGTATAAAACCTATACTACCCTTGGATAATAAGTCCAACACTATGCCAACTGAGCTACTGTATCTCCCCAGATCTGCCATTATAAATGTACAAACAAACTATAGTCTACAAAAAAGACATTCAATATTGTATAGATCTGTGTAGATACTGATCCATCAGAACTTCATACTGCTGTATGTTACAGTGGATTACTGGTATACCATCACCAGTTGAGTCCTAAGTATATACAAGGACTAGAAGGACAAGTTGTTGACAGTACCATGTTGCTAGCCTGGGTACAGTCGTCGATATATGTTTTCTTTGCCAATATATTCATTTCTTTTTATTCCCCTGCTGATAATCTGTTCAAAAGAGATTATAATTAATTAATGGCACCCTACTGAGATTGTGGCAATATCGACGCCTGGGCACATGCGTGGTGCTTTCATGATTATTAATCCTATTAATAGCCAATTTACATGTGAAGCTGACCTTATCCAAAACAAGGCAAGGATGCAGTCTATTTCAGGACAACTTGATCAGAGGTATCGAACGTAAAATTAGCCCATTGAAACCGAGGGGTAAAGCAGAGGGTGCAGCACTCAATTATTGCAGGTCCACAGGCCGTCATTTTCAAGAACTAAAATGAACTGTAATACAGGCTACAATGCTGCTAGAGAATAAGCAATGTAAATAATTGGCAGAGGTTGTCTGTTTCATGTGGGAAATCATAAGAGAGAGACCACTGTAAATGGTAAAACTTGACAGATATGATCTGTCAGTTTGAGTATTCATTAGCACTGAGTGATCATAACAGTGCTCAGTCAAGAACAGTGCTTGTTCTCCCCTTATTTTCTTACAAATTTCTTTTTTTGTTTAGAAAAATATCAATAAACTCTATTTAGATGCTTTTGATCATGGCACATGCAGGTAAATGCATAAAATATAAATACACCTGCCATGGAGGGGATGATGCAAAAATGAAGAAAACATGAGTATAAAGGCAAAATGGAGTATTCAAGTGAGAAAAAAAAAAATCATAATTTATTAGATCTATTTTTCAGTAGTTCATTCATATGAAAAAATAAACAGCATGATAATTTGAACTCACAATATAGTCCATTATTCAAAGTGAAACCACTTTTACCTACTCGTGTTACAAAATGACTGCCACTGAATTGCCAGGGAGTATGGATTTTTCTTTTCTAAAACAAGTAGAACTAACTCATAAAATGATTAATACACATATTGATGCTGATTGGTAATATGGCAAATACAAAGAATAAGAGAACATGAAATCAAATAATTGTTGTGACTATGAAACAATGAGCATCTATGAAACAGCATTTTATTAAAAATTGTGAACCACTCTGCCACTGTTTTCATCATGTATTATTTTTTATTTGTCAGGCGAGTATAGGGGAAAAAATGTTCGTACATGTGGCACTGTATTTATCAAGTTAAATGGGCGACCAAGTATTGGTACTAAAATGTGTCATTATTCCCTACTCGAAGCCCATGCTAAAATGATAACTCCCTCACAACCCAGAGTAGCATGATGATGAAACATACAGCACTGTTGATTAGCTATAGGACCATTCTTCAAGCAAATACATTCATAACACGTTAGAAGGTTTGTCTCGTGGCAATTTTGAAATAACTTTGAAAAGTGACCAGTGCTTGGTTATTAGGGCCCTGTCCACCTTATAAATAGGTGCAGTGGTGTGCATGCATTATGCATGCTGGATGTGAACTAGATAATTCTTGCATACCATGCATACAAGATGCATGCACTGAAATACTTATATCCTTAGCAATATTCTGAACAGACCAGTCATTCTGCTGAACATAGCAACACCATGAATGAGTGTAGCACAGATTAGTGATATAGATACTCAAGACCTGACCTTGAAACAGCAAGTCTTTTTGTACTGAAGAAGATAACATAACCCTCTCCTCCATTTAATGTACTATAAAACCAATGGCATAAATACAGACCCTGAAAGGTAGTATTACTAGTTCTTATTGCAAATTTTGCTATCAAATTCATGCAGATTATTATCAGAGTTTTTAATGCTGACATTAATTCTATTATTTTACTTGAAAGGTTGCAGAAAAGTCATTGAAGAGCCATACTGAATCAAGATGAAAAAGAGTAATTGTTTCTAGTGAATCTTCTTGTCAATAGTCACTACAGCGATGATAGATTTCACTTGGGGTAAGTATGTATATATGCAGACCTGCCAACTGTTACGATCTGACATTAAGTCTTACTGAAATGACCCTTAAATTACGGACTTACGGAATAATAGCAAAAATTAACAAATATGATCGTTGTGGTCAAATCCTAAAACTGGCTTGTCCATGTTTGATCCGGATCTGGGTTTCATGTTAGCATCAGCAGAGTTGGTCAGATAACCAGTTTAACTTTAACAGTAGTACCTCAAATTCTTTAATATGCCCATATTTTTCATGCAAAACACCTGCATGATCAAACTGCCCATATTTTTCATGCAAAACACCTGCATGATCAAACTGCCCATATTCTTCATGCAAAACACCTGCATGATCAAACTGCCCATATTTTTCATGCAAAACACCTGCATGATCAAACTGCCATATTTTTCATGCAAAACACCTGCATGATCAAACTGCCCATATTTTTCATGCAAAACACCTGCATGATCAAACTGGTGCTTATAGGATTTAGTAGAATGGCATCCAACAAAGAAAAACATTTTGAAGACGAAACGGACAACAAGCCTCTTAAAACATTTAAACAGTCAGCATAGAAGTATAAAAGGGAATATTCAAACTCTTGGGAAAAAAGCAGGAAAGGCAACAATTACATTTATTGGACATCATGTCATGTTGATTTGAGTACCGTATATACTTGTGTATAAGCCGGGTCCAAATGCAAACAACATAGACCCTGATCTGCCGTTGCATAATGCGCTGGCTGATCAGGGTCTATGTTGTTTGTTCTACTGATTAGTCCTTACAAAATGCATAGACTCAGATCTGCCGGCGCATTATGCGACGGCAGATCTGGGTCTATGCAGTTTGCAGTTGGTATCGACTTATACGCGAATATTAATGGTATGTATCAAAGAGTACGTCCAGATGACAGATCTAGCAAGAACCCTTTGAACTCCATGGTGTTTGGAACTGAAGTTTCTGAAATTGCACTGGAGGTAATTAAGGTCTAAGTGTACTTACCAAACTTTTTTAGTTCAACATAATGTTTGCATTCACTGCATTAGTCTCAGATCACACTTCTGAACTTTTTAAATTCATGTTTCCATGTTGAAAATAGCAGTACATATATTTTGTTAAACCTCACTGAAATTTGGTCTAACTTAAGGAAAAATTTTGACTGCCTTACTGAGGTTTCACTAGGATTGGCAGGTCTGTATATATAGTAGTGTTTTAGGGCATCTCAGCACAAAAGTGGCTATGTAGTGCCAACAAAAGGTTAAATTCCAAAAATGTAAAATTAGGTACAAGATGATAAAATATAAAATGTAAAATTTATATAAAATAACAGATAAAGGTAATACATGTAAAATCCTCAGAACATTATTAAAATTTACTGCATAAACCGCATTCCCTTAAAAATTCTAAGATTTTCTCTAGTGGAACATCCTCATACAGTTTCTGCAAGCAGTTCATGTCAAATAATTCTGTGTCACAGGGTGGAAACTGACACACTCGACAAGAATGTGCTCCACTGTCAGTGGACACTGGCTGGGTACATATTCTGGTTAAGGTTCACCCTTCAGAAGGTATGCACAAGTCAGGTATGTGTATCCAATACACGATCAGCACAATACAACCTCTTCTCCCTCTTCTCTTTGATTTGTTCTCCGGTTTGTTGAGTTTTTATTCCACATTTTTTGCCAAGTATGCAATAATCTCCAGATTCAACCATGCCCTGCTAGTGCCAACATAGAGGACTATTAAACATGGGGCAGGCATATAATGTACCATCCACTGTACTCTTGTTAAGTCAGGGGAGAGTATATTTTCATGTCCTACTATGACAGTGGTAGGGCATACAGTGTTACCCTTGTTTGTCCAACTGCACATAACACCCTGATTAAGTTTTGTGTTTTTGTCATTTTAAGCACTTTGCTGGGGTATCTGTGTTCCATGAAGATGTTTCTAAACATCAGTTCTAAATACATTAGCAATGGTCTTCACCACGGAAAGATTGTACTTTTTTTTAGTCTGTCTCCTGACACTTTATACCAGAAATACAATTATAAATTATAAATAAAGTATTTTAGTACCCTTACTGTAACTTTCTCACAGACTCGTCATGTACATAGTCTACAAGATTGTCTTATAATGATTAAACATGTAGAAGAGAATGTAATTACATTTAGATTAAAAGAAGAACATTGAGCAGTAGACAAAGAGTTGACCTGACCTAATAACTTTTAATATCAGTTACATTACAAGAATAATGAGATGTACAATATTTATCTATATACAGTATGCTCTTGTTATAGGGTAAGAAGTATACATGTAGTTTGGACCCTGTTCCTTGTTATTCATTTCACACAGTTCAGTAGATAAAGACTCACACTGCTTGTTTGTTTTCGCAAAAGACATTTAAGATTCTGTAGTTTTAGTGCATTTTGGTATAATATCATAGATTTACTTTTTATGCTCCACCTTGAATTTGGTAGGGGCATATATCATTATCCTTGTCTATCTCCAGTTCAGTTTTGCCTTGGGTCAGTTTTCAGGTGCCATGGTGGGGCATTCCTGTTCCAGGAACACATTTCTGTTTTGTTTTTTTTTTGTTGTTGTAAAGATATAAATTGTCGTGTTTTTTTGCATCAGTAGGTACAATGATCCCTCGCTATAATGCCCCTGAGAATACTGCTGCCCCTCTTATAACACAGGTATAGTCATGAATCCCATTTAATTGGACAAATTTCATTTTATTAGTGCTATTAATTTCACTTTATTTTAGATCTGGACTCATAATAACCAATTAAAATGTTCCTATAAAATATATATTCATTTTGTGTATTAATGCACCATCATGACACAGGCTTAATGAAACATTCTGCTTAAGCAGGGCCAAGGCAATTAGTTGCTAATTTCAAGCAGCATAAAACACAACATCCCTTTGATTTTGTTGGCAGGGTTGGTTGGCTTTAGTGTTTGAAATTTGTCAACATGGATTATACTACGTGTTTGATCAGAAGTAAAGGATTAAAGACATTAATTGATTACGGTATGGTCTGATTACTAACGAACTCAATCAGCATAAAACAGGGTCAGTTTGACTTCGGTGTTTAAAGTTTGTTGAGATGTCCAAGCATGCATTATCTCCCAATGCTAAAATGCAAAAATCTAAGCAACTGAAACATCACACAAAATTCAATGATGGATGGAAACGAGAATTGCAGTGGTTCCAATCAAGTTCAAAGGATGAATATGCATTTTTCCCTTCCCATAAAGCTGATTTTAAAATCTGTTACGGTGGCAAGAATGACATTATGCATGATACAGCATATTAAAGCATAATAACGTGACAACAAATATGCCATCACTGAAATCCATTTTCGCAGAATCTGCATCAATGTGGATAAAGATATATGTGCCAAGATATTGTTTGCCAACTTTATAGCTGAACATAATCTCCCATTTACATTAGATCATTTTTCAGATCTGGTCAAAATAATGTTCCGTGACTAGGAAATTGCACAAAAGTTCTCATGCAAACGGACCAAAATCACTTACATAGTAACCCAAGCTTTAGGACCTCACTGGGATAAAAAAGTCGAAGATATGCGCCACAATGAAAAATCTGCCATTCTCATTGAAAATCCTACCTCTATTGGAAGTAAAAACTCCTGACCAAATTTCGCAAATCTCCCGATTTGTCCTAAGCTGACTTCTCTGTTCTGTCACATGTATGTAAGCCCCACACAAAACAGACAATCCCTGGCAATAGGTCAAATTGCTTATCCTCTATAAACATGGTACAATCATCAACTTGTCCTTCTAGGCCTTGCTTATACTCAGGGCTCAACTGGTGATGGTATACCAGTAATCCACTGTAACATGTGGTAGTTTGAGGTTCTGATTGATCAGTACCTACACAAATCTATACAATATTGAAGGTCTTCATTGTGGACAATAGTTTGTTTGTACATTTATAATGGCAGATCTGGGGAGATACAGTAGCTCAGCTGTCAGGGTGTGGGACTTGTAATCCAAGGGTTGCAGGTTCGATAACACCCAGGCCAGCCAAGGTCGGCTGACTTGCTGTCCTCGGGAAAGACACACAGCTCCCATTTCCTGGACATGATATAGCAATATAAAGTGCTGAAAGTGCCATTAAAAACCAACCAACAACAGCAACAATGGTAGGTCTGGGCCTAGCATATATACTCGTGTATAAGCCAGGTCCAAATGCAAACAACATAGACCCTGATCTGCCGTCGCATAATGTGCCGGCAGATCAAGGTCTATGTTGTTTGTTCTACTAATTAGTCCTTACAAACTGCATAGACCCAGATCTGCCAGCACATTATGCAATGGCAGATCTGGGTCTATGCAGTTTGCAGTTGGTATCGACTTATACGCACATTTTTGGGTCCATTACACAAGGGATAACACACGATAGGGACAGGTACTGTTAATACTCATGAACAGACCCAAATCTGTTGTCACATAATGTGCCAGCAGATCTGGGTCTATGCAGTTTGTTAGGACTAATCTGTAGAAACAAACATCAGAGATCCGGATCTGCCAGTGCATTATGTGATGGCAGATTAGGGTCTATGTTGTTTGCAGTTGGACCCAACTTATAAACAAGTATACATGGTATACACCTCTATACAATTTAGATTAAAAAAGCAAATATCCTTGACACAATCTTACTTTATCAAAGGCTAAAAGTGCAGATAGTATATTGTCACAGATGTCACTTGGATCATGTTAATACAGCCCTTGCCATTAGTATCACATATTCCCTTGAGGTAAATATTACAACTTAATACATACAAGGTTAAGAGTACCAATATTCTATTACATAAATTTCTTCTCACTTTATATATAATGGTGGCCTAGGATCACAAATTTCCCCGATCCTACTATCAAATTATCATACATTAACAATTTCAACAAAGCATGCTACTGTCAGCAATTGAATGTAAAAATATTTTATTCTCATCTTTTGTTACTACGAGGAGGAAATGATTTATATATTTACAAAATATAGGGGTTATTTGAACTGGTATATATTTTCACACTAAGAATTTCAATTTGTATTATTTTCAGCCTTTTACATTAACCTTATGTACACAAGAAACATTTTTACATTGTTTAAATTCAGAACCGACTGATTTAGATTCAGACAACAGTTGGTGCTTTTTTTTTATTAATGTCAAAGTATTCACAGTATAGTGATGCTACTGATGATTTTATGGAAATTGCGATTCCTCTAGCCGAAGCTCTTTTATTGCTAAGGTAGACCCTAAGTGAATTACAAATCCAATACAGAACATTTAAATGAACATTCAGTTGCTTTTTTACATCACATTGCAAACCATGGTTATACACGAATAACTTGCTAAGAAATTTAGATTGTGCAACATGTCCATCGGTTTTCAATATAAAACATGTTTTACTCTGTAAAAGAACCATACATGCCAAATACATAGAATGAATTGTCTTAACTTCATAATGATTCATCCTGAGTATGAAGAAAATACATCATAGGGTTTAAGAAATATAAACAAATGAAGAAACATTAACCAAAACATAACACAATTCTTTTATGACTGTGACCTTGACCCAGAGGTCATAAGGGTGAGTGAACATATAGAATTAATTATCTTAGGTTCATAATGATTAATGCCAGGTATCATGTGAATCTATCACAGTGTTTTGGAAATATTAGCAAATGAAAAAAATTCAACCAAAACCTTTTCTTTCTCTGTGACAGAGACTTTTACCTCATGGTAAAAGGGGCGAACCTGCCATACAATGAACTGTCCTAGCTTCATAATGATTCATGAGAATCTATCAAGGGGTTTAGGAAACATATAAAAATGAAAAACTTTAACCAAATGTTAACAAATTGTTTATGCCAATGCTGACATTGTTGGAAAAGTGACTGCAATGGTTTGTTTCCCTCTAATGTGAGCTCGACAAAATTATGGGAAATGACCCACCTTGGACCAGAAGTGTATAGAATTGATGGATCACCAGTGCAGGGATAGTTCAGAATCCTAAATGGCATGGCAATTTATGTAAAAATCTAACTATTTATTATGGCATTCACTTAAAATAAAAGTACAACAAAATCTCAGACAACATGAAAAACTGCATGAAAATTGGAGGTTATGAGAACTTGAATATGTTATACAGTGGTAATCATAAAGATGTTGGAGCTGCTGGAACAAGGTCAGCAACAAGCATTCAGCCTGGCTGTTATTACACACACTCACAGCTAGCCAGCTACAGCAGCAGTCAGTTGGCCATAATTAGTGGAAGTGTGTTAACATTTGACAGGTTTACATTTTTAGAACTTTACTTTTAATTGGCACCATATATCCATTTTGGTGTTGAGATTCCCTTAAACATATACATTGACTGACAGGTGAGAACAGTCAAAGATACTTTAATTGGAGTATTATGGGGAAGTTTTGTCAGTTGTGTTAATTGAACCACAAAGATTTGTACTGAAATCCAAACAATGTTGTTCCTTTAATTAAGATGGTACTGATGATGTGGATGAAGTTATTGCAGGAAACTAATGGCAGTCACTGATTATATTCCAATCCTGCTCCATCACCCACCTCTAGGGAGACTGACCATTAGATACTCTAATAACAATACTTTGTAGTACAAAGAAGACCAGCTGTGAAGCAGGTCCCTTGGGTCCTAACATTATACTATAATTATACATACCATATATACTGGTGTATAATCAAATCCAACTGCAAACTGCATAGACTCAGATCTGCCATCGCATAATGCACTGGCAGAACTGGGTCCATTAAGTTTGTTAGGGCTAATCAGTAGAACAAACAGCATAGACCCTGATCAGGGATTATGTTGTTTGCAGTTGGACCTGACTTGCAAGTTACTATATATGGTACCACCAATGCCAAAGATGTCCCCTCAACTAAAGTTCAGTGGAGAGTGTGCAATATACTTTTATAAGTGAGGGAAAGGGCTATGCTCTCCCTCTCTCCACTTTCTGCGTGAACAGAACCTTACTTCCAGTAATTAGTAAAATCAGTAAAATTCAAATTGCTAATGGGAAAGAATTAAATAATGATATAGCATAAACTTGTAATGAAAAATCTTTATGAATTCTGGATACAATAATCATGGACAAAAGTCAGGTTAGCAACCCTTAAGCTAAAGCAAAATGAAAAGTGTATCATATAAGAACCTCATATTTATGATCGAGTTATAGTTAAAGAATATTTGGTTTAGAAAGTTGGTTTAGATTGATGTATACATATAGTGTCCAGTAGACAAGATCACACACTTGTAGACAATGGGTCTATAAGTTACTTATCTGAGATCAGCTTGGTGATCTAACACTGTTAAAATGACCTCCTACAACACCCAGTGCAGGCTTGGTGATTTGACACTGTTAAAATGACCTCCTACAACATCCAGTGCAGGCTTGGTGATTTGACACTGTTAAAATGACCTCCTACAACACCCAGTGGAGGCTTGGTGATTTGACACTGTTAAAATGTCCTTTTACAACACCCAGAGCAGGCTTGGTGATCTGACACTGTTAAAATGACCTCCTACAACACCCAGTGCAGGCTTGGTGATCTGACACTGTTAAAATGACTTCCTAAAACACCCAGTGCAGGCTTGGTGATTTGACACTGTTAAAATGACCTCCTACAACACCCAGTGCAGGCTTGGTGATCTGACACTGTTAATTAATACTTTCTACAACACCCAGTGCAGGTTTGGTGATCTGACACTGTTAATTAAGACTTTCTACAACACCCAGTGCAGGCTTGGTGATCTGACACTGTTAAAATGACCTCCTACAACACCCAGTGCAGGCTTGGTGATCTGACACTGTTAAAATGACCTCCAACAACACCCAGTGCAGGCTTGGTGATTTGACACTGTTAAAATGACCTCCTACAACACCCAGTGCAGGCTTGGTGATCTGACACTGTTAAAATGACCTTTTACAACACCCAGTGCAGGCTTGGTGATCTGACACTGTTAAAATGACCTCCTACAACAACCAGTGCAGGCTTGGTAATCTGACACTGTTAAAATGACCTTCTACAACACCCAGTGCAGGCTTGGTGATTTGACACTGTTAAAATGACCTCCTACAACACCCAGTGCAGGCTTGGTGATCTGACACAGTTAAAATGATCTTCTACAACACCCAGTGCAGACTTGGTGATCTGACACTGTTAATTAAAACTTTCTACAACACCCATGCAGGCTTGGTGATCTGACACTGTTAAAATGACCTCCTACAAACCCAGTGCAGGCTTGGTGATTTGACACTGTTAAAATGACCTCCTACAACACCCAGTGCAGGCTTGGTGATTTGACACTGTTAAAATGACCTTCTACAACACCCAGTGCAGGCTCAGGGATGTAGAATAGGCCTGGTGTGCACTCCTGCATGTCGTAAGAGGCGACTAATAAAGGCAGGAGCAGCAAAAGCTCAATGGTTAGCAAGTGTGCGGGTTTGAATCCTATCACTAGATCAGCCCATGTTGGCTACCTTGGTGCATTGTTGGGCAACGCACTTTACTCCAATTGCATCAGCAATAAATAACCTCCTTGTGTTGCTGTGCTATGACCCCCCCCCCCCCCCGGACCTTCTACAACAGACCAGATCAAATTAAAACACAGATAATTGTAAGCAATAATAGCAAACCCGTGCTTGTACTGAATTTTTTACTATTACTATTATTATTGTTGTTCTTGTTATTAATGAGTATCGTCCACCTACTATTCTCCATTTTTGTCTATACCTCCACTGAAGCCCTATCCAAAGGAACAAAACTTCCTAGACATGTACACATATACGAACCAGCCATTATTATTCAAAGGTTTGAATTCTCTATTATTAATAATGTAGGTAGTGTTGTGTGACATTACATGTATGTATCATGTACTATTACATGCACACACATGCAAAGATGCATGCCCAAATGCATATGCACCCTGATGGACAGGACTGCAAAATCCCCATATTTTCTTTAAGTCGATAGCACCCTGATGGACAGGACTGCCAAATACCCATATTTTCTTTAAGTCGATAGCACCCTGATGGACAGGACTGCAAAATCTCCATATTTTCTTTAAGTCAATAGCACC
The DNA here is from genome assembly GCA_029931535.1 of Margaritifera margaritifera. Lineage (NCBI taxonomy): Eukaryota > Metazoa > Mollusca > Bivalvia > Unionida > Margaritiferidae > Margaritifera > Margaritifera margaritifera. The sequence goes on from JAQPZY010001651.1 coordinate 17,365, forward strand.
CTGATGGACAGGACTGCAAAATCCCCATATTTTCTTTAAGTCGATAGCACCCTGATGGACAGGACTGCATAATCCCCATGTGTTCTTTAAATCGATAGCAAGCATCATGGATTTAACCCAAATACTCAGATCTCTATCAGATTTACCAGACCATTTGCCTGTCAATATATTTATACTGGGGTTATGCACAGCTCAAGTTGCAAGCTATGAAGCACCAGATGGGTATAAACAATAACATGACTCCATTACTGTAATGACAAGATAATTATCAACATTATAAATGAGTAGATGCTACTGTGTGAGGTATCATGTAATGCTATTTAAAACACAACTGGAATGGGAAATGTGAGATGGCAATGTTTCTCATGGCTGTGATGGGAAATGTGAGATGGCAATGTTATGCTATGTTTCTCACAGCTCTCATGGGAAATGTGATATAATTGTATCAGATAGATTCATGAAAATCAAAATGACTGTGAAAATGTTGCTTTATGCAGAAAGAAATGATAAACAAATTTTAATTCTGAAACTATGAGATATCATTAAAATTTTCAGTGAATTAAGGAATGAATAAATGAATGAAGCCTCTAAGAATATTAGGGATTCAAGATAGGTTAGAGCTTTTGGAAAGCCACTGGAAAGATGGTATATTTTCATGGGGGGTGGGGGGAGCAAGGATAACAAGGAGGACAAGAAACTGAATGAAGATCTGACATGGTCAGCAAGTGTATTAAAAAGGAAGAGGTAAAACAATACAATTAAATTTATTCCTTTTTTCAATAAGGACCAGATCGCCTGAAATTGTTTGCAAAACTAATAACATAATAATAACTCAATAAGTTTTACTTACCCTAAGAATTTGGTTCCTGTAGGTCCCATCTCTAAGATTCTGCAGGCAAGAGCTTCGCCTTCGTTCATGGGGGGTGGGTGTAGCAGTTTCTCCTTCTTGATGAGTCGGCACGTGATGCGTGTGGGCATAGAAGCTTTCTTGGGGGGTATGATGATTCGAACTCCAGAGTGACGGCATCCTCGCATAGCCCCTCCACGGGCATCCACCATAAAACTGATCAGGAAGCTGCGTTCAATAATTGTCATTTTGTTAGTGATGGCTGAATCTCCAAATCAAAAAAGTAATTTCATGTAGACCTAAAATATTGGAATATTTGTTTTAATAGAAATCCCAAGATCACTAAACAATGTCTAAAATCCTTTGAATAATAGCCAGCAACACAAATCTGAATGATATTCTAGACTATATATAAGTTGATGACTATATTTCCTCTACTCATTCACATTTTAAGTGCTATCCAAAGGAAATACTTGACTACAACCCCTTTTCTTAGTACAATGTAATTGTGACTCTTGAATGCAGAACAAATTAACAATCACTGAATAAATAAAACTGCCAGCACAAATTCTAGTATCAGCACCACTGATTCAATACTAGACTTCAATTCTTATTCTTGCAATACATGAAAGGTACCACTGTATTGAACAGTAACTGCAATTTTAGTCCTGTATTTTATATAAACTCAACTAGTTCAGCTCAATGCAGTTGGAGGTCAGCTAAGGTATAACATATATCCTTCAGGTTTTATAAATAGAACAGAGTGCTGTACATCTATGATCCCTGGACCAGACACTGTGTTTCATTTGATTCAGATCAACCTCTTATCATTAGGCCAGTCCTTATCTATATAATGGTGTTCACTTTCAGTTGAATTACACTGGCTAGCACTAATGTATTCCAGACAACTGACAGATGAGATGATATTATGTCATTCTATGCTTGTGTATAGGCAAAGTCTTCATAATAAAGTATTTATACAGTGTACTAGCCTGGCCTGAAATGTTCTGCCCTTTATGAACGCGCTGAAACTTTTCATTGCTTTTACTGATTTTTTTGGAGACGACTTCCACTGGGATTGTAATTTCTGTATCCTCAGATTGACAAAGTAGAAATTCACACAATATACAAAATATTATTTGCATGTGTGAAAGTTAGTACTGTAAAACTGTATCAAAATAGACTGCAGTTTGGCAAGCAAGCCCACAAAATCTTGCTGACATACAAATTCATTAATAAAAACTACCTATGATTAAAAAAGGTCCCACTTGAAATATTACACTCTGATCATCTCATTACACCTCTTTGAGCACCTCCTTAATGAGAAGTTCAGTTTCAAGTGAAATCAAGAAGGGAAACACTATGGAAGGTGAAAAAAATGCTAAACTTCATTAAACATGGTTGCTCAAGCTGGCGAAAAATGGCAGGTCTATCCTACAGACTGGTTGTGATAAAAGTGAAGGTAAATATCCATCAGAAGGAAATGATGGAATTCCAGTCTGTACAGAGTTGTAGCATAGCTTTCATAGTTGTAATCAAATGGCATAAAAAATACCATATATATACCACTATGAAGAACACCAATGTCTTGTGTCAACCAAACATTAAATCAGGAATGGCATACTCTTCAAAGCATAACCACCCTCCCTTCAGCTCATATTTTTCACAAAATATATAGTATAACATTAGAAATGAGACATTTAATTCCATCATCTACATCATTATCAAAAGAATGACATAATTTTATTATTTTTTCAAATTTGAGTCTGAAAGTCAAGAACGTAAATTCTATTTCCAAAAGTACATAACCTGAAGTTACATTCAAATGTGTATAACCAATTTGTGGAGGTAAAACTGTCTCCTTAAGAAAAGCAATTATGTCTAAGACCATCTGGACTACAAAGGCTTCTATTTGGGATGTAAAAAGGGATCCTCTACTGGAAAATATGGCAAGATATGACAGCACATGCACTGCTGACTCTCAACAAACTAGTAGGTCATTCCAATATGTAAGAAAATTCTGGAAGTATATATTGTCTGTTTCAGTAAAAGAAAAATAAATTCCAGAAAATATAATCAGTGTAATCCATCAATCTATTTAAGGGTGCCCATAAATCGGTAAGAATGGTAGAGACTCCTGAATGATAATGCTTATGGCACCAAGCCCAAGTTGGCATACCTCAGTGCATCTGTCAGATATAACACTAACAGAGCTGAGAGATAAAACAGTACTTCAGCCCCACTTCAAAGTTAGCCATCTATTCTCACTTTAACCTGAATTACAGCTTGTATACAAATGATATGAAACCATTTATCATATAAAATTATGTGTTGGTTATGTTGAATTATTATAAAATGTCATTCCAGTCCTAATAAATCTTTCTTCTTCATGAAAAAGTAAGTCGAGCAAATCTGGCTCATTTGGTGGGTTAAAAAACAATGACCTTGATATAAATACAAGTCCACAAAGAATAATAATGGCATATACAACTTTCTCCTTCTTTTCACCTTGAGACAATCAACATAATATGCTGCACGTGAAATAGGAGTTAGGAAAACACTTTTGGAATAAAAACAGAATTAACACAAACAAGAGTTCCTCTCTATTTAATGTTAACTTTCATTTATTTCTATGTCAAAGTTCAATGACAATGAAAATGCTATACCCACCGACCTATGGTGGGTTACATTTTTCTGTCATCCTGACAAGAGGGCCTGACTTTTACATCTCTACCATAAATCAAGCTGAATTGAAAGAGAAATACAACTGTGAAGGATGCATGTACACACTTTGTTAACAAATGGGCACCCAAAAAAAATAAAAAAAATGACAAGACTTTACAAACTAGAAATGTGTCCATGTGCTACAGATGACCCCCACCAGAATGATGCAATTAAAGGGCAAGGGTCTATGTAAAACGTGGGCCTTAATAATCCATAAAAAAAATTATGGAAAACTGTGCAAAAATCAAACTTGACAGTAAATATAAATCCTCGCACTGAATTTGGTTCCAATCCATGATTTCCTTCAAAAGTATTAAGACAAAATATAAGGGTATAGTGCTATGTGTGACATGGGCCATAACTCTGTAAAATAGTGCCAGAAAAAAGGTAAAAATTAAACGTGACCTAGATCTTCTTAATCTAAGTCTCATACTAAATCTGTTCAATGCATCAAGACCTTCAAAAGTTATTCTCAGGAAACAAAATTGAAGGGCAAAGTTCGAATTCAAACAAAAGCCATAACTCCATAAAATTTTACAAGAAAATGGATACAATTGAATTTGACCTAGGTCTCAATGTAAAGCCTCGTACATAATTTGATTTAAATCCATTAAGTCCTTCAGAAGTTACTGAGCATAAATGAAATTTGTCACACGAGATAATATGATGGGATGGGATGGAATGGGATGGGATATGAAGAATGGAAGGGCATGGGCAACACTACTCCCACCCTTCCCCAGATATTGGAGGGACATAAAATAAATGTAATTATGGATCAATGTCTAAAGTCTTCATGATACAATATATTTTTTCATCAATTAAGACTTAAGAAGATTCTATTCATTGAATATCTGGAATACTGGGAAAATGGTTTGGCTTCCAAGTCTTTTTCCTCAAGTAAAAAAATGCTATTATTATTATTATATTGAAAGGTATTTATCTGATAAAAATGCCCCCATTCTCCTCAAATGACATCAAATTCACTGGGTTGACGAGACAAAGTAATGCAAATTTGGCACCTCTGCTAGGGTCCTGACCATCCAAAACAATTTTTAATGAGGCCTTTCCATACCATGCCACCCTGGTTTCTTTTCTCATGATAATCTTGCCAGAACTTTATTGCTGGTAACAAACAAAAAAGCTAGTAAATAAGGTCAGTACCTTCTTAGCAACTGATGTGGAATTGTGAACATTATTGTCTTGGCAATGATCCATAGCACATCATTAGTGGCAATCTCCCCTAACACTGCAGTCAACATTGAAGGATGAACCTCCCTAATAAGGTCCAATGATTACTGTAGAGTTTAGTCATGCTTGGAACAGTTCACATCAAAATCATTTGATTAACTCACAGTACAATCAACAGACGGGATTTAACTGGATGTCCATGAAACTTTCCCTTGTTCCATGCATCAAAGTAATATTCAGATAAAAGTAGTTTGGAGATAAAAGTAGTTTGGATCAACTGTATTAGACTGTATACACTAACAGACCCCAGTTTATCTTAAATTGTTTGTTTATGTGTATGTGTGCGTAAGGGGAAGAAAGAAGAAAAGCATTCAGATTAGGCTTAATTAGTATGGTTATACCAAATCTGAATATTCTGGTGACATACATGTAATTTGAATGTCTGATTGGTGTTTAATGGCACATCAACACATGAAAGGATATATACATTGAGGTGATGGGAGTAAAGTGCATTCCCCAGAGACACCCCCCAGAAACCAACCTGGGCTGATCTGGGCAGGATTAAAACCCATGACCTTTGGCTTATGAGTCTGGTACATTAACCATTGCACCTGGTTCAGATTAGGCAGCAAGATGAATTTATGTATTCCAGGTAAACAGGTTTCCACTGTATTACCCAAAATACCATGTATCTGTTGCACAGTAACTTTAGAAGGATCCTTTAACTGACACAGACACAGCCAAAGGCAGTACTGGAAATAATTAATTTATAAAATACCCTTCATCAACATTTTCACTTTCCAAGTAATCCATCATTTTACTGGGTCATCACTTTCACATGCACAGAGATAATACATAGTACTGACAAAAATATCAAGAGCAATTTCTATATCAAATTCTAACAAAACAAGAATTTTTTTTTATTTCTGAAGGAAGACATAGTCCTTCAACTGGTTTCTTTGCATCCAATGTCAGAATTTCTCTTTTTGTGCGAAGTTCAAAGGCTGACAGTACTGTAAAGCAATGCTATTACTACACTCTTATACAGTGGCATTGATGAAGTCATCAAGAAAGAAGTCATCAGACAGATGTATTGTTAGTCATGTATTGTAACACAACATTAAACACCATCACTGTTTTCCATCCAAAAGGTGCTTAATAAATACTCTGGAAACTCGGTTGGTAGAGCATCAGACATGTAATCAAAGGGTTGTGGGTTTGATACATGCCCAGGCCAAACCAGGTTGGCTGCCTCAGTGTGTCCTTTGGAAAGCTACTTAGCTCCAATTTCCTCAGCATTATATAGCCAATAATGTTTTGAAAGTGCCATATAAACCAACAAAACCAAACAACAAAACAATTTTACATGCTGATATTGATGAAGTGTCTGAAAAAGTAATTAGACAATAATGATTTATCAAGATTCATGCATTCTGACATATAAAAAAAAAAACAACCACCACATTCTTCCATCCAAATTGTGCATAATCAATACCCTGTTAGCTACAAATTTGTCAAACTCAAGTCTGGTCATCATCCATTCTATCTCAGACAATTAAATCTATGGGTGTAACCCTTCCTCAAAGCTATTTAAGTAAATGAATTTTGTCCACCTAGAATTAATTGAGTATCATCTACAGTGCTGTCCTTGACTCCTAAATCTAACAAATGTCCTTCTTCACTCTTGCAATCTTGTCTCAATAATCACTTAACATTTCCAAATCCACAAGACTGTGGTAGAAACAAATTGAAGCTTGTACAACTAGACTGAAATTTACTTAACAAGAATGTCTGAATATCTGTGAAAGGACACAAGATGGATGCCTCTTGGAACTGAAGTTAAAAACCTATTAAATATAAGAACATTTTGCATGGTTTCACTGTGGCAAAAAAGTCACAACAGAACTGATGCAGTTATGCACAAATAATAGTCCTTAGCTAAAATGAACAGTTTGCGATCCATTCAAATCATAACTAAACATTTGTAACATACAGTCTACTCAACTTCATGCAACCTCCATTTAACTGACCATCTTATTTATACAAGGAAATATCATGAAATGGTTTTTGTACTTAAAACAACAAGTTTATCTGACAGTCTTGTGTTCTATCCATAATGTTTTCATTGTATACACAATTTTAAATCCATGTTATGTCTGCATTATTTCAACTCTATTTTCTTCTGTCTAATTGTCAAATGTGATGTAATACCAGATTAGATGTCATCTTCCGCCTTGTTTTTACAACAATGATTTGCCAAATTTTATTTTTAAGGAGTGTTATGGTTACTCTTACACTCATAAATCCAGATTAGCGATCTCTCTTGAATATTTGATGAACTTGAACATATGAGCATACTGTTGAAGATGATTAATTTATCTGACACTGGTTAATCCAATGAAATTTGACACAACAGACTTTATCAGGCAAACTAGAGTAGACTGCATTAATATTTCCTGTATCATATATAATCATGTATAAGTTGGATTGGACTGCAAACAATACAGACTCTGATATACATTTGCATTATTCACTTGCAGATCAGGGTCTATGTTGTTTGTTCTACTGATTAGTTCAAACAACCTACATAGACCGAGATCTGCCAGCACATTATGCGACAACAGATCTGGGTCTATGCAATTTGCAGTTGATCCAACTTATAAGCAAATATATACAGTATATTGACTGTCTTTTGCAGTCCCAAATGGGGGCATAGTAATAGGTCTTTTAATTAGTACCGTACTTGTTATACTTGTGTGCAACATATTGTTTCTACAAAGCTTTCCCCAACTTAACAGAGTCAAGGATTTTCTGGGGAGCTGCAATGGCTCTGGTTAGCATGCTGGACTTGTGACTGAAAGACACAGGTTCAAATCCGACCATCGGATTAACCTGGGTCAGCTATGATGTTTTGTCCTTGGGCAAGGCACTTTACTCTGATTGTCTCGGCACTAAATAACCTACTTGTGTTGATGTGCCATAAAACACCAAACCAAACCAAAAAACTATAATTTGTAACATACAGATGTGTTAATTGAAGATGAAATTCAACATCCTTATACTGGCTTTGTAGTAAAGGAGTGTTTATACCTGTATCTTCTAGAGGCTAATGCTACAGGTACCTCTTCATAGTCTACACTCATTAGTATCAATATATCAGTCAGTATTCACATCTGTTGATCACTTGCCCTCATGTGAATATCACAAAGACAGATCAAAGTCTACAATGTTTGTTGTTGGGTGTTCCTTTTTACATAAAAAAATATGATAATGGAAAGAATTTAGCATGCACTACTTCCTTGGGCTACAGTCAGATTATATACATATAATAACCCCAAAACATAGTAAAGGAATGGTGAGCAATATTCTCACCCCACTCCACTGCTATCAATTGATGGTGATGAATCTATAGACAAAAAAAAAAAACCCCACATAACTCTTCTGAAAGTAGTGTGAATACAATAATTATTCAACATGCATATCTTCTGATGATGACTATAATGTGTACAAAGTTTCACAGCAATCCACTAAAAGTACCTGCATTCAAAAAATTTTGTCATACACTGCATCCTGCTTTAAGTAAAAAATGGGCAATAACTACTTTAACATCTTCACCATTTTATATGGTTATACTTCATATTTACATTTATTTGGAAAAGTTTTTCTTTGTAAAGTTTTGTGCAATTCTTCACTTTTACATTTTTTGAACTTTACTTTTAATTGGCACCATATAGCCATTTTTGTGCTGAAGTGCCATTAAATGCTAATACACACATACATACTTGTTGACAACCCCATGCTTATATGGCCACCGATTCAGGAAGAGCAGTGATAATAAAACTTTCCAGATGGTTGCCATAGTGGCCATATTGGATTTCGGATTGGTATCATTTAATTGAAGGCCAACCAGACACCATAAGCAGTCTTCCAGTCAAAACCCCATGTCAATATGACTTTCCATTTAGGAGTAGCCATAACAAGATGTTTATGATGGCTGCCATGGTGACCATCTTGAATGTCAGATCAGCACCATTTTCATTTAAAACTAGACATCATAAGAAGTCTTTAAGTAAAAACACCAAGTTGATATGACCAGCCATTCAGAAGCAGTAGCATTAACAATATTTTCAAGATATTCACTATGGGGGCCATATTGGATTTCCAGATGGCACCAATTTCATTTAGCAACAACTAGACCTCAAGATGAATGTGTGAGTAAAGTTTCATGGCAATCCTCCAAGTGGTATTGGAGTAGATGTGATAACAGACTTGTGCTAACGGGATTGTAACGAACTGAAGGGCAGAATTTTGCGGAAATCATAGCATGTGGGCCGGACGTCTTACTTAGGAGTCACGTAATTTTGTATCTCCAAATTGGCTTCAAAGGTATTTAATCCTTGTGTAGCGGGGCTATTGCCGAAGGGCATATTCGGGCCAGATACCCCATAGCGCGCCAAGAAGGTGAAAGAAAATCAAACAATAGGCGTGTCGACCGATTAGGGATGAGAGAAGCTAGATCTAAAGGTGGGAGGGGCTAACACTTTATGCAGGAAAATGCGTCATTCTTATTCGTAAACGCACACAGAAACATCAGTGCACTGCTAGTTCTTGAGGGAGAGAGATGTATTGTCTGAAGAAGAGCAGAAAAGCTTATGCTGAGGAGGGAATTTTAGCTACAAGACACTCCAAGACTTAACTCGTAAAAAGAAGGGAATTCGAACTGCATAAAACAAGCTTCTAAAAGGTAAGACAGTATCTTGGCCGAGTCTTTGTGCTTGATTTGAGTATAGTTGAATTTATTAGAATATTTAATCATAACATATTGTTGAATTTATTAGAGAATTGAATTATGACATGTACTTACATTTATCATGATGTAGATTGAGAACTATGCGAAACTAGACTGAGTTGGATTTATGTGCATTTGTATTTATATGTATAATTCTGTAATTCTTAGGACACATGCAATAGAAATGATTGATTAACGATGGGTAGATTACTGTGTCAGAACATATCAACATTTAGATGATGTGTGCATGTGTTACAAAAATTCATCGAGTAATACTATTCATGCGTAGAGCGCAAGGCATGTATAAGATAAGTGGAAACTAGTATGTGCATAGAGCATGGTAAAAATATTCGCCCATTAGTCTGAAGGAGAGTGTGTGTGAGAGTGGTAGATTTCAAAGAATAGAGTAGGGAGACAAGGGTGTACGTCCCTTATATTTCTTCATGAAGCTCCCAGGATAACTGTGAGAGTTGGCGCGGAGAGATTCCCAGGGTATACGCAGTGATGATACTGAGAGAATAAGAAGGAAAGAGTAGGGAGGAGGACAGAAGGGAGAAAGGCCAAAGGAAGCAGAGTAGACTCCCAGGGTGTACACAAGAGGCACGGTGTACTGAAAGAGGAAGAGGAAGGAAGGAAGAGAAATTAGAACAGATGAGTACTCGGGACAACTCACTGAAAAGAGACTCTCTCACAATAGGACATTAACTTCCATATGACGAATTAAAGTGTAAAAAGGGCTTTTGGTTAACCCGGCCAATTATCGTACCAAGATATACTGAACTGAAGATTTATGTCCATGAAATTATTGAATTGATTCGTATATTTGATAAACTTGCTATCTATTCAACCTTGAGTTGTTATATGTATTTAGAGAGTCGGCATTGCTTACTGGGGGCTCGGGAGTCGATAAATTTGAATGCACACCTTCTGCAGTATTGTTTATAATACCGTAGCAGATCTGCAATATTATTTATAATACGGTAGCGGGGTTGTGACAGGGATGAACGGACAACAGACAACAGGCCATCCCATAAGCTCTTCTCATCTATGACCAGTAGAGCTCCATAATCTTTACCAAGTTTTATGTCAATCCATCAAAAAGAGTCTCTCGAAGGGACTGAAACTGTACTGGCCAAAAAGAATTTCCAGGAATGCAAGAAAAAATAATTTCTTCTTTTTTAACTGCCAAGTGTTACTGGATGTAAGATCAGCACCAATTTCATTTTGGACTAACTAGACATCATAAAAAGTCTCTTGGTGAAAATCCAATCTCTGTATGACCATCCATTCACAAGGAGTAGCAACAAGAAGATTTTCAATATGGCCATTGTGGTGGCCATACTGAATGTCAGATTGGCACCATTTTCATTTAGGACAAACTAGATATTATAAGAAGTCTTTTGATGAAAACCCATGTGAATGACATTCCGTTTCAAAGAAGCAGTGATAACAAAAGATTTTCAAGATCGCTGACATGGTGGCCAAATTGGACATCATACTGGCACATTTTCATTTAGGACCAACTAGACCTTGGGATGAATGTGTGCAAAGTTTCAAGGCAATCCTTTAAGTAGTTAAGGAGGAGTAGTGATAACAAACTTGTCATAATGGGATGGACAGACAATGGACAGAAGAACGATGGATAACAGGTCATCAGATAAGCTCTTCTCGTCCAGCAGAGCTAAAAATGTGGAATTTTCAAAAAGAATCTGGAATTTTTATCAGCATATTGGCTTTTCTATTTGTTTTTGGTGAACATCACATATTTGAGGTTTTAATTTTCATCTGTTTATAACAGTTATCTGACAAACACCAATACAAATTCATATTTTGTTGACCTTTCAATTCACAAATTAAATAACAGCTTTCACATTTATGACAGTGAAAAACATAATTTCAGAACATATCGTTTCTAATGACAACTCTCCCTAACATGAAAAGCAACACTTTATCTGATAAATTACTAAAAATAAGTGGACCAGGAATTCTAAAGATTGGCAGAACATGAACCTTTTATTGGTATCTGTCAGATCATTTTATTAGATCGAACCTTTTCCGTATTTTATATTTATGATGGATCAACAATTTCATAATTGTTTGGAATGAGGTGGACATGATATGGAATTTATCTATGCATAAATTGTGTTTACTTCTGATTCAATGAAATTTTTGTGACTACTTTGTGACTCAGTATTTGATTGGTCTACATAGAGATGAATACCTTTTTTGGTTTGTTTGGGCTAAACCTGTTTGATGGCATTTTGCATAGTGGCTTCAGTTATATTTTGTTGGGAATGAAGGGTAAAGCATCTTTCCTAAGGACACAACACAGCAACTGAACCGGCCTGGTCTGGAATTTTTTTTATCCTGTCAGAGGATGACTTGATGCAGGTAAATAGGATAAAACTTAAGAATGTCTTATAAAGTTCTGTATATTTATTTAGAGTTATATTTGTATGTTCTATAACTTCCTTCCATTTTTTCAAAATGTTTTGCAAGCCATCGTAAGTTAAAGACATTATAATAAAGATAATATTTCAATTTAATTTTATTCTTAATAATTTCATGGTCATGTTGGTTAGAGTTTGACAAAGTGTTTGAATATTCCAATTGTACTCCTAAGGGAAGTTAACTGAACTTGTACATATGCTTAAGTGGAGTTAAACTGTAGCAACAGCCCAAAGAGGAAGAAAATATGAATATAGAGCAGAACTGAGGTAATGGATATTGAAGATGTTGTCTTGCCTGAGTAACTGACAAAATTTACTAAATCTTCCTTGAGTGTAGCAGTGTAGTAAGTGAGTCAGCATTACAATGGAGGCATCCACTGTCCTTTGTCATTGATGAATTATCTATTGATGAATACACCTTTAGAAATCAAAGGAAATCGCCTGAGAGAAGTTTACAAGGATGGGCTTTTGATTGTAATAGCTTCTGAGTTTGTTTTAAGATTTGAGACATGCTCAGTTATATGACACTGGCTTTCTACATGCACTATTGGGTGAGATTTGCTCAATTATGGGGCACTGGCTTTCTACATGCACTACTGAGCGAGACTAGGAAAAAAAAAACTGTTTAAGCTTAAAAAATAAAACACCAATTTATGAAGCAAAACAAATCAGGCAAGGAATCATGATTAAAACCTGGAAATAAACCAAGGAAATCAGGAATTGCCACATATATGATATTATAAAACTGTTCTCCATAAAATGGACTGTCCAATGAGAAGATTCACTCTGTCCAGTTGTGAGATGAAACTCAATCAGAAATGATATTAATGTAGCTTGTAGATTTGCATTGCTGCTTTTTACCACCAGTGGTAGAACATTACGCCTTCTGTCAATATGTGCACCAAAGTAGCTTTATGTGAAGTAAGAAACTTTAGCAAAGGCAATACTGACTGTAATCTGTTCTCAATATATTAACACTTTTCCTCTAGAACACTATCTTGTACACAAATCCATCATTCAGCTTCACAAAGATTATAATTAGGGTCTATGTGACTGGTGTTCGAAAGTATGAAGTTGGTGCTAATTCTGACAGTGACCATACTAGTGCCTGGTCAGGTGCCGTCATAAAAAAACAAAACAACAGCAGCATGAACACCTGTCCAATGTTTAATAGTCAGTACTATTAATAGGGCATGGTTAAAATCTGGAGATACCTGACCAACGGGTCTTAACGACCTGGACCTTTGTTCAAGGTATGCAGTCTTCAACTAAATTTACTGTGAAGAAACCATAATTTCTTATTAGACTGGGTTATACAATGTAACGGGCTTATGTAATAATGTAAGAATACATCCTATGTAAACTATCTTGCAAACTTTGTATCATGTTGATTTTACCTATTTTAATATATCCTGATACAAATTCTTTCTAAAGATGAAGGCATAATTAATATGCACTCTCTTGCTCATAATCTAAGTCATTTAAGATCTTGACAATAATAAACCCAACTGATAACAAAATGGCTACACAAGTAGTAAGAAGCCCAGTCAATCAAATGCAAGATAGCCTAATTATTGAATTAGTCCAAAATCCTTATGAGAGTAGAACATATTCCAAGTTTGATCAAAATCAGACGTCAAATAAGACTTCCAGAGTGGTGACAAGCTCAGCCAATCAGATGAAAAATTCCATTATTAATATGCATGGATCTTGCTCATCCAAAATCTTGATGATATAAGCCAATATTTCAAGTCTGATCAAAATCTGATCAGAAATATGGCCTTCAGAGGTGTAACAAGTTCAGCCAAGATCACCTTGTTAATACACATGTATGCATGTATCTCACTCATTATCGAACCCATCTAAGATCTGGATGATATAAGCATATACACTATATTCCAAGTTTTATCAAAACTGGATCAGAAATCTGGCCTCCTGATTGGTAACAAGGTCAGTCAATCAGATGCAAGATTATATCATTAATATGCATGGATCTCGTTCATTAATGAACCCATCCAAGAAATTGATGATATAAACTTATATTTCAAGTTTTATCAACATCAGATAAAAAATGTGGTCTCCAGAGTGGTAACAGGCTCAGGCAATCAGATGCAAGATCACATCATTAATCTGTTTGGATCTCACTCATTATCGAACCCATCTGAGATCTTGATGATATAAGCATATATTCCAAGTTTGATCAAAATTGGATCAGAAATCTGACCTTCAGAGTGGTAATAAGATCAGCCAATCAGATGCAAGATTGTTTTATCATTATGCATGGATCTCATTCACTATCGAAAATTTCAAAGTTCTTAATGATATAAGCTTATATTTCAATTTTGATCAAAATTGGATCAGAAATATGGCTTCCAAAAGGGTAACAAAGTTCTGCCAATCAGATTTAAGTTCACCTCATGTGTTGATCTAATTCATTATTGCACTCATCTTAAGTCTTAAAGACATAAGCATATATTCCACACTTGATCAAAATAGGATCAGAAATACGGCCTGAAGAGTGGTAACAAGTTCAGCCAATCAGATGCAAGATTATCTCATTATTATGTGTGGATCTTGCTCACTATCGAAATCATCAAAGATCTTTATGACATGAACCCATATTGCAAGTTTTATCAAAATTAGATATATGGCTTTCAGAGGGATAACAAGCTCAGCTAATCAGTTTCATGATCTCTATCAGTATGCATGGATCTCACTCATTATCAAGCTCATCTGAGATCTTATTGATATAGTTTGATTCAAATCAGATCAGAAATATGGCCTCCAGAGCAGTAACAAGGTTAGCCAATCAGGTGCAAGATCACCTCATTACTATGCATGAATTTTGCTCATTATTGAACACGTCCAAGTTTGATTGTAATCGGATCAGAAATATGAACTCTAGAGTGGTACAAGCAATTGTTGATGGACAGACCCATGACGGATGCAGGGCCATACCCCTAGTTCCCTTGGCCTTACAGCCCAGTGGGCTTTAAATATACAAGCCATGTCAGTAAATACTACAAAGATTATTATTATTAGAAGCCGATGTAGCTCAGTTGTTAGTGTGCCGGACTTGCAACCAAAAGGGTGTTGGTTCGAATCCTACTACAGATCAACCTGGGTCAGCTATATGATGGCGAGTCTTTGGGCAAGGCACTTATCTCCTACTGCCTCAGCACTCAATAACCTACTTGTGTTGCTGTGCCATAGAACACCAAACCATTTATTTCCTGACTGACACCTATGTGGCCATAATCACAAAGATACCTATCAGAGGCTTTGATTCCAGAAAAACTTGATAAAGAGAAGAGCAAAACCAAAAAAAACTTCTTTCACTAAATAACTGTTTTCCACTAATTGATGCACAATATATGTTTATATTTTTAAAGGCTTTGGACTGCATAAAAAAAAAATATGCATGTTATTATATGATACTGAATACAATAATTACAGATCATATTGCCAAAATTACACTGTCAGATGTAGTAAGAAAGATAAAATATTACCATCTATACTCGCTTACAAGTTGGGTCTAACTGCAAACAACACAAACCAAAACTGACGGCTGTATCTATGCAGTTTGCACTTGGACCTGACTTATAAAGGAGATAATACAGTATATTCATGAGATTTTATCAAAAGGTGAAAAGCACTTTATTAATCTGGATTTAATATATATTTTTAGTGACTTTTATACGGGGTTAAGATACTAATAATTCGAAAACCGTATATGAAACTAAAAAATTGGAAAACTACATAATCATGCATGACTTCGGTCAATCTATCTTGTCTACAATGCTGAATACTTAAAGAGTATGCTTAGGTTAACCATACACTGTGTACATCTGACTGAGACAACCTGGTCTCATTTTCTACCATTCTTTCCCTGTTGGCTAGTTTGCTTCAGTCTAATTACCTTCAAAATTCTTAATGCAGTATTTTCCTATTTCAGCACTTCTGTGATTATGGTACACAAGTATTGATTGATCTGAAGAGCAACACCAGAGGGTTTGTCACTTTAGTACCCAAATTTAATTATAGGGATCAAACTTAGAAAGAGGGTAAAGCTGAAACCCATCCAAGTCCTTGCTGCTAGTAGCCATGGAAACATAGGTACATGTATGTATAAAACATTTGAACACTATTATTGAAGAGCAAGCTAAAGATTTTAACTAACCTGAACCAATAATCAGAAAAGTTTACAATTTAATACTTGACGAAATTTATCGAATACTAGAGCCAAAATAAATGCAAGGTAAAATTAATGAGTGATCACATGAACATACTATCAGTGTCATTATTTCAAGTTTTTTTTATTCTTACCAAATAAATATAATCATATTACAACTGACTCACCATTTTCTATTAGGTCAATTATCCTGATAAAATTAAGAGCTTGTGTTGTTAAGGTTGGCAAAGAAATGAGGATATGCCCTTCACTGCTAAAGTATTGGGCCCATATGTCTTTCATTAAATCTGGCAGAGATTTATGAAACAGATAACTGAAACTTTAAAATTAGACAAACAGAAAAATCTGCAGATGCACCTGAAAGTTGCCAACTCATCTTTGGCATTTCCTAGATAACTCGTGTATGTGCAGACATGAACAGAGATGAACTTTATATTCTCAAAGCCTGATAGAAAGGAGCCAAGTTTCATATAGCATTAACCAGTATGTACTGTCATATACTCATGTGGCTTATTACACTATTTATAGCATTATAAGCCATTTGTGTACTTTAATTCTCCCAATGACAAGTCCATGCCAGACGATATAAGCTTACATATCAAATTTGATCAAAATCTGACCAGAAATATGGTCTCTCAAGTACAAGTCATACAGGTCATGTATGGATGCAGTACCAATTATTCCAGCTACAGGTGTAATTTTTTTAGAATTTAATTACACATACCTTTAAATGAAGATTATTCAGTTTATTTCACTGCTGGTCAGTCAATATTCCTTCCAAGACCATTATATAACTGTCCCAAAGTACATGTACATGGATATTTTTGGATGAGGCCAACCAAGAGGTGCAATCCATAATGGTGCTAATGGATGGATGACAGACGGTGTATGGATGAATGACAGTCAACGGACAACAGGCCATCCCATAAGCTCTTCTAGTCTATGACCAGTGGAGCTCAAAAAGACTACAGCTATTAATGATGGATGCATTGCAAAGAGCCCTGTGCAAAGCAAGTTGCTCTATAGGGCTTTAAACTGAGGCACTAGAGTTGGAAAACCAAAGTTAGGAGAAGACTGATATCTGGGGGCATGCCTCCTCTAAAGGATGACGAAGAATGCTTTAAAATCCAACTCGTTCAAGGATTCATCAATATAAGCAACAAACCCATGCAAAGATATGAAGTTGATTGACAAGGGCAATAACTCTATCCTAAAAGAATTTAATGAGACAAAACCCATAAAAGGCATATGAAGATTTACAAGACAATGTATATACCAAACTGCATCAGTATATTTTAAGCATTCCTAAGCTATGCTGGTTACAAATATCTCCTGTACTGGTGATTTAAAATTGATGGAAAAAGGGTAACAACCCTGTCAAATTGGACTTGAAAAAACAAAACTTTTAAAGGGCTCATCTACATGTAATAGGCAATTCACCTATTAAATTTCATCCGATAATATGAAAGGGTTGCAGAGATTTTGTGATTACAAAAAGTGAACAGGACAGACAGACAAATGGACAGACTGGCCAACAGAATGCCTGCAGCTCCATGTGGGGCCCTAAAAATCTACACTACCATCAAGTAATGAAACTCAAGTTCTTCAAGTATAGATATAAAATGCTGCTATGAAACCCATGAGCCATAAAAAGGCCAGAGTCGGAACATAATGCACATAAATATCCATTCCATGTCCATGGGGAAATTAGAATGGGTCTCCTTAATGCAGTCTCTATTAATATTATTGTGAGTGCAAGGAATAAATCCCACAATTTTCTGCATGACTTTGATATGGCTCCAGCTACAACCTTTCAAAGCAGGAAAATGCATCACTTTGATTAAAAACAGAGTATGAAACTCTTTATCTCCCAAACTAATATTAGCTGACACTGCTCATTTTGAGAGCTCACAATGCATCACAACATAGGGAAAAAAAAGTTCAGCTGCTACCAAGATTGCAACCAGCAGCAAACCAAAGCCAATTTTGGATTGCCACTTGCAACTCTGGCTATCAACATATAAAATTGCTTCACTGAAAACTTTCCATACTTTTATTTGTGCACATGTTTTTAGCTTTCAAACTTGAAAAACTCTTTAAGTACGAGTTTCCAATTGGACTCACTCTTAACTGTCTCCTACCAGACTAGTATTGGCTTGCCTAAAGCATACAATAATACACGCAAACATATTTTATTAAAATTTGGTTTGCAACACTATATCAGTCGTATTAAGTCAAGTTCTAAGGCTACACAGATGTACGCTGTAAGGATTTGAAATCGCTGCATTGGAGGTCTTGTCAGAATGATCTTTCAATAAGCCAATCAAAACATTATTGTAAAATTTCCAACCTGATCTGATAGAAGAAATCCAAAGTATATAGAATAAAGACACCAAAATTGTGTATACAATGGGAATTTTGACTGGTTGGATAATCTTCGAATTCCTTATTAGTGCTGGGATCATTGTGACTATTTTAGATCCTTATAAAACTGATTGCAGTAGTATTACAATCTGAATTACCATATATACTTGTGTATAAACCCAATAATTTAGGAAAAAATAAAAACCTGGAAGAAGGGACTTCAGCTTATCTACAGGTCAAGGTCTATTCAAGCTGTACTAAGACCGTATAAGCCATTAATCAGGTAAACTCAGTACATGAGGTCCTGGGGGTTCAAGTTAGAAGGGTATATATGTGCTTGTATGTTTTGGGTTATTTGACCTGTTTCCTCTATTTCTCATTATATTTCATCATTATATGTCGTCTCGGCCCAGACTTATGGGTCAGCTTATATGTGGGTCATGCACTTTTAATGTTTTTACCTATTCAGATTGGGGTTGGGGAGGGGGGGGGGTTGGCTTATACATGAATGGGCTTATATGCAAGTATATACTGTAAATCAAACTGCCCACTTTATCATACAGTGATTTGGAATGGTGCATAGGAACTTGTGGCAAAGTTCCAATAGTGCACATAAACAGAAACTAAACATTTCAATGCTGATGTCAAACTTAGGATGCTGAACTACTTCCACTGTCTCATCATGGCAAATTCCCCCACTTTCTAGACCAAGGGGTCATAGCCCCAAATCCATGACATATATTACATGTCCTGCTCTGAATGCATGTATACACTTTGTTCAAAAAGTATTACAAAATGTCACTTACTTTACTTGCAACTTTTGTATACCAGCAGGGGCTGAAAATAAGGTCCAGGACTAGTGGTGCTGGTTAGAGGCAAGTCCTGGACTTATGTGGCAGGTCCTCAAAATATAGTGTCTTGTAATTGTATTTGTATCTATTTCCAGACACATGCACAAAGTGAAATGAACCTATGCATCATGATGCATTGTGATTTGTTCAAATAATGGTGATTATAACATATAAATAAAATAATTAAAAAATGAACACCAACCTATAATTTTGTATTTTTTACTGCAAATCATGACCCTTTCTGACCACAACCGCTTTTCAACACTGATGTTATTTGCTGTCAGCAGTTGGTTAATTTTAGATGTAGAAAAAAACAAACATGAATTATGGTTCATACAGTTCCTGAGAGTTGTTTTTCAAGGACTTATCAAGAAGTTTCAAAGACTTCCACAAATTTTCAAGGACTATTTCTTACCAAAAATGAACTTTCTCGACCGGTTACCTTGTTTTTCACTGCATAAATTTTACAGGTACAAAAGTAGAAGACAAAAACATAATTAGCATGTTACTACAGCGAAGAGACGCTAATACATCGTGTAACTACCCATGTCTGTTATTTGATCCACCCAAATTTATCCCATTTATTTTTTTTATTCTTTTTTTTTAAAATATGTAAATATATTTTTTATTCAGTTTCAAAGATTTGTATTCCCCGTTAAAATTTAATGAGTTTGGGGAAAAATTCAAGAAATTTGTGAACAAATTCAATGACTTTTCAAGAATAAAACCAACTTACTCAAAGTTCAAGGATTTTTCAAGGTTGTACAAACCATGTGAAAAGACTCAACTGAGTCATTCACCTGGTGAGCATTGTAAGTTCCCGTAACTTCTTGCTGCATTTCAGGTTGTGCAAGACAAATAGAGCTGACTGGTTACTCAAATATTACAGTACTGTAAAAGATGTTTAAGTTTTCTAATTGGACACCAGTCTACTGTGCATGCATTCAACACGCTATTAATAGTGTATATACTGTCAAATAGTGATAAATTTATCAGAATTATGAAAATCTAAGCCATAATATTTTTGGATTAGGGATACATTGGATGATTTCATGCCAGAAAAAATCACCAATCGGCTGGTCTGATGGACTAAAGACTGGAAAAATCGGCAGGTCTGAGTAAAAAATTACCTGTTCCTGGACCTCTGACCTCTGTTATTTTCAGCCCCTGACCAGATATCTGACCCTTGACTCCTTCCCAGAGTTTGGTTAATTTCCACTCAGCAGTTTAGGAGAAGATAAAGCTGGACAGACAAACAAATGGATGGAGAGATGGAGGGTATCACAAACAGACAAACAAATGGATGGACAGATGGAAGGTATCACAAACAGACAAACAAATGGATGGGCAGATGGAAGGTATCACAAAATCTCACTGCTAAAGCACAGGGATAAAAATACAATGACTTTTGTCTCTGGAGATAAAAATGTGGGCACAAAACCATACAACTAAAGAATCTGCCATATAGCACACACTGTTCATCAATACCTTTCATCCAATAGGACTGACAGAAGGCATGAATCTTTATATCGTCAACCTATCTACACTAAGATGATATACAAGCACGTTTAACTACAGATTTCTGTGTGCCTAAAAGATGCCATGCTTATATTTTTCTGCAATCTAAGGATGCTGGTCAAAATTGCAGTGACTGTGCATGGAACAATCATATTGAAATAGACGGGAGTAAGCTCATGTTGGTAACAGCATAGGTCTCCATCACAATACAATAGCCACTACACAGGTGCCATTCCAGTATCTGAAAGGGTTCATACGTCACAATTGTGTGGGTAATCAGTTCTATCCATACAAGCCAGCTTTGACAGCAAACAAATGTACCATATATACTTGCATACTAGTCATATCCAACTGCAAACAACATAGACCCTGATCTGCCATCGCATAATGCTCTGGCAGATGAGAGTCTATGTTGTTTGTTCTACAGATAAGTACTAACAAACTGCATAGACCCAGAGCATTATGCAATGACAGATCTGGCTGTATGTTGTTTACAACTGAATCAGACTTGTACACGAGTATATACAGTAATTTAACCATAAATATACAATACTTTAAAAAGCTTTATGGGAATTTACACAAAAATAACTGAAGACTAAAAAGTGATATCAAAATGTCTTGGCCAATATAGCTCTGACCATGTTATCCATTACAATTAAATATCAATTAACATGCATGAATGTTTGTGTATAAATTTATGTGCGAACAATCTTCAACAATTACTTTTTCTACCCAAAAAGCAGAATTTTATACAAAAGATGACTTGAAATTCAGAACCCCAGAAAGGTTACAAAGACCAGGTAAGTGACTAAAAAAACAACTACATTTGGTTCTCAAAAATTGATATTTAGTGAGAAATAAGCAAGAAATGTATAAAATATTTACTTGTCAATATTTCATTATACAATCAAGTTACTAGTGAAATAGCTAGAATCCGAATACATTATCTATTTACATCAACACCTCTCCATCAATAACTCGCTCACAATGGGGTCCAAAAATACAGACCACAATACAAGCGAGGGTGTGTGTCACCGAGGGACCTCTGAAAATTTAAGAAGGGGATGCCATCCCAGCTGGACATTGACAACGAGAAGATGAGGGGTAGGGGTGAGCTGTTAAATGGTTTGATACTCATTTTATAATCGCTTTGGGAATAAATGTCAATAAAACACTTTTTCTAATGAAGTTCTTTGCTCTTTCTGTATAAATTACCTTCATTTTCAAAATAACCAACCTAAGAAAGACCAATAAAAACATTACTCCTAGACGTTTCATGTGAATGTGGATATACAGTAAAACCTGTCTTGAGCAGCCTCTGCTATGAGCATCCACCTGTCATTTACAACCACAATTGTCATGGACGAATCTATTTTATTATATAAACTATCGTCAGCAACCACCTGCAGAACACGACCAGCGACCACGATTTTCTGGCAAAAAATGTATTTTGACAGTACGACAAACGACCATTTCACAAAAACAAATGAACAACACTGACATTTATTTAATGCCTTGTAACCACAACCAGTTAGGAGTGTCAGTAGACAAAGTGCAGTTTGTTCTAAAACAACACTGTTGTGCATGACCGCATCACAAAAACAGAGATAAATACCACTGACCTTTATTTAACCCTATGAGGGTGTTTTGCACACACACACAAAAAAAAAAGATGAGACTGGCTAGCAGTTCCTAAAATCTATAAGTGATGCGAATAGCCATAGTTTGCTACGGATCGTAAACCAAATATCAGAATCCACCATTGTAGTGCCCAAGTCCTGTAAATCCCCATTACAATTAACCATTGCTTCTTCAAAAGTAGCAGTCACAGATGAACATTCAATTCAAAAGTTTATATTGTTTATTTATCTTTTGTGAAAAACCACAAAACCCTGATAATGCCCTAACAAGAACTCTTTTGAAAGGGCTTCATTGTAGCGGTGAAGTATGTCATTTGTCTTTGTAGAGGATCCGTAATGCCTGGGGTGAATGAGGTCTTTACCCTTGTCTTTAATAAGTGATTATCATTTTCCCAATTCAACTGTCATTGTAAAAGGTTCATGTTGTTTGTCGATTTTTTTTATATTACCGTTATTAAAACCCACACATCAAGCTATCAGCTGTTCACCGTGGTGCAGCCTGTTACACCCTTTGTTTATTGAACTAATCTCTTCATGTCGTTTGTGAATTAAGTGTTTTGGTTTTGTCTGTAAATATATTTATTATGTTTCCATATAGGTTAGTTCTTTTTTTTTATTTCAATCATTGATACATATATATTCCATATTTAGTCAATGCCGGATCAAAACCACTACAGTGCAATTCATACACTGGATGAGTAACTGTCATCATAGCTAGCTGTGTAATTCTTATGCTATATTTGAGGTGAGTGGACATGTCAAGTTAACTTGTGGACAAGAGAAATAAATATTACCTTAGTTAATTTTTGCAATTCATATGCTAACCTACATGTACACATGATCTTCAAATATAATTGTAAATGTTTTATGATAGATGTATATTTGTAATGCTATGCTTTTACTTTGAGATGAAATGATTGCAATATTTTAACAAGAACTATGAATAACAAATAAAATGCATGTACAGCAATTGTGAATATTTTCCCTTCTTAAATCTGTTGAAAACTTCTTAAATTCTGTTGAAAACCGGTAATCTTGCACAAATCTGTTATGGTGACCACCTGTCTTGAGAGACTGCTTTTTGTTGGCAGAAGAGGTGGTCTCATAAGACAGGTTTTACTGTATTCGAGTGTTATTGTTGATTCAAAACAAAACAAAATTTCCTTTTTAAAAAATTAGAGAAATTTCTGCTCGTCCTTGAGTAAACCTACGAGTGCCAATTGAGGAATGTTAACTTCACTACACACTTTGAAACTCACTTCTTCATAATAAACTGTATCTGTGAAACAAAGCTTTTCATGCACCAAGTACTAATTTCGCTTGCTTCTTTTCTATCGTTGATCACATTTGCAAATTAGTAGGATAAACCACTGATTAATGTTAGATACTTTAATTATGTTACCTACATAATAATATTTATAACAGTGTGCAATTGGTCAATGGAAATGAGTTGACCTGACACACTATCATGACCGCTAGCTCTTATGCGGGTAGGATTTGCATGGCAGTGTTCAATCTAGACAGTGCAATTGCACCATTGGCGCACTTTAGACGTAAATGGCGCACCGGCAACCAGTCAGTGGGCCAAATTGGCTCACAGGCATTTCAACTAGCCAATACAAGTACTTGTTATATTTTTCATTCCAATCATCATCACTTTTACAACATTCTCAACCAAATGCCGCAAAGCAGCCACACAGATCTTTATGGCGCTTGTTCTGATAGTTCACTGTAAATAAGCATTTTGCAAGTCAGATCAAAACTTTGAATAGATTCAAATATTGGAGAAAGTGAAGTGGATTTCTGATTATTTTTATGTGGAAAGTTAAAAAAAATCAAAAGTAACCGAACCAGAAACTGTTACAAATATTAGCAATGAAAAATCGACAGAGCCTGAAGCCACAAGCAGTGTTGAGAAAAAAATCAGAAACATGGAATTTTCATCTGAAGTGGTTCAATGACGACAGGTTTAGATCATGGCTGATATCCGATAAAACTCCAAACAACATGAAATGTTCTATCTGCATCGACACTTGCAAAAGGAATCCATTTACCACTGGTTGTCCCAACTTTCAAACATCAACGTTGCTAAGGCATCAGTTGTCTGGAGATCACATTAATGCTTTATCAGACAAATGGGAACAAACAAATTTTCAACAAACAGTTTAAAGTATTTTCAGCAAGAAGAAAAAGGCAGTAATTTGTGCCCTGAGGTCTGTGTATTGACTAGCAAAACAGAAAATTGCTACAGCGAAATATTCCTCCCTCATGGAATTAATGAAACTACAGGGACATTTGGATTTTGATCATTTACATAGTTGGGATAATATTTCGTATCTGTCTAATAGGTCAGCAGAAGAATTCCTGGATGCTATTGCATCAGTCATTGATGGAGACCTTAAGCAGAAGATGAGCAACTATAATATTGTGTCCCTAATTTGTGATGACATTTCAGTGAGAAAGAAACTGATTTGTTGTACATGATTTATAGTGAAAGATAGTGACTTTACATCTGGGACATTATTTTTGGATAATGTTGATATCTCTCAAGGCGATGCAGAGACAGTATATACTACATTAAAATCAGCTGCCCAAAACACAGGCATTGACATGTACAAAGTGATGTTTTTGAGGATCTGATGGAGCCTCAGTTACGACTCGTGCAGAAAGGGGTGTAGCTGGAAGGTTACTTCATGACCAGCCATATTGTATAAACATTCATTGTATGGCCCATAAATTAGCACTGTGCACCAGCCCAATCTGCAGATAGGGTACCTTATTTGAAAAAGTACAGAGAACTGCTGTCTTCAATTTATTATCATTTTAAACATTCCTCTTTACATACATAAAATCTCAGCAAGATAGAGGAGGTTTTGGATGATAAGCAAATGAAGATGAAACAAATTCATAGTGTGAGATGGTTTGCTTTCTATCAAGCTTTAGAGGCAGTCTTTCACACTTGGTCTTCATTAGTAACATACTTTGAACAAGAAAAACAAGCTGAAAAGGGAGGAACAACAGAAGGCCTACTCTCACAACTGATTCAGTTTTGAGTTCATCTGTGTAACATACCTATTGATGGATGTTATCCCAGTACTTACCAAAACTCTGTCTTTCTTTCCAAAAGGAAAACCCAGATATATCCATTATACAGCCTCTGGTCAAGTCTACTCTTAGCCAGTTGAAATACCGTTTAGAACATGATCAGCATTATATGCAGGAATTATTCTCAGCTTTGAAAGATAAACTTGAACTTGGGAATCATACCATTTCTGTTATAGAAAATAGACTTGTTCACTTACAGAACATTCACAAAGATTTCATCAGTGGTGTAATAGAAGAAATTCAACAAAGGTTTCCTGCAAATGACTTGTCACTGGTTTCTGCCCTAGCCATCCTGGGTTTGCATGGCATTTCTTTTGTGAGAAATAATCATTTATAATAACATGGAAAGGATGAAATTGATTTTTTTTTTTAAATCTATTGTTCTGAAAAGCCTGGGACATCTGCTTATATTGATGATGAGTCTGCAGTGAAATCAGAATGGGTACTACTGAAGCCCCTTGTGTTGCAGCAAAAGTATCCTACTTACAGTATATATGTTTTGTGGAAAATTGTACACAGGCATCATGGTGGCAAGTTTTCAAATTTACTTAAGCTTGCTGAGCTTATTTCACCACTACAAACTGCAGATTGTGAGCATGGATTTTCAATCCAAAATGACATACAAGCTTCTGACAGAAATATACTGTCAGCAGACATGCTCAGCAAGCTCATGAGAATTTCACTGCACAAAGTGAACGTTGCAGAATTTGATTATAGTCAAGCTCTTGATGTGTGGAAGGCAACTAAGCAAAGGAGAGCATTTCAATCTGTACTTTCCATGAAATGAACTTGATGTTGAGGAACTTTAGTCATAATTGTCATAGACCGACTCACAATATTATTTCTTGTTTTACAGCACAATCATTTGTCCTGTACACTTTAGTCAGTAAAACTAGTGTAATATAAGTTCATTCATTCTATATTTTATATTGGCTCCGTCAGACCACATGGCGGGGCCAATTTGGCCCGCTCGACTCTAAACCTAGATTGAACACTGTGCATACCTTTTAGGTTTTTATTATTATTATTCCACCCCCTTTATTTGATTTCATACAAAAGATGTAATTAACATAATAATACAAAGCAGGTCTACTTTTAATTGATTGTAACAATACAACAAAACTTCTGCAAATCGGAGATCAAAACAGTCAGCACTAAATTAGGTTCTCAGAAACGCTCGCAGACATAGCTGTATGTGAAAGTAGACTGACACTTTTCATGTTTGAATACAATAGGGCATATAGCAATTATGATGATTACGCTGAAACCGAACTAAAACACAAATTTTACTTGACAAAATAAAATTGGTTATTTATTTCTTAAAGTGGTGCCACCAGTAGGCATCAGTGACATTTTCAAGGATCAAAATATTGCAGAATATTGTTATTTACAGTGCACTGAGAATTTTTTTTGCATCGAAAACTTAACAAAATATAAGGCTTCTTATTGAAAGTTGCACATGTCATGATGTTGAATTAAATTTCCTGGCACTAACTGCAGTTTTGATCAATAAAACGAGTGATATATCAAAGTTTCATTTACAAGTTTTGATCGTGGTTTTCTTCACATGCAACAAATAGGGGTCAATTCTTTTTGTATTTTCTATTTTAAAAAATGGGATCCATGCCTGATCCTGTGTTATGAGTGGATTCACCAGTTATCTTGGCACGAGTTATCAAAGGAGAGGTGTATTAATAAAATCAAAGAAGAAATTATAGTGGGT
The DNA here is from genome assembly GCA_029931535.1 of Margaritifera margaritifera. Classification (NCBI taxonomy): domain Eukaryota; kingdom Metazoa; phylum Mollusca; class Bivalvia; order Unionida; family Margaritiferidae; genus Margaritifera; species Margaritifera margaritifera. The sequence goes on from JAQPZY010001651.1 coordinate 44,756, forward strand.
AAAACACTGATTAGAAAAAGTAATTGCATCTTTGTTAATCATTCAAATAATGTGAATGTAGCTTTTTTAAGGAAATCATTAAAAAAAATAATTAAAGGAGTTAGATAGTCAGGTTCTACTACAACTGCAACACTTAAAAACAAAGCAGCATGAAAGAAATGAAATATGCGACTTTTATAGGACAGATACATTAATCCAAACAAAAACAAAATCAACATAGATCACTATACAGTAAACTTACTATAGAATGGATAAATAAAAGTCAATCACTTAAAGTAAAAACAACAAAAAAAAATTTGCATACAAAACATTTCTACAGAGTTAGATATTGGTTAACAATATCATAGGAGGTTTCTTTCCAGATGTTACAGGGAACATGATTTCTAGAATTAGTTTCTGATAGCAATTAAAAACAATGTAACTCTTTGAATATGCATTCTTGTAGGTTGATCAAAGGGACATAACTCCTATATTTTGTTTTTGAAAAACCACTCTCTACCTTTAATTTGAAAAAGTCATTATGTACATTTTCACTGTCATAATAATTATAAACTCAATAAAATTGTTCATCAGTAAAAAGCAAACATTTTTCTCAAAAGGATTTCATGCAACTTGTTGTGAGGACATATATGTCTTGGTTTATGGAATATACAAGTGAAATTTTCACAAAACAGAAACACAACAGAGAGAGTACAAACTTTATATGACAATGAAAAGAAATTACCTTTTCCATTTCAGTTTTCTGTCAAAGCAGCATGAAGCAAAAAAAAGTTTCAACTATTATCTTTACCTAAAACTTTTCATAACTCTGATATAGATTTATTCATTACTTAACAAGTTTAACATCATTTGCTCCCTTCTCCCAGAAGTTATACATAAAGCCTCTCAAAATTATCGTCTTGAATTTCCTTAAATTGGTTTAATGTTAATTTTAGTAAATGTCAGTATACTTGAAACTACCCATATAAGCCTCATGGATTGTTTGTAAACTAATGCAAGTTGACAAATTTAAAAGAAAAGTTCCAAAGGAAATGCCATATTGACTGTTCCTAAAAAGTTCCTCTTTAAATTTTTGGCCTTATGAGGTCTTTTGCAAGAAAAACTCTTTCTAATAAAGCTATTGTATATACTCGTGTATAAACCGGGTCCAAATGCAAACAACATAGACTCTGATCTGCCATCACATAATGCGCCAGCAGATCAGGGTCTATGTTGTTTGTTCTACTGATTAGTCCTTACAAACTACATAGACCCAAATCTGCCAGCGCATTATGCGACGGCAGATCTGGGTCTATGCAGTTTGCAGTTGGTATTGGTTTATACACAAGTATATATGGTACTTATTCCTTCAGTGGCCTCAAAAAGATAAAAGGAGACAGGATTTTGATTGCTGTCATGACAATGTGATGATACCATAGCGATGTTTGTTTACAATTCAAAAATGTGACTTCATGACAAGTTGAAGGAACAATGTAGCCTGAAGAGAAAGAGTGGGGGTTTTTTGGTGAGAAAGATCTCATAAGGCTGGAAATTTTTATTAGGAGCTTTCAGGAATAGTTAATACTGCCAGCTGATTACTTATATTGCATCAATTACCTTTCTTTTGATAAAAGATAATAAATTAAACATTAAGTTTAGTTTCTTTAAAAATAAGAAAAATTTCAGAAAAACATCAATTTAAAATTGTGTTTAACATTGTTTTTAATCATGAACCTGCATGCATGATCTTTCACTAATTTCTAAACAGTCTAATCTTGTTTATTTGACCTAAACTGTTGTCAATAAAACATAATATAAATTAACTGTTGGATGAACAGGTTTGATTTTGAAATACTTTCAATAAAATTATTCCAATTCATAGTGCTGTACTGAAGCCAGATTAAGGTAACACGTGCATAAGATAAAGTAGACCAAACTGTGTCAACGTTCATAGTAAAGTTGTCACTTTTGCTACCTACCCAGAATAGACAGGGGATCTGTCGATTGCAATGTTGTCAGGATCAAAATGGGTGTTGAAGGAGGAACCACTATAGGAGCTATAACGTCCATGTTCCGTTTTGACTGTTCCGCTATGGTAACGGTTATCTGGCAGTGAAGCTAGGATCGGGGTCTCGTATCGCTCCACTAGGTGACTCTCCATGTAGTCCTATAATACATAAAGATAGGCAATCAAGTAACTGTCTGTTGGATAATTTGCAAAATCATTCACTCCAATTATGTTCTGCACAGTGCCTACAGGCTTCAATGATTGGTATTCCTTCATAAATCCCTCACAGAATTTAATCAAACAAGAATAAGCTACTGTTGTTGCGTAATTTGTATGTAATCAATGTTTCAGCATTGGCAATGACAATAACAGATAACTCATTCTACATTCTCTATGTATGCGATTGTCGCATTAGTAAGGTAATTCATGGTAAGGTAATTCATGAACAAATAACCATGATTTTAGTTCACATGAAAATTTAACATCTACCATAAGTCTATCTACCAGTTTAAGACTTGTAGTATCACTAATTTTTGTGGGGTATAAATTTTAGTGGTTTTTGTTGTTGCCCTGAACCACAAATTGAAAGACCCAACAAAAAATTTACCACATATGATAAGCCCCCCCCACCTCACCTCATTTTATTTTTTACTGTTTGATTCCTAGAGATCAACAAAGCTATTTGATAAATCAGCATCAATTCTGTAATCTGGTAACAAATATTAGCTTTTACACATGGTTTTTATTTAACCCTTTAAAAAACAGAATCCTAAAGCATTTTATATATTGTTTCAATGCACACATATCTATACGATATCAAGTAGCTATAATTTCCACTCACTGCCTTAAATCGATATGTTGTGAGATAAGTAAGGATAGAGACAAATGAGAAAAAGCATAAGGTATTCAAACACTTATATTACTGAAAATGAAAGAAAAAATAAGAAATGATACAATAAATAAAAATTAGATTTAATACTTATTCAAATCGATTCTTCATTCAAGTGAAACTGTTCTTGAAAAATTTATATCTTCATGAAAGCACAACTCATTTTATCCATATATGCCTATTCCCAATGAACAACATGACTGTAAAATACTGAAACTATTGCTCAAAGCATAATAACTAATAAAACACTGTATATACACTAATTATCATAGATTAAGGAAACTCACACTTTACTGATTTTCAAACAAAACCACTGAATCAACACCGCATCAACCAGATCAGTTGGTACACACAAATGTTTGTCTGGTAAATAATCCTGAAATTGCTGAATTAAACAAGTCCAGCATTCTCAAAGCCACAGATAATTAGGTCCAATCTTTCACACATTTTGGCCTGAGCCACAATTATCCACTCAGCATGAATTGGCTTGATTCACGAGGGTTTATGTAAAGTCTAGTGGTTCAAGTGTGTTCATACATGTGACAGGCTCAAACAAAGGAGTGATTCCATTGTTTTTCAATTTAGTTAGCATCTTAACACTTTGATTGGCTCTGTACAGATCAAATGTTGACAATGATTGCATATTGCATTGAGAAAGGGGCAGCTGGTCACGTGTTCGGTTCACATGTGAAATGATGACATTATCCAAACCAACTGGATCTAAGTTGAATTTTACCATTCTTCAGCCACTGTGTTAACGTCATGGTCTTCAGAAAGTAAGGACAGTGTTTTAAAGAAAGGTCATACACATGTACATTCATAACCGATTAGCTTAGTGTTGTTGGCTGCGTCAGCTCCCTTTGATGTTGAGTGTTGATGTTGAGTGTAAGTGATTGATCTTGACAGGTGTTTAATTTGTACTCGTACAGGTAGTAGTATTGTTTTAACCATGGAAGAGGCCATCGTTTGTTGTCATAGTTTCGTTCATTTGTATTCTTTATTTGGGGTATTTGTAGAGATCAATCCATGAAATTAAATGTGTACAAATATGCAAACTTTAACAGGCAAAATCAGGAAATTGAGTAACCACGAAAATTTTTTTTTTTTTTTTTTACAAAATCACAAAAATTGAGAGACTCATGAAAATAAATGATACTACAGTACATTGTGAATCTTAAATTTACTAACTTTTGGATTGAATCTTAATGAATATGAGGCTGGAATTTATTCTTCACTGCAATAAAAGTAGTCTTACAATTTATACAACCAAATTATTTAGAAATATTCCTATGACATCTGTGAAAACAACAGAAATACTAATTGCCCTAAGAAGAAATTCTTTATTCTATGCTGTGAAAATAAAACCTAAATTTTGAGTCACTGACCTTGGTTTCTATTAGTTTAAAAGCAATGTTAAATTGGCAATTCTGAACTGCGCTACCTTTCTAGACAATGGCATAAGAACCTGATGGTCGCCCCAACCCCCCTCCAAATTTTTAAAAAAAAGTTTCATGTAACATATTCACCTTCTTTCAATGTTTTAACATTCCCATCTTGAAATCACCATTATTTATAAAACTGCATTTGATCAATCTGAAAGCTGTACTTGAATCCCAAAATATTGATTTAAATCTCACAGTTATGTTATCTCTCAATTATAGTTATTTCTCAATTATAGCTATCATTAATTTAGTTATCTCTGAATTATAAACATCTCTCATTTATAGTTATCTCTCAATTATTGTTACCACTTATTATACTGATCTCAGTTATAATTCATTAGTTATCACTCAATTGTTTTTATCTCTCAATTATAGTTATTACTCAATTGTTTTTATCTCTCAATTATAGTTATTACTCAATTGTTTTTATCTCAATTATAGTTATTACTCAATTGTTTTTATCTCTCAATTATAGTTATTACTCAATTGTTTTTATCTCTCAATTATAGTTATTACTCAATTGTTTTTATCTCTCAATTATAGTTATTACTCAATTGTTTTTATCTCTCAATTATAGTTATTACTCAATTGTTTTTATCTCTCAATTATAGTTATTACTCAATTGTTTTTATCTCTCAATTATAGTTATTACTCAATTGTTTTTATCTCTCAATTATAGTTATTACTCAATTGTTTTTATCTCTCAATTATAGTTATTACTCAATTGTTTTTATCTCTCAATTATAGTTATTACTCAATTGTTTTTATCTCTCAATTATAGTTATTACTCAATTGTTTTTATCTCTCAATTAGTTATTACTCAATTGTTTTTATCTCTCAATTATAGTTATTACTCAATTGTTTTTATCTCTCAATTATAGTTATTACTCAATTGTTTTTATCTCTCAATTATAGTTATTACTCAATTGTTTTTATCTCTCAATTATAGTTATCACTCAATTGTTTTTATCTCTCAATTATAGTTATCACTCAATTGTTTTTATCTCTCAATTATAGTTATCACTCAATTGTTTTTATCTCTCAATTATAGTTATCACTCAATTGTTTTTATCTCTCAATTATAGTTATCACTCAATTGTTTTTATCTCTCAATTATAGTTATTACTCAATTGTTTTTATCTCTCAATTATAGTTATTACTCAATTGTTTTTATCTCTCAATTATAGTTATTACTCAATTATAGTTATTACTCAATTATAGTTATTACTCAGTTATAGTTATCAATTATAGTTATCATTCAATTTAATTTGTCTCTCAATCAGTTTTCACCCAATTAGTTATTTCTTAATTATAGTTACCTCTCAATTATAATCAATTATAGCTATCACTCAATAATAGTCATCTCTGAATTAGAGTTATCACTCAATTATATTTCTTTTGAGTTTAAATTAAAATTTAACAATAACATGAAAGGTAATAGTTCCAAGTCAAATTTTCAAGGTAATGTATTGGTATGTGGCCAAGTCAAATTTTCAAGGTAATGTATTAGTATGTGGCCAAGTCAAATTTTCAAGGTAATGTATTGGTATGTGGCCAAGTCAAATTTTCAAGGTAATGTATTAGTATGTGGCCAAGTCAAATTTTCAAGGTAATGTATTAGTATGTGGCCAAGTCAAATTTTCAAGGTAATGTATTGGTATGTGGCCAAGTCAAATTTTCAAGGTAATGTATTGGTATGTGGCCAAGTCAAATTTTCAAGGTAATGTATTGGTATGTGGCCAAGTCAAATTTTCAAGGTAATGTATTAGTATGTGGCCAAGTCAAATTTTCAAGGTAATGTATTAGTATGTGGCCAAGTCAAATTTTCAAGGTAATGTATTAGTATGTGGCCAAGTCAAATTTTCAAGGTAATGTATTAGTATGTGGCCAAGTCAAATTTTCAAGGTAATGTATTGGTATGTGGCCAAGTCAAATTTTCAAGGTAATGTATTAGTATGTGGCCAAGTCAAATTTTCAAGGTAATGTATTAGTATGTGGCCAAGTCAAATTTTCAAGGTAATGTATTAGTATGTGGCCAAGTCAAATTTTCAAGGTAATGTATTAGTATGTGGCCAAGTCAAATTTTCAAGGTAATGTATTGGTATGTGGCCAAGTCAAATTTTGAAGGTAATGTATTAGTATGTGGCCACAATTCTGACCCTATATTATGATTCATGAAAACCATGGTCCACAACTTGCATAAATATGTTAATGTCTCCTAATCAGAATTAGTAAATCATGCAAAAGATCATTAATTAGATTCTCATGCATAAGATAAGAATTCCATCACAATATTATATTGTCTATGCTGAGGAAAAGATTATTTTAAATTTGTCCTTGAAAAATCCAGATCATATATCAACTTGCATATTGTAACATTTTAAGAATGGTGATGGTGTTCAAGTATGTGTCTCTTCAAATTTTAATGATGACTTAGAAAATTTCTATGCAAAGACTGCTAATGGCCATAGTTATAAGTGTAGGTAAATAAGATAAGATCCAGTAATTGATAATAAAGAAAGTAGTCCCCCTCTAATGCAGCCATACCTTCTGGAATGAAAATGAAAACCTTACACGTGGGGTGGCCTCTAATGATGAGAACAAATGGTAAAATAGTTCAATTTTGGTGTCAGACCAGGTGGCCTCTAATGATGAGGACAAATGGTAAAACGGTTCAATTTTGGTGTCAGAACAGGTGGCCTCTAATTAGGGTGTGGCTATTCCAACGGTGGTGTGTTTTTAATTAAATTAAAATTTCAGTTTTGTAATAACGTGGCATAACTAACCCCACAATTTTCAAGGAAAAGACAGTTATACAATGTTCCTGAAATAGTTTACTCCCAAATTTGATGAGATATAAATTAAATGTTTTCAAGATATTGAAAAAAACTCAGCATAAAATCAGTTGGAATTCTGCTCAGTAAATATGCACATATATCCTTGGAGATATCATCAAATTTATAGAATCTTCCTAAAGTAGCATACATTATAAATCTATTCAAAAAATAGGATCATTTGTTTTGAAACATACAATAAGTTTATTCTTGCAGGATGAAAAATAAAAATTATATATATTTTATATATTTCTCAAAGACAAGGAAAACCTGTTTAAAGACTCAGGAAGAACAACTACTAATGTGCAGAACAAAACTTGCAAAATAACCGACACCCCATTACCAATATGCATGAACAAGAATGTTCCACCACCATGAAACAAGAAATTGATAACTGATACATATCCTCAGTGTACAATATTTACCCCAAATTTAGATAAAGGTAATTATCAATAGCAGTAATGACTGGATAAATGGCAATATCAGAAGCAGTACTGACCTAATGAAAAGGCAACATCAGAAGCAATATTGACCTAATGAAAGGCAATATCAGAAGCAATACTGACCTAATGAAAGGGATTATCAGAAGTAGTATTAACCTAATGAATCACATTTATTATCCAAAGTACAATGAAACCTCTCTATACGGGACAGGACCACACATTTTTTTCATTGGTAGGCAGGCTAATATACACAAAGATGATAATCCATTCATAAATTTTCTCCTGTATAAGCAGGAGTCCATTATATGGTGCTGTTTGCTAAGGCAGGTTGCACTGTTGTTTGAACTTTTTCCCTGACTATATTACCGAGAAAAAAAAATCTCTTTTGCAAGACATCTGATATCATGGGAAAGAAGGATAAGGAAGGTACACATATTATATTTCAGGCAAGAAGTCTTATAATATATTGAGTCTCAAGCACTTGGATATAAACTACGCAGAAATAAGTATTGCTACAGCATTCTGTATGAGGAAATATATGGTACAAGGTAAATAAAGAGAAAAGTGATTTTGCAATGTTTTAATTATGCTTCTGAATGTTTCTCAATACCTGTTTGTCTGAATCAGTCTTAATGGAATCATCAGGCAAGTATTTAAACTCGTCTGTGAAATCAACATTGCCGAAAGATGATGTATACGCCTTGGAGGGAATGCCTGCCGCCGTCTCGAGCTTAAAAGTTTTCTCACGGTAAATCAATTCTTCTCCACGACCATATCTTACAGACTTACGTGCAAAGAAATCCTCACCAAAGAGCAACGGATTCTGTATGAGTGAAAGAAAGAACAGTGCATGCACACAAAATAATTAACATTAAAACAAAGCATATCAGAACAACAATGCAAAACAAAATGCAGAATTTAAATTCACAAAATGCTCCAGATGCAACTGTACAGTATTCACTATAGCAACCTGTGGGTTTAGATAAATTTCACCACCAGACACATTATTATATAGAAAGTTAATCCCATGTTTAGAAACATGATATTTATGTTGTGATACTGTGTATTATTATTTTAAAACATTTTCATGACATTTCTGAAAATGTAGTTTATCAAAATTTTTCTGAAACAAAATTACAAAACACCGTTTGGCAATGAAAGAATAAAATATAAATAATATATTAATGTATACACTTTAAAATAAATATTTTTTCATGAATTTTATATCTTTGCTAAATTTGCATGCCCAAAAAATAATTCTCACTATAATTCTGTAATAAACAGACTGTAATTGCATTTTTTCAGAAGATTCATGCTTTCATGCAGGAATAAAGTTGTAGTTCTGAACATGATACAATGCAATGCAAAATGCAACATTTACTTATATAATTCAGTTATAAAACCAATACATGTGTGGGGTGGGGTAGGGGTCATAATAATAATAATAATAATAATAATAATAATAATAATAAACTTTTACAGCTAGGAATGATGTATGGTCTCAAGTTCAAGAACTTGTAAATCAGCAGAACGAGTCTGACAACTTACATTATACTTCCAGCATGATTTTATGACACTTCCAGCATGATTTTATGACACTTTCAGCATGATTTTATAACACTTTCAGCATGATTTTATAACACTTTCAGCATACCATTTTATGACAAGGTCAGCATATAATTTTAAAGTTTTTGGTATTTATGCAAAAACACAAAATCACCATGAACGGCACAGTATATGCGTGCCCCATATTTAATAGTCCTCTATGTAGACACTAGCAGAGTATGACTGACTCTAGAGATAGCAGAGCATGATTGACTCTAGAGATTACTGACCAACAGGTCTCCATGACCTTAAAATTTGATGAAGGTATGCAGTCTTGAACTAAAATTATGTGCAGAAGCCATTATTTTCTTATTAGACTTTCTATGACTGTGACCTCTAATTTTTAGACCTCAGATTCTTTAGTTTTTGTATTAGCCATCCACAAAGTTTGGTCAAGTAACTTACTTTAGAACACAGGTTATTCTGAAAACTTCAACTCTTTTTAGCCATAATGACCTAGACCTCCAATTTTTTTTTACCCCAAAATCAACAGGCCTCTTCTATACCTTAAATGCAAGCCCGCCACAAACTTTGGTCAAGGTAATGGTCTAGAAGTAAAGTTACTATACAATAACAATTTTTCTTCATTCCATCAGCGATCTTAACATTTTGAGCACAAAATCATTAGGTTTCTTCCTTACTGAATGCGTAAGTCAGCCACAAACTCTGGTAAAGGTACAAGGTCAATAAATTAAAACTGAATGTAAAAACCCTTTTTTCTTTCAGTCTTTTGACCTCTTGACCCCAAAATCAATAGGACTCTTCCATGCCTCAAGTGCAAGCCCTAAACAAACACTGGTCAAGGTACATGATCTAGAACTAAAGTTATTATGCAAAAACCATTTTTCTTCATTCAATTAGTGACCTTCACCTTTGACCTTCTGACCCAAAATCAATTGGCTTCTTTCTTACCCACAGTATGTCATTTACAAATTTTGGTGATGGTACATGGTCAATAACTGAAAATATTGTACTGAAACAAATTTTCTTCAGTGACCTTCACCTTTGACCTTTTGACCTCAATATCTATAGGTTCTTCTTTACCTCAAGTGCAAGCCATCCACAAAGTTTGGTCCAGTTCTGTGATGTAGAACTAATGTTATTTGCTGAAAAAACATGTTTTTTTTTCAGTCACATACACCTTGACCTTTGATTTTTTTGAACCCAAAATCAATACGTTTCTTCTTTACCCAATGTGCAAGCCATCCACAAAGTTTGGCAACTGTAGATGGTGGGGAAATGAGTTATTGTGCAGAAACTATTTTACTTCTTTCAGTCACAGTGACCTTGACATTTAACCTCAAAATGAAGAGTTTTTCCTTTCCTCAAGTGCAAGCAATCCAAGTTCTGTAAATGTAGATTTTTGTGGAAAACTCTAGTTATTGTGCAGAAACCATTTTTCTTCTTTTTGTAAATGTTATCTTGATCATTGACCCTTTTGGTCTGAAATCAATAGGTTTCTTCTTTATCACATGTGCAACCCATCCACATAGTTTGGTAACTGTAGTTGGTGGATGACTCGAGTTGATGTGCAGAAACAAAATTGGTAACAGACAGATGGACCAACATCACCACTTAATACACCCTGCCTTATGGCAGATGTATATAAATGAACCAACTAAGTTTACTGAATAAATTCTATATTAGGAGTGACTTTAAAATAATGTAAGTAAATAAAAGAAATTATGTACCTACAGTTATTCTGCAATGTAATTGTACTTTACTGTCATAAATTTGATAGACCAATTTAAATACAATCGTTTTATTTTGCTAATGGAGTCTATAGCGGTACTGCATTATATCTGGGATCACATTATATTGAAGGGCATATTAATGAGGTAGAACTGTACATAAAAGCTGGCTGCAAACATTTAATATGGATTATGACTGAATTCATATAAATAGGGCCAGAGTTTCTGTGATCATGGGTAACTTTTGGTACAATCTGATTAAAATTGATAACTACTTGTAATAAGTATATATTTCATAAGCACAAATAAAGGTTCATGTGCTGGTGACCTTTAGAATTCCTGGTCCACATATTTTTAGTAACATATTGGAAAAAGCATTACATTTCATGTTTGGGTGAGTTACTATTAGAAACATTATGTTCCAAACGATGTATATCATTTTCATAAATATGACTGCTGTGATTTGATTGGTGAACATGACTCCATAATAATGTCCATCAGATCTCCAGTGATGTTCTTGGAAAAGAACATGGTTATTTTTTTGCAGGTAAAATGCAGGAGGTTTATACAGGTAAAATGTAGATAGAGTAAGGTGCGACCATTACCTTCTTCAATGCCATTTCATCAGTGATGTACTTAGAAAAGTCGTCATCAACATCTAGTGAGCTAGCACTAGCATCAACTGAACGAATGCGCTGCTCTGCCTTCTTTCTGTTATCAACATCTAATCTATCTAGTGTGGAATAATCAGACCCAAGAGTTGAGTAATCACCAGAGTATGTACTCTCCCCTCTCCTCTCCTGGTGCAAAATAACCAAACATTAACAACACATACGAACCAAAAATACATGAGATCTTTGGGTTTGCTTTTTCTTCATCTAATATCAAAATCTGACAAGTCTTCTAATTAAATGACATATATTAAAACTTGTGTATCAATTAACCTCCATCATGCTAACACAACTTGAAAGGCCATTTTTGTCATGTCCCAGAGATGTCTGCCTAATGACAGATTTGACTTTATTAAAAATGTCATGGTATGCCCAAGATGGATTTGACTATGAAAAATGTTAAGGTATGCCTGACAGATTTGATTATATTTACCATTTCAAGGTATGATGGAGGCCTTCCCAAATTCTTGAATTCAATTCCCATATCCACACTGCCCCAAAAATGTCAAATAAAAAAAAAGATGCAATAGCAATATCTCTGAAGTTACTTTTCATCAGCAATATACTACACGTAATACCATATATATATAGTATATTTCAAACCTGAAGTGAAACCCAAAGACCTAGCGCACATTACAATTACCACAGGGCATGAGAATGATTTGTTTTTCATTTTTGTTTTTTCTATTTTTTAAAGTGAGGTTGGGAACAGAACCATTCTGAAAAATGAGTAGAGTAGAACACCAATAACCAGGATGCTGATTATCTGGATTGTTCACTTGTATGAACTCCAAAAATCTTCCCCCTAAATTTGGCACAAATTGCCCCCACAATTGCCGAATTGATTTAAAAATCAATTATCCGGATTACAAATGTTCTGGACAAAATCATTGTCTCCCAATTGGTCCAGATATTCAGCACATTACTATAAATCAATACATTCATTTGCAAAAAGAAAAAAGGTGGGTGTTCATGGAAGCCCCAGTAGCCTAGATTCTGATGCCCTTGTACAATATCAATGTTAATTCACTGCATATGTTGAAAACCAATTTCAAATGTGTTGATTTTTCAAGTTAAATCAAAATGCAAATCAGCTGGTACTTCATTTTTAAGTGCCTTAATTTGGATCATTAAAAATCTTAATTAACTTACATTTGATTTATTTTTTTAATTAAGACCAAGGACAAATATAAAACCATAAAACCTTTGCCTAATTTACTAAATTAAACTCCTGACCAAAAAATATTTTCCTCAAACACCCCCCCCCCCAAAAGGGAAAAGAAAAAAAGAAAGGGTCATAACTTTCAAGTGAAAAAATTAGCACAATGTTTGCAACAAGTATTGAGGGTATATCTTACATTTCTTACACCTACCATCAAACAAGAAAAGATTTTTCGGTTTGGTTTTGGTGTTTTATGGCGCAGCAACACTTTGAAAATTATGTTATGCAGAGGCAAGAAGAATAGAGTGCCTTGCCCAAGGACACAGCAATACAGCCGATAATGGCCTGATCCGTGGTGGGAACTGAATTCGTACTCATCTGGTCAAGAAATCCAAAGACTTAACAATTTGAGCTACCATGTTTTACATAAAAAGGAGTGAGTCTCAGTAAATTCTTATTATCTTTAATATTGTATAACTTGCAGGAGCCACAGTGGCTCAGTGGTTAGTGTAATGTACTCACATTAAATGACCTACTTGTGTTAATGTGTCACAGAACACCAAACCAAACTGTATAAAGTGTATCAAATTTTAAGCAAAATAGATTCAGATCTGTCATTTCAAAATATGCCAGCTTGTCAGGTTCTTGTCTGCTTACTATAAATCGAAAGTAAAATGAACTGAGCAGATGCTGATCTGTTGATGTATTATGAACAGAGATCTGTTATGCAATGGCATATCTGGGTCTATGCTGTTTGCAGTTATGTGTGCTTCATAAGGCATTCTTGTAATGCCATTGGTGCAATACTAGTACAAGGACTGACCCTGATCCATGGAGTAATTAAAATATATACAGAAGCAAACATTGTACTTGAAGCAAGAGTAAGATGTCAACCAGCCGATTTACATTTCTCAATTATTGGTGAGATTAGAAGACTCTACACTCAGTGAAAAGAATCTGCAATGAACTAATAAATCACACTCACTTGAAATGAACTAAAATGCTGAAATGAATTTTAAAAAAGGATGACACAATGGAGAAAAAAAAATTCAATAAAAAAATCGAAGGAAAAAGAAATCATTTCAAAATAACTAAATAAATAGACAAAAAAAATTGAAATCTCTCAACAGAAAGAATACACACCCCATATATGTCTAAAAAACCAATATCCTGTGAGTAAGAGGGTACAGGATATTAATGTTCGATAAAAATCCAGATGCTGAATCAAGGTAAGAAAATTGTCTTCCAACTAAGACTGAATATGGAACATCTGGACTTAAAAGTGTCAGCACTGATAATTAGATGACAATAAACCACGTAAACTTAACTCGTTTTGCTTATATCCATAATAACTTTAAAACTTGATTTTTTAATGACACAAAATCAACTTCAAATCCATCTTTCTTCATCAAAAGACTAGAGCTCCTGTCCAATCACTAAGGAAAGCTCGATATGGTGACACACATAAGATATTAAAAGTTTTTTTAATTGTTTCTTTTAAATCTGAGGAGATAGTGGTGAAACTAGCGTTTATTGACAATAATCCTTGCCTCTCAGTACAACTGCTCTGACATACTTTCATCCAAACTAAATCATATGTATGTGATGGCAGCCATCATAAATACTGGGGAACCTCACCATAACACTTTATTATAACACAAATTCGGATAAAACATGATTGTGACATGGATCCCGATATTTTGTCTTTGATACCCCGTATTTCCTGACACTACTCAAAACATTAGCCAAGCTGACAAATAGATAAAAATAGTTCAGTTACCATATATACTTGCGTGTAAGCCAGGTCCAAATGCAAACAACATAGACCCTGATCTGCCGTTACATAATGCGCCGGCAGATCACGGTCTATGTTGTTTGTTCCAATGATTCCTCCTTACAAACTCCATAGACCCAAATCTGCCAGCGCATTATGATATACAAAATGGAAACCTAGCTACTTTAACTGCATATCCAATGAGTCACAAATCTCAATACTGTAATATGATATACAAAATGGAAACCTAGCTACTTTAACTGCATATCCAACGAGTCACAAATCTCAATACTGTAGTATGATATACAAAATGGAAACCTAGCTACTTTAACTGCATATCCAACGAGTCACAAATCTCAATACTGTAATATGATATACAAAATGGAAACCTAGCTACTTTAACTGCATATCCAACGAGTCACAAATCTCAATACTGTAGTATGATATACAAGATGGAAACCTAGCTACTTTAACTGCATATCCAATGAGTCACAAATCTCAATACTGTAATATGATATACAAAATGGAATGATCAAACAAAAACCAGGATGTGCAGAATTATTTATGTGATACTAAACACAAATACTTCCAAAGCTCATTACTTGACTTTGAACTACATAATCAGATTTGGCAAGAAAATCACTATTGTGCTCTGGTGTATCACAGCCACCAATCCTCCCTTATGCACTGTGTCAGATTACATCAATACAAAAATGGGAGAGAGACCTTTCAGGTTATGCATGAAAGAGATCAATAATGCAGATAACACAGTAGGTTGTCCAATTAAAATGGACAGCTCTCTTTTCATTCATTTAAAGGTTAAAAAATATAAGAATGTGATACGATTCTTTCGATATTTCACTTTTCTTATCCCTGAACAAAAAATTTTGCAATGAGAAGATTAGACGATACTATTTGTCGTGAAGATAAATCATATTTGACAGGATATGCACAAGAGCTGAGATGATGACACCTTCCTTGCATATTCTATAAGATATCATTTTACTTAATGAGAAATAGCAGCACCAAATCATCACATTTAGTAAAGCTTCTCATAGTTTAAAAAGTGATTAATTGGTCCAATCACATTCTTAAGATATTTTAAACTAGATACATAAAAAGAGAAATGTCCATTTTATTTAGTGAACTCACTGTCATCTGCATTTTTGATCCCTCTCAATGCATAATCTGTAAGAAGTCTCTCATGATTTTACAGCCATAGTCTTGCACTATATATGAGAGAGACTGCAGCTGTTTGCATCAAGCCGACTATGAAACACAAAAAGGGATAAACTTGTGAAAATTAAATCTTAAGCCATGTGTACAATATAACAGAATCTAGCAACAAAATACATTTCCTATATCTTTCTGAGTGATATTAATACAAATGTACAAATGCTACCATGCATCATCAATACTGTATCTAGGGGAGGTAACTCCAGTTAACAAACTGGTTAGTATACATTACAACATTCTAAAATTATGAATATCTAAAACAGTCATTCCTGGTGATTACATTACCAAAAACAGGCTGGTTAACTGCATTATCATAGTTTTTATCTACTGCTATTCCTCTAACATGCTAGCAACAGTTTATTCAAATAATTTCCTACATTAGAAAATTAACTAAAATTAATTTTACTGCTGCCACATCATTTTCATTCCTCCATAAATTGATGAAAATGATAAGATAGTAACTGACCCTTCGGCAAACATGAGATAACCACACCCAAATATATTCATGTGTTATCCTCGTCTCTGTACATGTGTGCATGCATTTGTGTTATTGTTGCCTTGAGTACCTTTCCCAACTTAATATCAGTCAATATTTATAATTGTCCTTTATGCCTGTCACACATTCCAGGTATATACACCATAGGTAGGTAGCACTTTGAAGTCTGATGGTTTCATCATTCAAGCTTGCCTTCTTTATGAGAGATAAGAAGAAACATAGATCTGCCTTTTTAAAAAAAACACTAAATCGCATGGGTTTTACTTTTATAACTTCTATGACATGTATTACAGAATAGCTGACCAAAACTGGTGTGTATTATGCCACCTAATAAAGCTGGCGTGTATTATGTTAAAGTATATGTCAGCATGGTCATGTAGGCACAGTTACTGATCTTAAATTGAATATTAATTGTTGTTCTAAAATTTAATACTAACATAGTCTAAGCGAAGTTTATTCAATCCTGACTGTTGAATGCTCTGCACCTTAAATGTCAACAACAAAACTTCTAGATGAAAATGATTGATTACTATGGACTTTTACAAAGGTAGCCAGGTACTAAACTGGGTCATGAAAACAGCACATCGGGTCTAATCATAACAAATAACACGGCAGTATGAATTTTTTTCAACACGCTCAGCTTTCATCGTGACATCACAGCATGTGACATTCAATCTGGATTGTAACGGATCACGTTTAGGTTGACCTCGTAAAAAAATGTCCACGTGCTTTAAGATTAATTTTGCTGTATGTACTTCTCGGGTCATGTATATATGACCTTCCAAGGAATATGCAGGTATGTGTAATCAAATTCTAAAAATGATACTAATTACTGAAACAGTCTGTACTAAACGCCTACATGACCTGTATGCTGTATGACTTGTATTACTCATCTGAACAGGAAGGAGTGCTTAGATTTACACATAGCTGAAAGCATGAAATAAAACTTTGATAATGTGAGTTTCCACAAAATATATTTCAATTTTAAACTTGAAAGGCTTGTGTCAAACAGAACTAAACAATAAAAGTAGTTTCTTTATTTATTTTATCCATGACAAAACCACTGTGTGGCTACCTATGTAGTAATGAAAATATTTTCTTTGATGTTTGAGTTGCAATGATCACTGGATACCTGTAGAGTAGTACAAACATTTTTGACATGGCCTTTGACCTTGAAGATGATATTATGGTATATATGTTGTATGTGTGGCAGTTTACGGCACCTCAGCACAATAGTGGTTATATTGTGCCAACTAAAGGTTAATGTTAAAAAAAATATATAAATGAATTACACAAAAACTTCAGGAAGATAAACCCTTCCAATATAAAACTTAAAAATGTTAAAATTCTGTAAAATAGATACAAAATAAAAGATAAAGGCAAAAAATGAAAAACACTTCAAAAATTTGGTCTGATATCATGAACAGAAGATCAATGAACTTAATTGCCTCAGACACAGTTGATATAGTTGCATGCTAAGTTTGGTTAAATATATAATTATTATTTTTTGGAGAAAAAAACCCCAAACAAGTTATAACTTACTGAATTGGCATTAATCAAGGTATTTTTCCATCCATAAATTGGATTTGATAAAAAAGCCATTCATACTTCATCAATCAAGGTATTCTTTAATATTATCCACAGAGTGGGTTTGAAAAAAATCAGTTTATATTTCTGTATGTTATCATGCACACAAACCAGTGCAGCTAAAAGCGCGAGTCATGACCTTTAAATCAATGTCAAAGTGCTGACTATCAACTTGTTCATTGGAACACAACTAAATACAAAGCCTGGTCAAAAATCATTTGTACATGTACAAGTCACTGTATTCACAAGCTTAGTGAAGTACAAAAATGCAAACAATGACCTTTGACTTGACCCTAAGGTCAATTGGGACCCGTTTTCGAACAACTTCACAAAAGTGCAGCATGCTGGTGGTCAGATCTGAACCATTTTCTTTCAGAACCAATTACATCCATACATACACACAGACTGACATACATACATACACTTGAATGTCAAAGTAAAAAAATATCGTTTATACTAGGCTACATAATCCATGTTGCTAGTAGCATGCTCCACAATGATTGGTCAATGACCATGTCAATTATTACCTTGCCGAAGGGTCAATTGTTAATTATATCTTCAACAGACCCTAATATATCCTGCATATCAATCATTGATAGTTTTTTGGAGACAACACAGTAGATACTGGCCTGCAGTCACCTACTGGTTGCTTTCCTTAAAAAAAAACTATTTCAGAAGTTTCTGAACATAAATCTAAATCGTTTTTACAATTATTTTCATATGCCATAGACACGACATTTTTTAATATGGGCTAGGAACCACTTATGCATGAGGTATGAATATACAGAACTGATAAATTTTAGTTATCTTTACCTTATCAGTTGGGGAAAGAGTGTCGGTGGTGAAATATCGCATTTCAGCCTCATAATCAGGCCCTCGTTCTAGATACGAGGGATAGTGAAGAGCTGTGCTCATCTCGCTCTTCACACGCCTTCGGACATCCTCTGATTCATGGTGGCGTAAAATAACATCCTATGATAACAAGCACACAAAGCCAAATAATTAAGAGGTCACAACATTCAAACATGCAGTCTATCAGGGAATATTGTAAACAGGGACATTTTCACAGCAGTTTAATATTTTACCCTTTGTCCAAACAATGGATGAATTCAGCAAAGTGGCAAATGTTACATAGCTTTTAAAAGGAATTTCTAAATGGAGTGAACAATGTTTTCATTTAAGGGCCAGGGAGTTAATAATGCAAATGAATATGTCCTTGTATAGAATGTTTTCAACTTTCATCATGTAAACAAGTGTCCGTCATTGTATAACCAAGTGTCCATAATTTTTTTTCAGACAGTACAAGTCTAAGTACCATTTTTTATACTCGCTTGTAAGTTGAGACATTATGCACCAGCAGATCTTGGTCTGTGCAGTTTGTTAGGAATAATCAGGAAAAACAAACAACATAGACCCTGATCTGCTGGTGCATTACATGATGGCAGATCAGGGTCTATGTTGTTTGCATTATGTGATGGCAGATCAGGGTCTGTGTTGTTTTCAGTTGGATTCAACTTCTAAGTGAGTATATACGGTACGTACACCGTTTTTATTACTGTCAGTATCAAATCTATAAATGCAATTCCATTCAATGCATGGTGTTGTTCTAATCCCCATGAATTTGAATCATCTTGCAAGTCTTCATGACAATCATGAGAATATGAGTTTGAACTGATTATTTAAATTTCCACAATCATTTCATCTATAGGGTTGTCATTAATTTTTTCCCTGTTTCACCAGAAAAGCTCTGAGCACCACAAAAAGGTTACATGATGCAAGTTGTTTGATAGGAAACAAAGTTTTATAGCATCACACAATTTCTAATGGAACAGGGTGAGACAATTTAGTTATTTTTAATGATGAAATTAATTTGGGAAATGTTTGAAAAATAAGCCAAACTTAAACAAAAGTTTTGAATTTTCAACAACAAATCAGTAATATTAACTTTTGAAGAAACATGATACCATATCCTTAATTTCAGTGATTCTAAAATGTTACAGCCATCTATCAAACTGATTTAATACAGTAGAATTTAATACATCTGAATTATGGGTTTATCCAAACCAGAAGTATGTTCCCTAAGCTGCAGATTTAGTATAATCCAAATTGGTTCAGTACAACTTCCATTTATCCAAATAATTTTTGTGTCATACAAGGAGTTTGGATAACTAAAGATTTATTGTAGCTGATAAGTAAGGTGTGAATTACACATACATGTTTGTATATTTTGAAACCCCAGGATATAGTACCACTTTCTTTAATTTCTATTAAGATCTAAAAACCAATATATCTAACAAAACATTCAACAAATATTCAATATATATGTAATATTTAGTATAGATAAATGATATGTTTTACAATGACATTTAAATATGTGAAGCATACAATTATAATCACATGACAACTAAATACAATATTCCCTGACTATAAGCCACTTCAGTATATGCCAGTTTTTTATGATCATGTATTCCATTTGAATCATTATTTAATAGTAATATTACCGTCTATCCTCGCGTATAAGCCAGGTTCAAATGCAAACAACATAGACCCTGATCTGCTGTCGCATAATGCGCCAGCAGATCAGGGTCTATGTTGTTTGTTCTACTGATTACTCCTTACAAACTGCATAGACCCAGATCTGCTGGAGCATTATGTGATGGCAGATCTGAGTCTATGCAGTTTGCAGTTGGTATTAGATTATTAGATTATATGCGAGTATATACGGTATGTATAAAATACCTCAATATAAGGTAACCTCATCTACAAGGCAGTCTATTTGTATGGTTCCCATTCAAAGTGTTATAGTGAGGGACAACTGTATCATTAGCCCAATGACTATTCTATCATGTTAATGAGCCAAAGTTATTTGTTGATTACTTAGTGTGGATTCAATTACTTTCATGAGTATTATTTTATGTGGTTTTGCAAAATATGACATATTTGCCATGACTTGTGTTTATGAATATGGCTCATGTGTAAAAATTTTGTTTTTGGTGGGTAAAACTAATTTTTATTGTGTTGCTATTTTTTTTCCTGGCACTATACACCAGTCCAAGGAGATTATTCCCTCCTCCAATTATTAATTGGCGGTCTAGAATAAAAAACAACATGATCCCAGTCTGATACCGTAATCAACTTCCCGAAAATTGAAATATCGTCCTTCTTTGACTTGAACCAAGACTAAAAGGACATCAGAGCTGGGAGGGAGGAGGGAAGTGGGCAATAATAGCAGGTTAAGTATTACATAATTAGAATTAGTTCCACCCACCCCATCCCCCCAACAAACACACATACAAAACTACATTTTAATAGCAGTAATACATCACCTGCTATTATTGCTGCTGAATTTTCCCAGCCCAATGGGAGGCTGATGGCTGACGATAAACTGTCAATGTGAACTTATCATTGCTGTCAGTAGGGTCAGACCCTATAATGGAGCTCATAGAGAACTCGAGTATTGGAGAGGGCTATTCTATAGCCATTAATGGTGTATACTGAGCAATCACTTTCCTCAAAGAGAAAAAGAAATAACTCTGCAACTGAGCAATCTTTCTCCTTAAAGATAAAAAGAAGAAAATCTGCAACTGCAGTTAAAGAAAGACTGTTACGATGCATCTCCTTCTCCACCAATTACAGAAAATTCTCCACTTGGTATTGTTAAATTTGGAAGTGGGTTGACTCCTAGCCTGAGCAATGTATATTGCAACCTTGATCGAAAACTGGTCCTGGTAGATAGATCACAATACTCTCGCCAGGCATGAAAATGGAGAATTTGAGGAGTTTTGTGCAAGAGAGACCATCTGTGCTATGACACCAGATCCCTCCTCAGTGGAATTCCCTGGGGTTGTTGACCAAAAGTTAAGATCATTTAACCATGATTTCTGGGGCCACAGAGGCGCTATCAGGATGATCCGTGACTTGGAAAAATCATGACTGTGAAGAATCTGAGGAATTATCCTGAAAGGTGGGAAGGCACAGGTGTACAGTCAATTCCACCTCAGACTGAAGGCATTCACCACCCATGCCCTCTGATCTGGCACTGGAGAGACATAAAAAGGGAGGGTTTTTTTGTTCAGCCTCGTTGCGAACAAGTCTATCCTTTCCTCTCAGATAAAAAAGTGTCGCTACAACTTATTGGTGCAGAGATCATACCATGAGGACTGCTCCCCCGTGTAGACAATCTGTCTTCCAGAATACTTCTCTTGCTCAGAATGTGGCAGACTCTGAGACTGATCTCCTCTGAAGCTTTCCAACTGAGGAGATTCCAGATTTCCAAGCAGAGAAAAGGGGCAAGAGTACCCCCTTGACATCTGAGGTACACTACAACTGATATGTTGTCCGTGGTGATCATAATGCAGTGACGTCTTATGCAGTTGATGCACCCTTGAAATACTAGAAAAAAATGGCTAACATTTCTAGATTGTTGATGTGAAGGGAAGATTCTTTCTGAAACTGAAGGCCCTGCCAGACTACCCCCTCGGGCTCCAGGTGTTCACCCCAGCAGTATTCTGAGGCATCGGTGTAAAGGAAGGTGTGAAGTTCTGATGTGTGAAATGGAACTCCGGTCAAAAACCTTTCCTGATTTTTGCACCAATTCATATTGTAAATGAAATATGGATCGTAAGGGGATCTGGGTCGATGGGGTCCTTGTGAGGTCTCCAGTTGGCCAGAGTCAGAGGACGCGTATGAAGCCTTCCTGGAGGAATTAGGTCTGTTATCATTTTCAGAACTGCAAGGAGAGAGGTAGAGGCAAGCAGACAACGAAGTCTTTTCATCCAGTCTGGCTATGAGAGCAAGTGTTTGTGATATTCTGTTAGGATAAACCGGGGCTGTTCCTTGACAGGTGAGAAAATGTATTCACATGCAAACGAAATTCTGAGAAGAGATCAGATCCAACTTATCCTGACTGGGAATTAGGCCTAGTTGAGTCACTGTCTCCCAACAGAGACACAGATCCTTCAGAACAGTACATCTGAGAGCGTTGTGCATCAACCAGTCATTAAAGTACTGGTGAATAAGAACCTCTAAGGACATTAAATGAGCCACTATTACACCCATCACCCTGGTAAAGGTTCTGGGAGTAAAAGCTAGACCAAAAGGACGAGTCCAAGATGTCATGTCCCAGACAAAACCACAGAAATTTACAGTGGGCTGGTAAGATGGGGATGCGAAAATAGGAATCTTGGAAATCTATGGAAACCCCCCAGTCATTCAGCCTTATGACATTCCTGACTGAGGCAAATGTCTCCATCAATGTCTCCATGTTGAAACACTTTTCCAGCAGAAACTTGTTTAATGGGAAAAGATTGATATTAAGTCAAAATTTTCCACCCTTTTGAGAAACTAGGAAGATCCAGGAATAACGTTCTGGACTTTGAATGTTCTTCCTCCTCTCTACAGCACCCTTCCTTACAAGGGTGTACACCTCTTCCCCCAGAAAAAGGTGGAGGGTCCACGAAGCTTATCTGGTAAGCCTCCTTTACTGTGGAATGGATCCACACATCATCCGTGATGTTCAACAAAGCCTCTGAAAAAGACTTGATTTGGAACCTACTGGAACATCTAGAAGAGGGATCTTGACAGATGAGGGTGCAACTCCCTGGGAACAATTGGCTCCTTCTATAGGGAAGGGAGAGGGGTCCACAGACTTCCTCCCCTGAGCCCTCTGGCCACCTTTTCATTCATAAGATGAGCAGAAAGGAGTTTTAAACTGTATCTGATGGTTCTGTTGATACCCCAGCTTAAAATATTTAGGAGGGGAAACTGTTGACCTTCCAGGAGTGGGGTGGGGGTGGGGGCTGAGTGGGTGGTTTAGCTGGGCCTTGCATCATAGCCAGGGACCAGTGTTGCTGATCCCTCAAGTCTTTGTAGGCCACTGTAGGGATTAACCCTCTGAATAACATCTCAGCAAAACCTTTCATGTCTCCAAGCCGGCATCCCAAACTGAGGTGAAGATGCTCTGCTCAGAGCAGCATGGACACAGACAGCATGTGTCTCAATGTCTTGGCAATGGCCTCTAACATTCTCTGCAATGCAGCTGGAGATAATGATTCCTCCTTCAACAGGCTGAAGGAATCAGAAGAAGAAAAAAAGATTGGCATGCATCGCTATGATAATTGGAATCCAAGCCTAGGTAATCAAAACCATCAAATTCAACAAAATTGGACATGCATACATGAATATTATGCAAGGACTGGAAATGACAAAAGACAATTTAAATGATGAAATGTAGAGCACCCATGGACATGCCTAAAAATTGCATTAAGTCCAAGTAAAAAAAGGTTTATATTCTGACTGTTCGAAGTTGACTAAGGTATCAGACTGGCATCATGTTATGACTTCCATTTACTAATTGGAGGATGGAATACCGTCTATACTCGCGTACAAGCCGACACCAACTGCAAACTGCACAGACTCAGATCTGCCATCGCATAATGCACCAGCAGATCTGGGTCTATGCAGTTTGTAAGGACTAATCAGTAGAACAAACAACAGAGACCCTAATCTGCCGGCGCATTATGCGATGGCAGATCAGGGAATATGTTGTTTGAATTTGGACCCGCTTTATATGCGAGTATATACGGTAATCTCCTTGGACTGGGGACTAGTGCCAGGAAAAGATACAGCAACACAATAATAGTAAAATAATATATTACTGCTATTAAAAGAAGTATTAATTCCTATTTTCTTAATCAACTGATCATTATACATTGGGTTTTGTACATTTGTGATTTGTAGCAACCACAAAATTCATTAAAATTTGTACCCTTAAATTTAATGATTCCACAGTATCAATTATGTTTTTACATAAGATGATGGAATTTTTGCTTGGAAGATAATCCATATTTAATTATGCTCAATATGAGATGACACTAGCATTTTTTTTACAAAATATTTTTTATTGAAAACCATAATTCCAGTTTGGAAAATGAATTATAAAAGCCTTAAGTTTTAGTATTTTCCAATATAATGGCCACAATGAAACTGTATCCAAAATTAGAATAATTCCATTCTGCAAAATGATTGGGGTGCATGAAGAATTTCCGTGGATTCTAGCACAAAAATGGCAGCCATTTCAGATAATAATTACAACTGTAGGGGTTGTCACAGTTTGTGGCAAGGCCAAGAACACATTACAGCACACATGTTACAACCAGAACAACCCCTTGCTTATCAATTCATCCAACATTGATGTGATCCATCATGGTTTTTCTCGCAAACTATCCAAAAAGTTGCATAATCCTACCAAAGCCAGTTTTTCCAAGTGATTACTTGTGAATATATTGTATAACAGGTTTTATTAATGCTGTCATCCGTTTTTTACTAAAAGAAAAATAGCTTATGAACATAATTGCCGAAAAATGCCAGCATTGGATTATTTATCATCAACTTAAGTAAATTTTCTTAAAATAAATTTCATAAAGATCTTAACTGATTCAATGAAAACTAATACTTTCATTCATTCAGAACCACCAGTATGAAACTAACTTTTAAAAAAATTCAAGATAATCAAACAAAAAATATTACAGTAACTAATAATTTAAAAATAAAAACAATAAACAGTAGGACATAACTGACATCAATGTCACATAGTACATATAAATAAAGTATATAACGTACACTACAACTGAATACATTGACAGATGACACCTGAACAATTTCAATTGTCTACCTTGTATAACTGGACAAATCCTGTCACTAGGGTGTACTGCCTGCAAAGACTTACCTTATCATAGGAAGTGTCCAGTGGCGAGCTACTGCCTCCTCTCTCCAGAGAGATGCTGTCGTCCCCTGGAAAGTAAAGGAATAATCCTATATCATACATGAACTTCCTTAGATCCATATACTGTTTTAACCTGAGTGTAATCAATGATTACATAGCTCATCTCTGTGAAGCTTTAATTAGACTCCAGCAGCCATAATAAACAATAATTATCATGCAGAAAACAAGTTCAGATTAAAGTTATTTTCACACCAAAATGTTGGCCTCTTTTCTAATTATAGTTTTTTTGTGTATGCATTTTTTGCTCTATACACTTTAACTTTAAATTTGTTTTACAATTTTAATTGGCACTATATAACCATTACCTGCCTACCTAGGAGACATAAAACAGTAAATCAGAACATTCATTGGTATGCTACCAAAGAAGAGATACTATAATGAGTTGATAAAAACCAAATATTAATGTTGTTTTTGTAGTATTCTTTTCTACATCAATGTTCATAAAATCTGCTTAAGAAGCTATTATCATTATCCATCCCTGAAAGCCAGGTTTTACTGGGTGAAAGTCACAGGCTTTGAGTAACCTTGGAGTGACAGCCAGTAATGCATGCAGAGTTCATGTTTCTATTACACTGATTAGCCACTACCTCGCATCAAAAAAGCATGCAGCATGAAGTCCACTCACCTAATTACTATATTCATTCACTCACAATACAGGTTAACTTATTCAGGGTAACCTATCACAATATGCAATGTACAGTCATTAATATGGAACGTTTACCTTGGAATAAACAGATTTATTCCTTCTTCCATCAGTACTGACCAGAATGGGCATTTTGATTAGCCAAGACTGTACATAGCATGGAGTAATCTATGTGGTCATAAATACCTTTGTGTTTTAAGGGTGTAGTAGTAACCGAGATGCATCCAATTATCAAGTTTCATCATAGGAACATAAAACAGTACCCCATAAATTAACTTTGAACACAAACTTTTTAAAAGTCATTGAAGCCTGAAATATAGGTCACATAGACCACCTTTTGTAATAAGGATGTAGAACTTGTCAAGATGCATCCACTCACAAAGTTTCGTGATTCTAGGTAGGATAGCATATAGCAGGCTGAAAAATCATGGTCATGTGCAAAATGAAAAAAATCTTGACCAAAGCCACTAAAAGAGGAAATCCAGGTCATAATGAGCTTCTTTTGTTATATGTGTGTTGCAGTGAAAGAGATGCATATCATCATCAATTTCATGATTCTAGCATGAACAGTGCCTGAGAAATGAACATCAAACACAAAATTTAACCCAAATCAGTGAAGTATAAAACATGGGCCATAATGACCTACTACTGAAATGAAGTAGTGCTCATTAAGATGTATCCCCTTACCAAGTTTCATGATTCTAGATAGAATATTGTATACATAGCATGATAAAAAAACCAATGTGATCAAGAGCAAAATACAAAAATGTAGGTCAGTGACCTTTTTTGTATGTGTGGTACTAAAAGAGAGGTATACAATTATCTAGTTTAATGATTCAAGCATGAACAGCAAAATGCACAAAATTTAACCCAGCTCAGTAAAGCATGAAAAAATGGGTTACAGTGATCTATTTTTGTGATGTGGTTGTAGCACTCATCAAGATGCATCCCCTCACCAAGTTTCATGATTCTAGGTAAAACATTATTATGTATACAGGGTGCCAACAACCTATTTGGTCATGAGCTAAACACAAAAAACTTTATCTAAGCCTGTCGGGAGCCAAGGTAGCTCAGTTGGTAGAGCATCATACTTGTAATCCAAGAGTCACAGATTCGATACCCGCCCAGGCCAGCCCATGTTAGCTGCCTCGGTGTGTAGTTGGAAAAGGCACTTAGTTCTGATTTCCTTGACATGATATAGCCAATAATGTGTTATAAGTGCCGTTAAAACCTACCAACCAAAAATAAAATTCTAAGCCAGTAAAATGTGAAATGTAGGTTACATTGACTTTCTTTTGTGTTAAGGGTGTGGTACTCACAGAGATGCATACAATCATCTAGTCTCATGATTATAGCATAAACAGAGCTTGAGAAATAAACTTGAAACAGCAAATTTAGGTTTAGTCAATAAGTACGAAATATGGGTCAGTGAACTACTTTTGTGATGTGGTAGTAGTACTCATCAAGATCTATCCCCTCGCCAAGTTTCATGAATATAGGTATAACAGTATATATACAAAATGGCAAAAACCTATTTAGTCATGAGCAAAATGCAAAAACTTAACCTAATGATAAGCCAGTAAAATGTGAAACGTACGTCAAAATGACCTTCTTTTGTTGTCAGGGCGTGGCACTAATAGAGATGCATAAAAACATCATGTTTGATGATTCTAGCATGAACAGAACTTGAGAAATAAACTTAAAAGACAAAATGCAACCAAAGTCAGTGAATCATGAAGTATGTACCACAGTGACCTATTTTTGTGATAAGGGTGTCGTACTCATCAAGATCCATCTCCTCACTAAGTTTCCAGGTACAACAGTATTTATGCAGTGCGCAAAAAATCTAAGCTAAATACAAAAATAATAGCAAGAATTTACAACTAATGTCCCGGTACATGTAAATACAAAGTTAGCCCACTTCCCCTGGGGGTAAGTGCTATGAAATCCATTCCAAACTGTTGCCTAGGACCAAAGATGAAAGAATGTTCGAGATTCAGTGATGTAGTGTGTGTGTGTATATATGCTTTTATCTATGCCGACGCCGATGCCAGGGGTAGTGAAATAACTCTCCTCTGCTTCGTAGAGGTGAGCTAAAAACCATTTTGTGACTATGGCTGAGTCTACAACACTGAAAATTTGAATAAAATCACTCAGATCAGAGAAGGCAACTGAATAAAAATGATTTTGATTACAAATTTACAATGAGACAAAACACAAAAAAAGAGTAACAGTTTTCTGCTAGTTACAGAATCCAAATAGAAATACAGTTCAAATTTCATCATACTTAATTAAAGCTGAATAAAAATGATCTGGTTACAAATTTACTATGAGGCAAGAGTAATACATGTAGTTCTCAAATACCTGTAGAATGCAATGAAAGGAATAAAGCTCAAAATTAATCATACATCATTACAATTAAAGCTGAAAAGTAGGTAATTACCATTTGACATAAATCATAACAAGATTTGGTTATAATTAAAGATGATTATAGAATTAACAAATTAACAATGTCAGCATATTCTGAAGATTAACTATATTCAATACAGATCAAGACACATACAATAAATATTTCAAACAAGCACAGCAAATATATTTGTTCCAACTGTTCTGTCTTATGGAAATGAAAAGTTTAGCTTTTTTTTCTTCCCAATGATGGGAGAAAACTTTGATATATTCCTATCTAGAATGTGTATACTGAAAAATACAGTAACTTCGTGGCTACTTTCTGATATCCTGTCTAATAAGTATGATAGGAATCTCAAGTAAAAATCTCTAACAAAAACGGAAATTGTTGGACACCTGTGCCCAAAATTATGAAACCCATAAGCCAGACAAATTTATAAATTTAAAGAAAAAAAGACCTAACCATGCATTCCATATTGGAATAAATTAAAAGATAAATATTTGAGGAGATCAAAACTAAAATATAAAGATATGTGTAACCTAAATTTCCCTCAGATTTAGTTTACAGTGATTATCATTGACAACTCTTCAAGTGTCAAATGATTTTCAGTAATGTGTTTGAGTTAGGAAATAATGTATCGGTGAGAAGAGTCTGTAAAGTCCATCAAAAACTTGGCACATAAACAAATTGCAAGAAATTATAAATATCTACACCAAGAACTTCTTAATTGAGGATGGAACAGCCACATTTTGAATTGAGGATGGAACAGCCACATTTTGAACTTTATGACAACAGACATTCAAATACCTTATCTAAGCATTAGTTGTGCAATTACACAGCATGTGATGAAAACTGTGATGCATTAGGCATAATATACAGTCAAGCTTCAAATAAGAAACATTCACTTTCCTATATTAGTAACAAGTATCAAATCTAATAATGCTGGAAATCTGCAGCAGCAACGGCAGCCATATGTTCTATAAATCATCTCCTTGGTCCCAACCGTACCCCTAACCCCAGCCATATGTTCTATAAATCATCTCCTTGGTCCCAACCGTACCCCTAACCCCAGCCATATGTTCTATAAATCATCTCCTTGGTCCCAACCGTACCCCTAACCCCAGTCATTTGTTCAAAATTCTATGACCATATTGCACATCAACAGAGGAACCAGCTCATATTCTAAGAATGTGCATGAATTCTCTATCTAAAACAATTCAAAAGTTGCTTGACATTGTGCATGCAAACACACTTTGATGCATGCATTAACGGACAGGATCATAAGAAAAATGTAGTATATTTTTATATTGTTTGAAATACAAAAATATATAAAACTATACGTAGTGTACAGAGATTTTAAAAAATCCATAAATTAAATTATCCTTAGATGACTAAAAAAAAAAGAAAAGCAAAAAAAAAATGAAATCAAACAGTTGTTATAAAAAAAAATCTGGATACATGCAAAAGGCAGACACAAAATTCATAATTTAAGAAATGAAATGAAACTAAAACATGGTATATTAAGAACAACAGAAAATCAATGTTTTGCTGCTATACTGTCAGTAAGGGAAACACAACCAAAGATCTACAACAAATGTAAGAAAGGTAATTCAATGCAACAAATTACAGTGCAAAAAAAACCCAAAACATTTATAATGAGTTCCATGGGACCACTAAAATTACTTATTATATATGTATCCATCATTCGTTGTATCCATAATTCCTTACACAGTAACTCAGCTGGAAGAGCATCTGACTCATAATCCAACAGTCACAGGTTTGACACCCACTTGGGTCAGCACATATCAGCTGTTCAGTGTCTCCTTGGAAATGGCACTTTGCTCCATTTCCTTGGCATGATATAGCCAATAATGTGCTCAAAGTGCCAATAAATACCAATCACCAACAACAACCATACTTCATTATGCTCAAAGTGCCAATAAATACCAACCAACAACAACCACCACCATACTTCATTAAATCCGTATTATAATGTATGCATCAACCATCACTGGGTGTGAGAATTAACTTTATATTAGCCTTAAATTAATTGTATCTGTGCTTGTACCAAGTTTTACTGTATTTGTTAGGGCATCTATTTAAAGTAGCCAACAATCATTTTCGTGTACTAAATCAACTTTCAGACTGATTAATGTTTGACCGCAGAGTAACAAAAAAAAAAGGCGATAATTATAGTACAAAGGAATGATGTACATTATTGTGTCTTGCCTACTTGCATAGTACATTATTCAATTCCAAATGTGGAGTATCACAGTGACCTAGTCTGAGTGTGAGTGAATAGTACTCGTCTAGATGAATCTAATCTGCAGGTTGCATAAATGCGAAAAAAAAAAAAAAAAGTTTCTCGAGATAAAAATCTGGTTGCAACAAAATTACCAAATTAATGAAGCACTGAGAGTTGGTTAGTATTACCTACTTTTAAAATTGGTGGATAAACAGAGAAGAATCCAGACATTGATTTTCATTCCACAACCATGTAAAAGAAATTTGGAAGAAATTTACATACTTGTGGGGTTAAAAAAGGTAGCTCATGTTGCCTACTATTGGTAAATTGTACTCATGCACCAAGTTCAATAACAGTATACATTATTCAGCCCAGGGGGACTGCCTGTAAATTGCCAGGAAAATAAGGGTGGGCTTATTGTAACTAAACGTTTTCTGAGCTGAACATTTACCCAAAGTCTCTGCAAGCAGGGTTGGGCTAACTACCAAGGAAGGGCTTAACATGGGAGAATAGCAGAAACTTCAGAAAAGGTTGAATTCCACCAGAAAAATAATACCTACTGTATATACTCGCATATAAGCAAATACCAACTGCAAACTGCATAGACCCAGATCTGCTGTCGCATAATGCACCGGCAGATCTGGGTATATGCAGTTTTTAAGCAGTAATCAGTAGAACAAACAACATAGACCCTGATCTGCCAGCACATTATGCGATGGCAGATCAGGGTCTATGTTGTTTGCATTTGGACTCAGATTATACGCGAGTATATACAGTATGTTTTATGTATGCTTTTCAAACAGTACAAAAATTATAAAAACAAAACAAGAAAAAAACAACTGACAACACAAAGGGGCTGAGACACTCAATGACAGCCATGCTGGATGCTGCAAGACTCCTCTCATTTGCCATGCGATGGGACATAATCACATCATCATCTCAGCTATTTACCACAACATCAATAAACTTACGAGGTTTTGTGCCGTCATAAGAAGTCAAATATATATGTTGTTCTGCGAGAGGTTTTCCAAATAATGGAGATTGTGGCATAAAGTCATCTCCTGAGTAAGCATTGAATGAGGTGGATAGAAAAAATTATGTATGTGTTTATAAGATGACTGAAAACACTGAACACAAATTGAACCCCTTTATAACTGTTCCAAACCCTTGAAATTTTTGCTCCATAAAATTTTTTTGAGTAAATGTATATACTGTATTTAAATATGGTATTATAACAGTAATTTGCTATATTTGGTTTATTATAAATAGGTTCCAATATACAAGTACAAAACATGTATAGAATCGATATCCTACGTTGGCACTTGAATTTCCGAAAGTAGTCACCAAATCTTGCCCTGGAATGTTCAATTATTCGATGTACCAGAAAATCATGTGCCTGAAGGAATTTTCTTTTCCTGATCATGTTCTCTTTAATCTTTATTCTACTAGTGTTTTCTTTACAATTTTTTTTTTTATAAAAAATTCTTCAAATTTTTCTTTCAAAACTAATTATAACTGAAGTTTAATTACAGAATCTCGCCAACTGTGTTCATAAGAAACAGTCGTATTTTTACAGTATGTTTCCCATGATAAGCTACGAAGTCCATCCTTGTAAACTTTCTGAAAATATCTGGGGTAGGCTTATCATCAGACAATGCTTTTTACAATAGAAATTAAATAAACTACTGTAAAGGTTGGGAAGGGGTTTATCAACCAGCATCGGCTTATCAAGGTGAATTATGATAATACTACCTATAATATATGTTACACTAGCAGTTGGCTGTGACTTAAAACACAAAAACAACAGGAAAAGCCTCAAAATTTTCAATCACAAAATTAAAATTTCTAAAAGAAATGATTCGACGTGATATTTTTGATCCTTTTGGCAATTACGTTGAGTACTAGTGCCAACATAAAATATCAATAATGTCTATAATAATATTATGATACATATAAATATTATGTGCTTGATATACATGTCATACAGTAGAATGTATTATGTTGCACAATACTGCAGAGAAAAGATGCTGATATTCACATGTTTTGAATATATAAACAAACAGAATAGACCAATGAAATAAAGTCTCTCCTCCCTTGCCAGTGGAGCTAAAAAAAACATACCGGTAAGTTATTATAATTAGTGATTACATGTATATTCATAGTAATACTAATTATCATGAAATCACAACAGTAATCATTATTGGCTGTGGCAATCAAAACATGTTTCATAGAGAACTAAGAAGGATTTTTCCTATATTCCGAAAAAAAATTATGTCCGTGTTTTGGAATAATTGGAACAAGAACATGCATCCTGTTTAAAAGAGGATTATTTGTTCCATTCATCATGCAATTATCCAGTTCGTAAAGAAAAATCTGTTGACTTTTTCCTTTTCTAAAGCTATGTAATATAAGAAATGAAGATACTTAGGGAACTCTCTTGACTAAAGGATATACTAAGCTGGGAGTATTGAAGTCTATTCTGTTTGCTATCCATGTTCATACTGAGATGATGGGCATAAAAAAAAAAAAAAGAGAGTATAAAATTTGTCCAATAACATAATGACAAGATACCATGAATTCACTATTTTTCATGTGTACTAATCCTTATGTGGCAACAATAAGACCACCTCGCCAATCGATGAATTTAAGCACAGTATATACTCTCATCAAAGTCTGATTCAACTACATACTGCATTGACCCTGATCTGGATACTGATATGCGAGCAAATTATGCGACGGCAAGGTATATGTTTGCAGTTGGACAAATTATACAGGAGTATATATGGTATAGATGAAAGTTTCATTTATAGCAAAGTCCCCACCACCAAATAAGTGATATTAATAAAAATAAAGGAGTTCACAGTAATTGAGAAGAAAAAAAAATATTTTTTTTTATGTTTTGCTTAAGCAACTAAGCATTAGACAAATTTTCATTAAATTTTTGTAACATAATTTAAAAAAATTATTTAGACTCACTGATGTGGTAAAGGGACAATTATGGATAATATTTTGCAGTTTAAAAGAAAGCAATGTATTGTATTGCGTACTGGAAAATAGAAACTCATTCTTGACCTGTGTAACAAATATTGCACACTGGTGGTAATTGTGCAGTGCTGCATCACACATAATGGCTTTCACCTATGTACATGTAAAATCTACTTCCTCTAGAGTGAGAGACTCATTTCTTAGCAAGAATTTTTTTCCTGTGTGGATTGGTTGAATAGCTTTAATACCAACAGGTATTTTTTTAGTTCAAATGCAATTAATATGGGCTAAAAGTTGTTAAAGAATTTAAAATGTTAAAAAGTTTAGTTGCTCAGATCTATTTAAAACAGAAATGATGCTGCCAAACAAAGGTCTGATCAAACAATACAATAACTTATATGATCCCAAGACAATCTTCTTTTTCTTTTCCTAAGGAAATCTAATCACTCTTCGTTTTAATGTTAACCAGCCCTTAATTCTGATGCAAAAATTAAGTAAAACTGATAAATACTGAGAGCACTCTGTTGTCCTTTACAGTGAACACTAAAAATTTGTCCTAAGATCTGTACAAACTTAATGATTTTGGTGAAATTTAATGCTGACTGTCTTGTAGCCCTCTTCCAAGATTTAAAAATCCATGCTTTTTATTCAATGTTTTACAAAAAAGCAGTAATCTCTGGAAAAATTATTTCAATAAAAGTTTTGCTTTTAAACTTTTGTGCATGAAAAATGAGTTTAATCCAACATTAAGAACTACCTGTATGAATCACTTCTTACTCTGTATTTGTAGGTTACTGCATTTGTATGGGAAAATATGAAAGAGTTTTTCTGAGCTATACTGCACGACGTTAGGAGTGCAGTATAGCTCAGAAAAAAATGAGTTCATAGTTTCCTATACAAATGTAGGAACCTTTTTATTATATACTCATTTTGCTTTTCTACCTAAGGCTGAATAATAAAAGGGGCACACTACAAGAAACAAAGTTACTGAATTTCTGCTATATTCCAAAGTAAATACACAACCGTAGTTAAAGCAATACACAGTAACTGTATTCATGCGCACATGGCACCGCCCAGCGACCTTTGAACTTGGTAGCGTACCGCACGCTCAGTCATTCGTTTAAAAAAGAAATCGCATTTTGGTCTACTTTAAATTGAAATTTAGAGTCATATTGTGAATGACTGTGCCTTGGAACAACTTTCCCAGTTGGTCTGGAATGGAGGGATTTTGTTTTTCTGTCGATCCAACTAAATTCTGCTTTTTTAGTTGTGGTGGGCTGGCGTTATTAGCTGGGTCGATTACGTACGATGTACATGTAACTGGAGGGACTGGTCGTGACAGCAAGCACGCGTGTTTCTGTTCTACCATTGATAGTTTGGAATCATAAGGTGGACAAAATATGAAATTCTTTTAATTGAAATTCTCAAGAAGATGCAGGATTCAATATTTTTTGTTAGGGAATATCAAATTCATTTCATTTAGGAGTGCAGTAAATTCTCCTCTGGAATGTGATTTCTCTTGGAATTGTAGTCTATAGATTGAAGTGCAGTTTCGCACCGTGGATAAGAAAGTACATTTTGAAGAAATTAAAGATGCAGAAAGGTAAGTACATTTATTACCATTCTTATTACCAGCTATAGATAACATATTTTGATGTACTGTCACTTGCATGATCTTTGTTGGAGGGACCCCAGCTGCATGACCTATATGACTTGTACTATAAATCCAAACATTTTCTCAAAAAATTAAAACAGGAAAATTGTAAAGCGGCTGGGATG
This sequence comes from Margaritifera margaritifera, assembly GCA_029931535.1. Classification (NCBI taxonomy): domain Eukaryota; kingdom Metazoa; phylum Mollusca; class Bivalvia; order Unionida; family Margaritiferidae; genus Margaritifera; species Margaritifera margaritifera. The sequence continues at coordinate 80,415 of JAQPZY010001651.1, forward strand.
TGAGAGCCTATTTCGCCAGCGGAAAATAAGGCTTCTTAGCTCTGAGGCACTTGCTTTTATACCAAAACCCGCCTTCTTTACTTGTAATTTTTTCGAACTTCGTGCTTGGACTTACATGTAAAATGGGCAGTCTCTGAGAGAGACGGAATATCCTTTGGCCTTAAAGAGACATTTCTATGCTATTTTTTTTTTTTTACCCGAGACAGCACGGTTCATAGCCTGAACCATAAGCTAAATAAGTGTTTAAATGATCAGAATTATATTTTCAATACTGCATGTCTCACGTTTGTTGTCATAAAGCCATCGCTGGACATTGCAGATATCACATTCAGTCGCTTGCTTGGTTGAAAGTTCTTTTGTGACTTAATGAGCTCATCCACATCATCAGCTTTATCATCTTTACTTTCAAATGGCTAAAACAGTTTGCTTAGTTCATCCACAGATAAATCTAATAAAGCAAAAGTTCCAGTATCTGCTACATGAGCGTACATTGTTTGTTTACAAAAAAAAGTAGTTCCTAACACGCGATACTATTTTTAGACACACGAGGCATGCAGTATGAAGCTGTGCAGTATGAAGAAATACTGGACGATTCTGACAATGCAAAGTTAATGGAGAAAAAAATGAGTATATAATAAGTTGTTTTATGAGTGAAATGCTATATTTTGAGGAATAAATACTACTCTTTCATTAATAAAAAGTCCATCTTCATAAGTAACTCTAAAAATGAATCACTGACCAGATCATACAAAATAATTGTTTGTCACCTGCACAGATTTAGATTAAAAAAATGCAGACTCGGCTATGTTTGCAGTTTTTTGCTAGTCACCTGCTGTTTTTGCAGCTAAATAAATTGTAAAAATGTTTAATTTGGGTTCCAACTGATTACCATCTACATTTGCTTATAAGTTGAGTCCATCTGCAAACTGCACAGACCCAGATATTCTGTCGCATAATGTGCTGGCAAATCTGGGTCTATAGAGTTTGTAAGGAGTAATCAGTAGAACAAACAACACAGACCCTGATCTGTCAGCGCATTATGCGAAGGCAGATCAGGGTCTATGCTGTTTGCAATTGGACTCAACTTATAAGCAAGTATATACGGTAAGATGTAAAATCAATTGAGCTAAGATATGGCTTTTATTCTGCCTTCAAGAAAATCTGAAATTTAAAGTCATATAAATCCACTATAATGATGACATAATTTAAGGGGTTTTTTTCTGCACAATCTATTCTAGGAATAAGTGCATTACAATATCAATGATCCTGAGTAATTATAATTGGAAGATGTTAGAAATGACAAAACAAATAAATAGAGAATTGATTGCTTTTGAACACAAAAATGTGCATCTGAGTGCAATCCAGCATTTCACTTAATTGCTGAGCAGGTTCTTGAATTGACTTTAATGTGTTTCACATTAATCTGTATTGCAAGATATATATAAACAAAATTAGTGATGTAGACAGACAGACATTTAAGCCCATTTCCTTGTGCAGTAACTTACCATCTTCATAGTCTGAACAGTATGAAAGCATATTTTTTACATTTTATTATTACTATCACCAGATTTATCTGGCAAAAAAAAACAAAAACATAGACATATCTACAAATAAGGGATTTAATTAAAACAGTGCCAATATCTTTATTCTGCATTTCATATAATATTCTGAAAGAAAATTTAATTCAATTTGCTTTCAATTTCGATACACAGTAAAAGAGCAGTGTCTGAGTCACTTCAATGAAAAGTGGATTTGTTGTACATAGTAATATGTTTGTGTGTAATTTTCTGTATATATGCAAATAGCTGAGAGTCTCACAATAGATTAGTTTGTATACCAATTCTGTAACTCTCATTAAATAAAGACTTTATTATTATTAATTAATTATTATTATTACAAAGAGAAAACCAATTCTGGGGACGAATAAGTTCTATGATGTTGATTTCTATCTTAAAATCTATGACTGTCTCACAAAAGGAAAGAAAAAAATTGCTGTAGGCAAAATGGAAATAAAATGTGAATGATAAAATACACTTCAATAGAAAGAATTTTACATGAAATTTATTTCATTTTCCTCCACATCATATTGTACTGTAAAGACATTTTTTTGTTGCAAATACTTCAAGGGCAAAAAGCATTCTACTTTGCAGAAAGACAAGTTTTTACACAACTGAAATGAGATTTAACCCAAAAATTTGAGTGTTCAATTTGACATTACTTGGTGGTCACTTTCTGTTACAATTACAGGGTATATTCCCATTAATCCAAATTGTGTTTAACTATTACTTTCATACAAGAACATGAGGTGGCAGGGGATAGTTTATAAATTGGGCCTGGTCAAACTTCTTAATTAAAGTTTATTGTGTGAGCTTCTCACCAATGAATGTTTAATAATTAAAGATAGGAATATATTTGTGTATTGGATGTTTGGGGCTTGTGTTGTTCTTGAAACTGATATAAGTCATGTACATCTCCCCTGGTGTAATACCAAACAGTGAAACTTTGGCTCAGAAGCAGAGCTAGCTGCTTGTAGCAAAAGATGCTGTGGGTTCAAGGCAAGCAGAATTACTCATAAACGGCCTGAAGGGTAACTATTTTAAATTGCATCAAGCTGTTGGGTAAACAATGTTAAATTATCAATGTGTGGATCATATAATTTCTCAAAAAATGGACATCGGTCATAAAAATTGCATGTGTAAACTGGGGGCTGGGGTCCATACATTTCTTTTGCCAGAAACTATTACAAGCCTATCCGTTCAAATGAACTAAACTATCATGTATTCTTATCTCATACTTATCTATATATGTTGCCACTATGGATCTCAATAAGATATTTTAATTATCATGATTTTTTCCATTGAGAGGAAGATATGGCATCAGTTTTGTTGGCATAAACTGTCCCCTACACTGTCAGTAGTAACACTCTAGTATGTCAATCATATTCAAGGCACAAACCAGTATATCCTGGCAGTAGTAACACTCTAGTATGTCAATCATATTCAAGGCACAAACCAGTATATCCTGGCAGTGGTAACACTAGTATGTCAAGGCACAAACCAGTATATCCTGGCAGGGGGAAGGAAATTTCTGCCTGTCATATGATAAAAAAATAAAAACTGATGTTGCTCCCAATGTCTATCAACATGTTATTTAACAAAATAAAATTCCTTCCTTTATCTAAAAAAAAAAAAAAATTTACATTGTGAAAAAAAACTGTTGATGACCTATATAATATTTGGATTACTCCGATACATTTTATGGGCATTGTGCAAATCAGATTAAAATAATATTCATATAAGTATTTATGTTAAAAATGAACAAGTCTGGCAAATAAGCATTGTTTAATTAAAAACTAAATACATGTGAAGATAATTATTTAAGTTAGCACTTGGCATAATGATATTTAGAAATACAGGAACAAGGGGGTGGGTAGCATGCCATAAGAAAATCTGTACTTCTTAAACATATAGTTTGTGCTCACCATATTTAAGTCGTTTAAATCTTTTAGGAGTTGTTTCTGTGAAAAGGAATTAGCTTGTACAAACAGTTATGTTTTTCTTCTCTTAAAATAAGTTAAAGCGCTTGTATGATACATTTGTAAACTATGAAACATAACCTTTTTTTTCTCAGAACATTCATCATTAATGGGTTAAATGAATGTAATACATGTACCAAATAGTTTTGCCTAATTAAATTTTACTTCCAATTCACTTAACTATAAAACATAAAATATTCAAGATTTCCAACTGTTGTAATATCTAAACATTCTCTGATGCTGATTAAATAAACACCAATAAGAACCAATTTTTTTCAACGACAAAATCTATTATATAAAAGATATCAAGTAAAAAAAGCTGAAAAATATATAAATCTCTAGATTAAAGCTGTGAGTGACAAAGAAAACCCTCTGATTAAAAATAAATAATGGCTATATATTAAGCTTAAAGTTTGCATGTACAAAACTAGATATGAGGAAAAAGTAATTTCAATACATTTCAGAATCATAACACTGTGATTGACTCGGCTTCTGCATCTTAAGTAAGATGCAATTTGTGAAAGTTAAACCACTATTAACATCCTCAAGTACAATATTATTATCTCATACATCTAGACAGAGTAGGCTCAATGTTCTTGTAATAATGAGAAAGTTTTGTAAATAAGCATAATGCCAAATAAAGAATCATAACAGATACATTTATTAAATTGCAAAATTTACTATCTCTGGAATTGAAATACCATATAAATGCACCTTTAGCTGATGAAAACTTCTATCATTTAAGAAATTTATGAAGAAAAAAAAAGGCAAAAAATTGATAAAGAATATCTATCAAACTTACCTCCTTCCTCCTCTGAATCAGAGAGGAAGGCTTCTTGCATGGTCTCAGGGGAGACAACTTTGTACTTGTCCTCAGTGAATGGCACTGTCTCTGTTACCTCAGTGACACCCTTCAGAATGTCAACAACAGAGATGTATCCAAGACGTTGGGCAATGGAAAGTGCTGTTTGTCCATTCTGGAAAATTGAACAAGATGGTAAATGCAACCATAAAAATTCAAATAAATTTTGAAAATAATACACTGTATGTATGTATCTACGTATCCATACCTAGATAGGTGGATGGATGGAAAGAAAAATATACAGATACACTTTTAGAAATTAAAAGTTCAGAGGTAAATTAGCAACATCTTTTCAAATATGTTTCCTGCAAACACTTTCACTGTTTTCACAGCTCATTAAACATTTGGCAAATCTGAATAAGATTAGTGATATATTGATATATACAAAAAACTTACATTGGTGACAGCATTGGGTGAGGCTTTATTTTTTAGAAGCATGTTAACAACCAAGACTTGTCCTTGTTGAGCTGCCTGATGGAGTGGTGTGTAACCAAGCTGAAACGAAAGATATGCTTATTTAATCAAAATATACAATCTCTGATTAATAACAAGTTATACCCGCAATACTAATACAAAACTTCATCATATTTCTCAACCATTATTATATTTGATGCTGAGAATACTAAAAGTAATTTATTTTTTCTATGTGGAAAACCATGAAAGAAATAACAAAGAGATATTCTTTTCTGAGCGAGTTATTTCATGTTAAGTCAGTGAAATGGTGCTTACCATTGTAACAAATTCTGGTACCGTAAAAATGAATAGTCCTCTATTTAGGCACCAGAAGGGTATGGCTAGCTCTGGAGATTACTGACATATGGGTATCAATAACCTGGACCTTTGGTCAATGTATGCAGTCTTTATCCTCACTTACTGCACAGAAACAATTATTATTTTTTATTAGACTTATCATGACTGCGATCTCTGATTTCTAGACCCCGGAATCTATAGGTTTTTCTATTATCCGAAGTGCAAGCCACCCAAAAAGTCTGGTAAAGGAACTTATTCGAGAAAAAAAGTTATTCTGCAAAACCAACTTTTTTTGTATCCACAATGACTCTGACCTTTGATCTCAAAATCACCTCACCTCTTCCATACCTCAAATGCAAGCCTTCCACAAACATTAGCCAAAGGTATGTGGTCTAGAACTAAAGTTATTATGCAAAAAACATTTTTCTTCTTTCAATCACAGTGGTTGTGGCCTTTTACTTTTTGACCCCAAAAGTCAATAGGCATCTTTCTTATCCAACATGTAAGTCATCCACAAACTTTGGGGAAGGCACATAGTCCATTTTTGGCGTAGCAACCATTTTCCTTTTCCCTGTCACAGTGACCTTGATCTTTGACCTTTTGACCCCAAATCAACAGGTTTCTTTCTTAACCAAAGTGCAGCCATCCACAAAGTATTGTAACTGTAGATGGCAGAAAACTCAAGTTATTGTGCATACATGTAGTTTTTGGGGGGTAAAACTAATTTTAATTATGTAATACTTACCTGTTGCTATTGCGTAGCTAATCTATTTCTGGGATGGGAAATACACGACCGTATGATGAGAATTCATCCTCTCATAGGGTAGAAGAAAGTTCTAGAGAATAGAACTCTGTGTAAACCCCACAGACTTAGCACGTGACTTCCCACGATACATCATTCTTTTTCAGGACGTAGCCTTACTAGTGGGACATTAGTGCGGGAGGAGGGAATCTGGCAATAGCAACAGGTAAGTATTACATAATTAAAATTAGTTTTACCCCCCCCCCCAAAAAAACAACATTTTAATATCAGTAATAGCTTACTCTGTTGCTATTGCATAGCTGAATTTGCCAGTTAGGTGGGAGGCTGATGATCTAACAACTGGTTATGGAAAAATAACAAGGAATACTCACCCCCACTGTAAAGGCATTGACTACTGCCGAATGGTACCCTCATGGGCCACTTTTTGAGCTACGACTAATGGAGCCAAAGAAAATATGCCTTAGCTTTGATGAGCCAACGAGCGAAGGCAGAAGGAGGAGAAGGTCGTGTGAGACAGCCAAAATGCGGCTTTCATCACATCCTCATGAGGTAGCAATGGCTCGAACCTCATGAGCTTTATTTTCATGAAGGAAAGATCCCTCTTGGTAAGGAACTGGTAAGCTCTCTTGATAGTTTTGGTAATCCACCTAGAAACAGTGGAAGCTGAAATATCAGCTGAACCCTTAAGGGGGAGGAAGAGATGCTTCCTACCCTTCCTTCTCCCTTTAGAAGCTGCCAAATAAAAACAAAGCTCTAACTGGGCATAAGAGTCTATCCTGATCATCCCCAGCACAGATACGACTGAGACTGGGGATCTCAATCAGAAGTGGAGCGACTGATGGAAGCTGGTTTTTTGCTAAAAAAAACCTGGTTGGCAAAGGAGAGAATCCGACTCATAATTCCCATTGAATCTCAAACAACCATGCTCTATGGATAGAGCATGAAGCTCACTCCTTCATCTCGTGGACGCTAAGGAGAGCAAGAAAACAGTCTTGAGGGTAAGGTTCTCGAAAGAAGCCTTACTTAAAGGTTCATAGGGGAATTTATTAAGGGACCACAAGACACATGAGAGATTCCACCTAGGCATCAGAGATTGAGACACTGGTCTTTGCAGTTCAAAATACCTGATCAGGTCTGCTAAGTGAGTGACCGCACCAATAGCCAGGCCCTTCGAAAATCTGAGTGTTCTATAGGGCTTCCCTATAGCCCTTGATAGTAGAAACTGAGCACTGTCTCTCTTCAAACAGGAAGAGAAGAAAATCGGCCACTGCACTCAAAGAGGGATAGCTAGGATTGATACGTTTCCTACTGCACCAATCACAAAAGATTTTCCACTTTACATCATAGACCTTGGACGTAGATCGCCTCTTGGATTGAACAATGCACTTGCTGACTTTGCTCGAAAACCTCTCCTGGCAGAGATCATTTGAGATGAGCCAAGCGGGAAGGTGGAGAATCTGAGGATTGATGTGTGAGGAGAGAACCCCTGTGCTGTGACAGAAGGTCCCTCCTCTGGGTAACATCCTGGGCTGGTCTACCAGCAGGTCGAGGAGATCGTTGAACCACGATCATTGGGGCCACAGAGGGGCTATCAACACGAGCTGAGCAGTGGAGTTCCTTATTTTGTGAAGTACTTGTGGAATCATCCTGAAGGGTGGAAAGGCATAGGCGAACAGACGATCCCAATTCAGGCTGAAAGCATCCACTGCCCAGGCTCTCTGATCTGGGACTGGGGAGACGTAAAAGGGGAGCTTGTTGTTTAGCCTCGTGGCGAACAAGTCCACCAAGGGTGTCCCCCAAAGTCTGAACAGGGAATCTGCCACGGATTGGTGTAAAGACCATTCTGTGATGACTATCCATCCTTTCCTGGACAGACTGTCCGCCAAGATATTCTTTTTGCCAGGAATATGGCAAACTTGCAGGGTAATTCCTTCCAAGGTTGCCCAACAAAGGAGGTTCCAAACCTCCATGCAGAGAGAATGTGTACCTCCTTGTCTTCTGAGATAGGCCATCACTGACGTGTTGTAGGAGGAGACCATCACGCAGTGGCCCCTTATGTTGTTAATGCACCCCTGAAGGGCTAAGAACACTGCCCTCATTTCCAAATTGTTTATGTGGAGGATAGATACTTCCCGGGATTACAAGCCTTAAAAAATCAGACCCTCCGGCTCCAGATGAGCACCCCACCCTGAATCTGACACGACTGCAAACAGGTAGGAGTGGGTACAGGGGGCGTGTATATGAACTCTGGCAAGAAACCGGTCCTGATTGATCCACCAAGACAGATGATGGTGGAAGGCCTGACCTAGAGAAATCCAGACATTCACTGGGTCCCTGTGCGGTTTCCAGTTTGTCAAGAGGAGAAACTGGAGAGAACGCAAGTGTAATCTGCCTAGGGTGACCAGGTCCGCTGCGGAGTTCAAGGTCCCCAGCAGAGAAAGAAACAGACAAGCCGACAGCGTGGTCCTGGCTCTCAGAGCCTCCAACAGCGACATGATCTTGTCTACTCTGTCCCGAGGGACACAGACTAACCCCTTGTTTGTAAGGAAATTCATTTGCACGTAGCGACTTCTCTAAGTTAGGTAAGAGACCCAGGCTGGTCACTTTAGACCAACTGAGAGAAAGGTCGATTCTGAGGGACTCAAGCATGCCATTGTGGATCAACCAATCGTCGAAATATTGGAGGATTGGGATACCCCATGACCTTAAGTGGGCTGCAACTACTCCCATGACCCTGGTGAACACTCTGGGTGCAGAGGCTAGACCAAACGGCAGAGCGTGAAATTGGAAGACCTCTCCATCCAAGCAAAACCAGAGGTACTTCCTGTGAGGAGGAAAGATAGGGATGTGAAGATACGCATCCTGAAGATCGATGGAAACCGCCACGTGGCAAGGCCTTATGGTATTTCTGACTGAAGCTGCTGTTTCCATCTTGAAGGGTTCCTCCTGTAGAAATTTGTTTAGGGAGGAAAGACCGATAATTAGACGAAACTTTCCCCCTTTCTTGGGTACCATGAAAATGCGGGAGTAGAAAGCCAAAGAATAGTCGTTTAACACCCTCTCCACTGCACCCTTCTGAAGAAGGGAGTGTACCTCTTCCTTTAATCGCACCAGATTTGACTGGTGGAAGAGCATGGGGGTTCTTACTAGAGGAGGGAGATCTCGAAACCAAAGACGGTATCCTCCTTGTATGATAGAGAGGACCCAGCCATCTGCTGTGATGCAAGACCAAGCCTCTGAAAAAAGGCTTAGTCTGGCACCTATGGGAACCCATGGAAGAGGAACACTCTGCAGGAGAGGGATCGAGTCCCTAGGGCCAACCCTCTTTTCCTTAGGAAAGGGGGAAGAGCCTGTAAACCTCTTCCCTTGGCCTCTGCGGCATATCCTTCTAGGTGCCGACTGACGTTTCCTGTCCGGTTTTGACGGGCCAGGCACGGATGCAAGAGAGCAATCTTGCTGGTCTCTCAAGTCTTGAGATGCCACTGAGGGAATGAGCCCTCCAAAAAGAGTCTCTGCCTCTAGGAGAGCAGCCCTCAAAAGGTTCTTACTGTGCTCCAGTAATACCTTGGATGTGTCCAAAGCAACATCCCTGTGGAAATGGAGAAGCTCTGCCGATAAAGCCATGGACGCATGTCTTGCTGTCTTTGCCACTGCTTCCAACAAACGATGAAGAGCAAGTGGCGACAGAGTTTCCTCCCTAAGCAGGTTGAAGGAGGCTGCCGAAAAGAGATCAACATGCAAAGCTATGGTTACTAGTGACCTAGCTTTTTTGCTCTAAGGCCTCCAGTGTTTTAACTGGAAGGCGAGCCCAAGTCCCTGTGGAAATACCCACTTGCGTTGCTGTGGCGTCTAAAGTGGGAGGTTTAAGGGGCCAGTAAGGGGGGTGAACCCGATAACTAGCAGAAGAGACCAAAGGTCTCAGCGTAGAAGGGGGGACTTACCATCCTCTATGTTGTCTAGGAAACTCCTGTCTTTGCAAAACCTTTGGGACAGTTCTTTTACCATAGCTGAGTGAGGAAGCAACAAGAGGTCTGGATGGGAGGCGGATCCAGCAAATTTCTCCAAGCTGGAGAGAATCTTAGTGTCCTCCGAGGCTGAGGACTTGGGACACAAATCATTGGGCAATAGGCAGTAAATCAGACCTCTTCTTCCTCTGCCGCCTTCATCGATGGTTTGGGAGATCCTAAGGAAGGGGTGCCACCTCTGTCGGTTCCGTATCAAACTCATGAGAATCCACGAGAACAGAAAGGACATCCTCATCCTGCACTCGAACCTGGGAAGCAGGAATATGTGACCCAGTGTCTCTCTGATTTTTTGGTTGGAGAGACTTGGGGGTAAGAGGGACCTCGACCCGTCATTCCTCATGCGGAACCAGAGGACTGTCCTTAGTGGCAGGCACGGCAGAAGTACGAGAGCAACTCTCAACCCTCCTGGTATGGTTGGGGGAGAGTCTTTCCCTTTCCCTCCTTCTATGTACTGCGGCATCAATCTCACCGCCATGGGGCCAATGCCCTGAAGGCCATGGCTGGAAGTAGGGGGCCATCCAATCACTGCCATGTGGTGGAAGGCCCCACATCCCATAGGGGCTTAAAGGAATCATAGGGAAGGATGGATGCCGATCCGATCCCCTTCCCCAATCCTACGTCAGTACGACGAATCAAAGTCCCATGGGGGAATGAACGGTAGACTGGAGGGAGGGGGGACTCGACCCGGACCCTCTCCCCATACTGATGGGCCTCGAATGACCGGTACTCGTAGCCCAATGACCGGTGACTCTCGCCCTGTGACCGGTGACCAGTACCCTGTGACCGGTCATGTGACTCTGATCTGTACGAAGATCCTTTCGCAGATCTGACAGACTAAGATTGATGCTCCACCCTTTCAGGGGGGCATGAATCTGTCGGCGACAGCGGGCCACTGGTGCTGAAAGGTTGCTGTTCTCCCCTCACGGGTGGACGTGACTCACTTTCGGCCGACCCCAATCTCTATCGTTTGACGTGACAGAGGGTGCTGCCCTCCCTAACAGGAGGGCGAGATTCACTCTCTGTCCTAGTAGAGTGGAGAGGGTGCTGCTCCTCCCTTCCAGGAGGGGCGCAACTCGCTCTCTGCTTTTCGGGATCAGGGAGGGTGCTGATCTTCCTCACGGAAGGGCGCAACTCACTCCCAGTCTGCTTACTGATCTCTCTCTGAGACCCGAGGGACTCGGAGATGGAGAACCCAGAAAATTCTGAAGAAGACGAAGAGACCTTCTTGCATGCTTTATAAGTTCTCCTGGACTCTGCGAGGTCCCAGACCTTGTCAGGCCAAAGACAGCATATCGGACAGCGGTCTGTCCTAGTACAGTTTGTGCAAGACAGGCAGGTGGTGTGGGTGTCCCAGGGGTCTTTCCTGTGACCACACCTGCCAACCTCCTGCTTTGGCATAACTGTAAAGAAAAAGAGACACTGAATAAAGAAAACAACAAGATAATGTGTGTGTGTATATATATATATATATATATATATATATATATATATATATATATATATATATATATAAGTTGCTTGGATGACGTTTAACCCTAGCAGGAACTCACCTGTGGGAGGTTAAACCACTCCAGATTATCTCTTTTATACTGTAGGTATTTTTTATTTTTATTTTTTAAATATACAAACCTGCTATGTATATACGCAACTATATATAATATATATTTAGTAAGAACAAAGCAAGGTGATGTGAACCAGATTAAACGGTTTACTGGATAGAAAATTAAGCAAAAAACCAGCTTGGTAAATTGCTTTATAGAAATACTAGTAAAAGGAATAAATTCTTATACTAATTCATTTAAAAGAATTTAACCGGAGTTCAATATAAGGCACACTAGAGGATCAGACTGGTGTGCAACCTGCTTTATCCTAAGCTTAAAAATAGTCAACCAATCAGATTGACGGAAATTTAATTTCAATACTGCGCGAGTTTTTGAAAAACCAACCAAAGGAAATAAACTTGTCAGAGACAAGGATAGGAAAAGAATAGAAAATTAACCTATCCTAGCTTAAAAAACTAAACAAAATTGTTGAGAGAAGGCAAAGATTAAACCTCTGTACTGCAACACGTGGCGGGGAATTAACAAGTTTCTAATATCGATTGCCAAAACTCTGCAAGAGAGCTTCTTCTGAAAATTTCTAGAAGGGAAATACTGGTCTGGGTAATACCACCTGTTTAGATTTACGAAAAAAACGTTTAAAAAAATGTGGTAATTTTTTCACCGTCTTCTAAGATGTCCGACAGGAAAAAGAATGATGTATTGTGGGAAGTCACATGCTAAATCTGTGGGGTTTACACAGAGTTCTATTCTCTAGAACTTCTACCCTACGGGAGGATGAATTCTCATTATGCGGTCGGGTATTTCCCGTCCCAGAAATAGATTAGCTATACAACAGCAACAGAGTAAGCTATTACTGATATTAAAATGAAATTTGTAACAGACAGATGGATGGACAAAAAACATAACATAATATGCTCTGCATTATGGTAGGCATATACAAATTAATTACAAATAGACAACAGTATTACTTACTTCTTTTTATCATCATATTCCATAAAATAAAATTGGTTCCCACAAAGCATAATACCTCACTTGCAAACCACGCATTGATGTACCAATCATGTCTGTGACCTTCAAACATATATAAAATCGGAACATATACAATGATAACAACACTGCTATCACAATGACTGCTGCTGGAAAATTGAAACTTTTGTCTATCTGCTGAAGGTTCCACACAAATTGTCAAAAGTAAGAGTTATTTACCTTGGTAGTGGAATTGACAGATGCCTGATGGTCCAGTAGGAAGCGTACCATGTTGGATTGTCCGAAATGGCAAGAAGTGTGCAGGGGGGTGTAACCAGCCTATAAAATACAGAAGATTCTTTATCAAGATGTTAACAAATGTAGACCAGTTTTTAGAAATTCCAAGTTGAAGTAATTATGTGAAATTGTTGACAAACTAAATGAATCATTTTATAAACTTTGAAAACAGGAGTTATTCAATTCAAAATTTCTTCAAATTATCAAAAATTATAGTGGAATAAAGTACAAGAGGCACTATATACCTTACACAAAATGATCAGGATAAAAAGTTCTGGGTTGATGCTTCTGTTACTCTGACTAGAAAATATGTATCATCATACAGTGCAGACTCTAACAGCCTTCATTGCATACAAGGTTTTGTTACTCTGACTAGAAAACATGTATCATCATACAGTGCAGATTGTAACAGCCTTCATTGCATACAAGGTTTTGTTACTCTGACTAGAAAACATGTATCATCATACAGTGCAGACTCTAACAGCCTTCATTGCATACAAGGTTTTGTTACTCTGACTAGAAAACATGTATACAGTGCAGACTCTAACAGCCTTCATTGCATACAAGGTTTTGTACAATTATAACAGCATTTGAAGAGTTTTTGTTTTCCATAGTCTGCGAGATAAATGTTTTGGGAATTGGGGATTTTTTGTGTGTGTGCATGATAACATATTTACAGATTACTGCCCATTAGAACCATCACTTTAATGACTTTGCCATCTTAGAAAACTAATTACAACATCAATGACTTAGGAATCAGAAATCAGATGCATCTTTTTAAACAGGGTTTCAAAATTATATACCACTGACTTGCGTGTAAGGCAGGACGAATTTAAAAAGAGAAAATTTATTTTAACTCGAGCAATTAAAATCAAGATTGAGATTCACCTTAGTCTGAGGGTCAATATCTGCTCCATACTTCACAAGTACCTCTGCAACATTGACTCTGTCTTCTTGAGCAGCTAGATGCATGGGTGTGAGTCCATTCTAGAATTCAAAACATATACATACATGCATGTGTGTGTGTGTGTTTATATGTATGTATGTATGTATGTGTGTTTATATGTATGTATGTATGTATGTGTGTGTGTGTGTGTATATATATATATATATATATATATATATATATATATATATATATATATATATATATATATATATATATATATATATATATATATCGTCCATTTCACCATTAGAATCAAATAGCTGCAATAATGAGCGTATTAAAATAAAGTGGAATAAAATGCAAAATGTAAAAGTCTAAAATCATTAATCGAACACAAATTGCTGCTACTGAAAAAGTCAGGTGAACCAAATTGTTACACAAGCTAATTTAATTTTGGATGAATTTCAATAAATTGCTCCCTGTTATTATGTCAGGTGTTCAATAAGGTTATGGTTAGGTAGTGTTAGACTAGAGCTTGCCAACTAAGATATGTAAAGAAAGTCAAGGAGAATCTAGAAATGTGATTAATTTCATTGAATGTTGTTTGCCAGTATTTAGACATATTTACCCTACAATATTGACTAAATTGACATTTCTTAAAAGCATGTAGCGTTTATGTATTGATCTTTGAAGAGTATGGCTTAAACACCAGACAAAAATAAAACAATACTATGCCAATTTTATATGAGCATCGTGCACCATGTTGACAATTCCAATGAGGGCAGGCCATTGAGAAGGCAGTCCATCCTGCATCACCAAATTCTGCTCTAACAGTGCATAATGCCTTCCCTACTGAATGAAGCCCAGGTCTATGCTATTTGAAGCTTGGTGCGTGTTCTACACAAGTAAATACAGACTCTTATGCACATGAAGATGTGATGCCAAGGGCATGGGACAGACTCTTCTGCACATGAAAATGTGATGATTAGGGCATGGGATAGACTCTTCTGCACATGAAAATGTGATGCCTAGGGCATGGGATAGACTCTCCTGCATGTGAAAATGTGATGCCTAGGGCATGGAATAGACTCTCCTGCACATGAAAATGTGATACCTAGGCACGGAATAGACTCTTCTGCACATGAAAATGTGATGCCTAGGGCATGGAATAGACTCTCCTGCACATGAAAATGTGATGCCTAGGGCATGGGATAGACTTTCCTGCACATAAAAATGTGATGCCTAGGGCATGGGATAGACTTTCCTGCACATGAAAATGTGATGCCTAGGGCATGGTATAGACTCTCCTGCACATGAAAATGTGATGCCTAGGGCATGGTATAGACTCACCTACACATGAAAATGTAATGCCTAGGGCATCAAATAGACTCTCCTGCACATAAAGTCAAAACTTTCTATCCTAGGGCATGGGATAGACTCTACTGCACACAAAGACAAAACCTGTGATCCCAATGGCATGGGTTAGACTCTCTTGCACATGAAAATGAGCTAAAAATTATAGACAAAACATTACAACTTTCTAAATATCTTCAGGACATTATAAGACATCTTCAGTGTTGTACAGTACTTACATGGGCCTTGGTGCTGACGTTTGCCTTGTGTTCCAGCAGTAGGGAAACCATATCAGTGTGTCCTTCTTGAGCTGCAAGGTGAATTGGTGTGAATCCAGTCTGAAATTCAAATTTAAATCCAGACTGAGAAATGTATTCTGATAAAATCTGAAAGTACAGAAATTTTAAGACCTAAATATATGTTGGGTAGTACATAGCAACTGTGTGTCTTGTCTGGACTGCAAGGCACAGAGGTAGGAAACCATTCTGATGCTAACATACGGCTTTACATAGAAACCAATCTCGGGAGGAAAAATTCTGACAAAATGATATTTACAAAGTAAGGGAAGCAAAAAGACAGATATTAGCTGAGGTTAAATCAAATACAAGATTGCGAATCATGAATAAAAGCTGAATTAGTTCTGTTACTCTTCTTTAAAGGAATGCACCATGCCACTATATGGTACACATGGATTATGGGGTTTTCAGAATGGTTGCTAGTTTCAGAGGGCTTTGCTCATGAGCAAAAATTTATGAAATAGATAGCCATAAGATTCAAAGTACACATGCCATCTGCAGGATTAATGTATTAATGTGCGAGTGCATTCCATTATATATATATATATATTTATATATATATATATATATATATATATATATATATATATATATATATATATATATATATATATATATATATATATATATATATATATATATATATATATATATGAAAATATTTGTATCATGTTCATATCTAATGGGTTGTGTGAAATTCAAGTTGATTACTGTAACAGCATAGACCCAGATTGGACAGGGTATAATGCATTGGCAGATCAAAGTCTATGCTGCAATATTTGTTCTACTCAAGATTTTAAGTGAATAACATAGATCCTGGTCTGCTGGTGCATTATGTAAAGGCAGAACTAGGTCTACACAGTTTGGAGTTAGGTTGCATGTTATACTTGGGTAATACAGTACCTTGGATTCTGAATCAGGTTTGGCACCATACTCCAGCAGAGTAGTGGCAATCTCCATCTGATTCTTCTTGGCTGCAATGTGAAGTGGTGTGTAGCCATTCTGAAAAGAAATAATGATGAATCAATGAAAAAATTATTTTTCAAGAATAGACCTTCTCTGTAATTTGCAAGGCATCATGAATTTTTAAATAATGATGAAACACAAATTGCTGTAATTTTCAAGTACTCTGATATACTAAACAACTTAGAGAGGCAATGCAGATGTTCTAACACTTCACCAACCAGGCCACATGTTAAAGTACAAGTCATTCAGGTCATATAGGTTTCTGAACTGACTATTTCAGCTATAGTTGTCATTTTCGAGAATTTGATTTCACATACCTTTAAATGTTGATTATTTAGTTTATTTTGCTCCTTGTCAAGCAATATTCCTTGGAAGATCATTATATGAATGCCCTCAGAAGTACATATGATAAAATCAATGTTAAAGTATGTCAACATTTTTAGACAAAACCAACCATGAGGTGTGATCCAGTGTAAATCGATTTGAATGCTGCGCTATGTCACAATGAAAGTGTTATGTATTGGAAGAAGTTAGAACTAACCCCTGCACTGATAATGATTAGACCTGACTTCAGTTTTTAAAAAAAACCAATTTAGTACTAAGTCGCCACTGTAAAAGCCCATGGCGATTTATAAATTTGTGTCTGGAAGTTTTGTGATGACAACTAACATACTGATCACTCAACAATCAGGAATTAACAGACATTGGTAAAATTACTTTAGTATTACATTTTTGAACAACAATTAATATTTTATTTAAGACACCTACATGACCACGTTGACATACACTTTATACAGTTTGGGCTTCAATACAGCATGTACTGATGGTAAAAGTGAAGTACATTGAAACCTACCATGAATGGAACCAATCACCTTGGCTGTAGCATGTGATCAAGTTTTGTGGTCCAATTGGAAAGTTGAACTGACATGGTTGTAGTATGTGGCAACATGCAACAAAATGAATAATATGATAATAGTATTCATCGACATAGATATCTTACCATATATTGAACCACTCAACTTGGCTGTGGCATGAGGTGAATCCTTGTACAGTAAAACCTGTCTTAAGAGACAGCCCCTTTTGCCAACAAAAAGCAGTCTCTCAAGACAGGTGGTCTCTCATAACAAGTTTGTACAAAAAGACCAGTTTCTGAGGTCAAAATTCAGGACTGTTTACGAATAAAAAATAACCATAATCACTGTACATGTATTGTATGCTTTATTCATAGTTCTTGTTAAAATATTGCATACATTCATCAGAAAATATTTTTATATAGCAATAAAGATATACATCTATCATTAAACATGAATCACATTTACATTTGAAGATCACATGTACATGTATCAGCATATGAATCTGTTTCTAATAGACTCCTTGTCTTTTGTAACATCCTGAATTTGAGTTTTACCAATGTTTAAACTGGCTCTTATTTTGCGAGCGGTCTCCCCTTTTTCACTTCTTTCAATTAAATTAATTCTTTTCCCCAGTGTTAGAATTTGTCTCTTTTTCATTGGAGGTTCTGCCATTGTTATTAAGATGCTAGGTGTTAACGTTTTATCAGTGATGAACTGTAATATCCACTAGCAGTTCTGATCAGGCTCTGGGGAAATATGGAATATATATACAATGTATATGTACCAATGAATTAAATAAAAAGACATAATTAACTCATCCAGAAACAGAATAAATTTATTGAGAGACAAAACTCAAAGGCCCGACAACATAAAGGGATTAACTCTATAAACAATGGGTGTAACTGACTGCACTAAGGTGAACAGATGACAGCTTGGTGTGTGGGCTGTAATCACTATAACATCAAAAAAATACAACAAACAACACAACCCTTTAACAATGACAATCCAATCTGAAAAATGATTATCACTTACTGGTATTAAAGACAAAAACAAAAACCTCATTCACCCTAGGCATTACGGATTAGCTCCAAAGACAAACATGTATGCAACTGCTACAATGACTTCAGCACTACAATGGCATTTAGTGACATGTACTTTAGTCTGGTTTACAGTCTATAACAAATGACACTATATGCATGACCTGTAAAATTTATGAAACCGGTAACCAGACATTTTTTTTATAAAGATTTTTGTTTTAAGAACAGTCTTTACTTTTTAAGTGGTCATGGTTACAAAGGATTAAATAAAGGTCAGTGGTGTTTATCTGTTTTTTTTTTATGCAGTCGTTCATAGCAGTGTCAAAATGCATATTTTACAAAGAAATCATGATCGCTGGTCACGTTCTGCAGGTGGTCGCTCATGACAGTGCATTTATATAATAAAATTGATTCGTGCATTACGATTGTGGCCATGAATAACAGATGGTCACTCATAGAAGAGTTCACTCAAGAGGTGTTTTACTGTAGTCCAGTAGTAACAGAGTCACACTGACATTGTTGTAGTTTGTGATCAAATGCATCAAAATGGACACTATAGAACAGCATTCACCCAAAATAACCATATCCAGGGAAACCCCGAATATAACATGCTTCATTAAACACACAAAAACCATATCCAGGGAAACCCCGAATATAACATGCTTCATTAAAACACACAATAACCATATCCAGGGAAACCCCGAATATAACATGCTTCATTAAAACACACAATAACAATATCCAGGGAAACCCCGAATATAACATGCTTCATTAAAAACACAATAACCATATCTAGGGAAACACCGAATATAACATGCTTCATTAAAACACACAATAACTATATCCAGGGAAACCCCGAATATAACATGCTTCATTAAAACACAAATTTGGAGCTAACACCATGGTTCCCACGCTTTTCCAGGATGAAATTCATTTTTTCAAAGTCCATTTATGACCATTACTGAATGGAATTAAAGAACATTTTAACCTAGAAAACATGCATTTTTCAAATCAAAAGCTGTTTCTATTTTGAGACTCTCCAATAACATCTGAATTGGACATACAACCATGTACTAAACCACAAAATGTATCAAAAGAAATAATTATAACTATTTAAATTCATATAAATTCACATGAATCATATAATTCATAGAAGTCATTTCAATTTACAGAATAACAATTTTAACTTTACTCTGCTGAACTTTGTATGTTGATATGAGGAAATAATAAAAGAATAAACAACTAAATTAGTTTTCTTTTTACAAACTTTTAATTCTAAAGAAATCAGAATAATCAGTTGTAAATTACGATAGCAATGTCTCATGTATAACATCTATAAACTGATTTAACATATAATTAAGGAATATAAATGTTACTGGTGTCAGCAAATTCAAAACTAAATACAAGGAATTGGTACATGTACCACTTGAAATCTACATGCGTGATATAGAAAGTAAACATTTCCTATCACAATATAAATTTTTTTTTAAAAAAACATGCAAAATATTAGGTTGTCATCTACAGCTATATACTCATCTTGACTCTGAAAATTCCAGTAAGAACTCAATAAATTTAACTCACGATAAGTTCAATTACAACCCAATTACGTATTTTTTTCAGTCATCAAGTGGTGTCTGAAAATTCCTGTTTTTTTCCCCCAACTTTCATCAATATTTACAAAATTCAAGGACTATTCCTGGTCGGGAAAAAATCTATCATTTCTCCCAACTTTTTCCCCGATTTCCCGGTAGCGTGGGAACCCTGTAACACAGTCTTGTCATGGCTCCCGATTTTTTTTTATAGATGTTCCTTATTCTCTGACATCTACTCAAACCAACTGCCAAGCTGACAAACAGATAAATATAATTCAGTTGAGTTTCAGAAACCTATAGTTTAAAGATCATAATTAATGTTCTTAAACAGAAATGAATAATTTTCAGTGAGTGTTGGACT
Organism: Margaritifera margaritifera; assembly: GCA_029931535.1. Classification (NCBI taxonomy): domain Eukaryota; kingdom Metazoa; phylum Mollusca; class Bivalvia; order Unionida; family Margaritiferidae; genus Margaritifera; species Margaritifera margaritifera. Next base: position 100,523 of record JAQPZY010001651.1, read on the forward strand.
ATCTTAATCCTGATTGTTAAATAAATTGGCAGGTAGTAAAATTATTACTATATCTTTGACTTAAATTTTGTTTATTCACACAAACCCCCCACCTCCACCCCACTTATACATGCATTCATTGAATTTACGATCATTCTTGCTATACCAGTTTTATAACGTGGTTACATACATACTGCATTCTTCGAATTTTGTATCACTCTCGCTATAACATGGTTCGGTACATAACGTGGATTTATACCATGTTATTGCTGGGTAAGCCTGTATAAATCCAACTTTGCTGTAGCATGTGGTCAAGCCTTGTGGTCCAGTAGTAGGAGAGTCACACAGACATGGTTGTAATATGTGATAACATGTAGCCAAATGGACAATATGGCAACATTATTTACCTATATCAATCATATATAGATCTACTTACCTTGGCTGTAGCATGTGGTCCAGTAGTAGGAAAGTCACATAGACATGGTTGTAATATGTGATCACATGTAGCCAAATGGACAATATGGTAACATTATTCACTTATATCAACCATATATATAGATCTACTTACCTTGGCTGTAGCATGTGGTGAAGCCTTGTGGTCTAGCAGTAAGAGAGCCACATTGACATGGTTGTAGTGTGTGGCCACATGAAGTGGTGTCAGTCCATTCTTGCCCTGGACATCAGGATTGGCATCCTTCTGTAGAAGTAGGCGAGCCACCTTGATATTGCCATATTTTGCAGCAATGTGGAGAGGTGTAAATCCCTTCTGTAATATAATTATTGTATATATTCGCTTGTAAGTGGAGAGGTGTAAATCCCTTCTGTAATATAATTATTGTATATATTCGTAAATGGAGAGGTGTAAACCCCTTCTGTAATATAATTATTGTATATATTCGCTTATAAGTCGAGTCCAACTACAAACAACACAGACCATGATCTGCCATCGCATAATGTGCCCACAGATCAGGGTCTATGTTGTCTGTTCTACTGATTACTTGTAACAAACTTTATAGACCCAGATCTGCCAGCACATTACACGATGACAGATCTGGGTATTTGCTGTTTGCAGTTGGACTTCACTTACAAGTGAGCATGTACAGTATATATAAAGCTATACACTGAGAACACCATTATCAACAACTAATGGCATCATTAAAATATCACACCTAAGTTTCAACAATGAGGATGCAACATTGGACATTAACGGCTGCCTGTTTCCCCAGGGCAACTGAAACAAAGAGCAAGGCAAGTGAAACAAAGATCAAGGCAAGTGAAAGCTAAAAGAACTTGCCAAACTGGGCAATGGAATTTCAGGCATTACCAATAAAAATAATAAGAGGATTTGTTTGTTGAAATTGTGGTTCAAATTATGCAATAAAGTAAATTTTTATTCCACACCATTTTGCCCATGTGCTACTCATAATCATTACAAGAATTTTGCTTAAATATCCCTTTCTTTACAAGAAATGAAGGCTTACTGTCAATGTAATCCATGCTGTCTTAAGTCGGCTTACTTGGTCCATTCCAATCCGACAGACGCCTGCATATCAGACGCATTAAATGTAATTACAATATTACACTATTTCAAATAAATATTTTAATAAAGCTCTGTATTTAAACTAGCAGATTCTCAGTACAAGTGTGGAAAGAGCTTAATTATTCTCTGTCTGTCAAATCTCAAGTAACATTATTTTACGACACTGAGTGCAACCTGTATACGACTGATTTCATGTGTCAAACACAAGTGAAATATCCTGTGTCATTGTATGTATGTTTTTTTTGACACCAAAAGAAAACAGAAATGGAGGTTAGGGAAAAAGGAAAAGGCAGAGAAGTTACAAATATAGAATAAGAAAGGACTCATGTAGAACTGAGTTCTACCAAAATGGCAATAGGAATACAGGTGGCTTAATTCTGATGAAGAATGCTGACTGTTCTGCTCAGGGATTTAAAAAAAAGATTTTAATCAATAATCCTTTAATCATATTTTGAAAATAGTGGGGAAAGAACGGTGAAATTCAATGGAGTTATCCAACTCTGGTGGTAGTACAAGCACAATGTCAAAATCATGTAAAGTGCAAACATAAATCCCTTCAATGAAACTGGTTCAAAACAGATGCTTAATCAAGAACCAAATATAGCTTTCAAAACTCCCGTACTTTCTTCCATGTCTAAAGTAAAATGGCAAAGTTGAACTGGAAAACTAACCATGATGTATGAGTATGACCTGAGACCTCTCAGCATAGTGAAGAAGGGTTGGGTGGGGTGGAGGTGTTGAAAAGTTTCTATGCCAAGCTAAATCTCTTGGTTTTCTTTTTTAATTCTTATTTTCAACATTTATGTTGATACCAGGTAAATTACAATAAGCTTCATATAGTGAATGTCAGCTTTGACAGTCTTATTTATATGCAATGCTACATCTAAGCATTGTGTTACATTTTTTCTAAGGTGTTTTGAGACCAACCCCTCCCTGCTTGTAGTAAGTGATTGCCTGATGTAACCTGTTCCTGTTGTTCTCAAATGTGAACAGAAATTCAGTTTAGTAATTTTCAATCTAGTTTGGGATAAAAGATAAATTTAGTCTTGTTATTGCACTCATAAGATGCTTATGCAGCAGATACATAGCTACCAAGAGAAAACTAGCACAGTAATGCATAGTCATATGTTGTCAACATCTGTCAAACTTATGGGTAAAATTTAACAAAACTTAAAAACCACTGTAAACATTTAAAATTTGTTGTAAATGTGACAAACATACCTTTCAAACACAATGCAAGTCACAGATCACAGTGCCATGGAAAATAATGTTCTAAGTGACTTGATAGTTATGACCAGCAATCTTAATCTATATCTGCATCTGTATGTATGTATGTATATGTCTATACATATATATATATATATATATATATATATATATATATATATATATATATATATATATATATATATATATATATATATATTTTCAAGGCAATCTATGAATATGAAATGCATGTCTGGTTCATTAGTCTAATATGAGTACCTAAATTTCATAGAGATATCTTGAACAGTTTTGGAGTTATGCTCCAGAAACAAAAGTGAATTATGGATGAGCAGAAAAATTTATGAAAATGTCAAAAATACTGAAACTGAAGAATTGTGAAAGGCACTTCTGGACTACAAATCTAATATGTGCACCAAGTTTCATGAACTTATCTATAATAATTTTGGATGTTTGCTCTGGAAACAAAAGTGTGTATAATGGATGAATGGACTAAAACTGGACTAAAAACATTTTTTAAAAACTGAAATTGATGAGTAGTAAATAGCAAAAGGCACATATGGATCATTAGTCCAACAGGTGTACCAAGTTTCATTGAGACACCATGAACAGTTCAGGAGTCTTGCTCCAGAAATGAACATGTTTATGGACAGACAGACAGATGGACAATGACAGTTATACCCCCACCCATATTACATAACTGCAGGCTAAAGAGATAATCAACTTATCAGAGCTTAAATTGGTACACCTTATAAAGCAAAACCCAGAGCAACATAAGATTACAGTATAACAAAACTGACTGTATAGATGTGATTATACAGTTAAATGATATATAGATCAAGAGAGAATTGATCAATGGTCTATTGGAATTTTCATATTTAGTAGCTGACTGACAAGTGGTTGTATCAATTACCTTGGTGGTGAGGGCATGGTTGGCACCATGTTCTAACAGCACAGATGCCACCTCCTCATGCCCCTCTTTGGCAGCGATGTGAAGTGGAGTGTACAAATCCTTGGTTGTAGCATCAGGAGATGCACCATGTTGGAGGAGAAGGACTACGTTGTCCACGTTGCCAAGGCGAGCTGCAATGTGTAGAGGTGTCTGTTGCTCCTGAGATAAAGAGGACACAGTTAGCTAAATTCAGCAAAATTAAATGAATTTTGTTTGATTAATGCGATACTTAAATAATGTTAAACAAGATGTGCAATTTTTGTCCTGTTCCAGCAGAAACTGCTTATACTGTTCACTTTATGGAAGCATACACAGTTCAACCTCCTCCCACAATGGTTACCTCCCCTACCCATTCATATCTCGTATCCAGTAACTGTCTGCTTGGCCCTCATGTTATTTTCCCATTTGTATTTGATCTCCCTTTATCAGCCACCTCTCTTGCCCCCCAAAAAGAATCCATTCCTTAAGCCCAAGGAAATAGGAGGTTGTAGTGTCTTTCTTACATCCTAAATGCTATTTTTTTGTGCTTATATACATGCACATTATTTTTCTAACATTTTTTAGAGTCATGCCACAAGAAGAGTTGTAAGGCATTTTGGTTTTAAATATGTTTGCACTGTATTCACTTCAAAACTTCACCATTATAGACTCTTTATATGAACTACATAATTACATAAGACACTGATCTCGCACAATAATAAATCTTACTATTATAATGCAACAGTTGATCACTTCAAATTTATTACAAGATATTAAATTCATCATCATGGAACATTGCGATCCAGACTGTGAATTCACTTTTAACCATTGGTTTGGGTGAAACGATACACCTGTATGCACCATATTGATAAAAATCATGATACACAATGTACAGTATGACATATACCAATACACATTTAAAGAATAAAGAGGCAAACTAAAAATTATTCCTGGCTGTTGAAGACTAAAAACAACTTTTACAAGGTAAATATTGTTTTGTATCGATTCTTCGCCTTTCATACCAATGAGTGTATTGAAACAGCAAAAGTATCAATGCATCAGTAAATCATTTCACCCCAATCCATTTGGTAACAATTTTTGTGGATTTCAAGGTTGCTAAAAAAACTGAACAAGAAAAAACAAAGAACAATGATCTTTCAGTAAAAACAATAGCCCAAGCCCTTCCCCATCCACAAATCTAAGTACCAACAAAACCATGAAAAACTGTATCCACAAAAATAAATGAATTTACAATATATAGTTGGATCTATATTTCCTTTCAAAAAGTGGACAATATTCCATATACATGCTAGAAGGTCGTGTACAAGGTCAAGTTGTTGGAAAATCAGAACAATATGACCCTGCAAGATGAAGTACCATATATACCCGCATATAAGCCGATACCAACTGCAAACTGCATAGACCCAGATCTGCCATCGCATAATGCGCCGGCAGATCTGGGTATATGCAGTTTGTAAGGACTAATCAGTAGATCAAACACAGACCCTGATCTGCTGGCATATTATGCGATGACAGATCAGGGTCTGTGTTGTTTGCATTTGGACCCAGATTATACGTGAATATATACGGTAATTCAAGGATATTCCAAAATCCAGTTACTCAACTCTGCTAAGGCACCTATCTCAAATCTGAAAATCAATACCAACATGGACCTCCAACAGCACTCTCTGATCAATATCTGCATTACAAGACCTACAGCCTATGGATCAATAATGCAGTATGAAATAAAACTGCTGCCATTAAATGGTGCAGAATTATGAAGACCTACTGTAGATTTGTCTAACATTTTTTGGGGGGATAAGACATATCTATAAGATTTGCTAAAATTCAGCTGCACCACAAATTATGGACCATTATGTACAAATGATATGTATGTATGGATCAATAGTAATAACTGATATACGTAGATTTCTAATTCTCTCTTTAGCTGATTTTTCTTCCAAATGCACATTATGATGCAAAGAAAATTCACTCTCGTACGAGTTACAAGGGTATCAAAATCTATCTCAAAGTCATTGGACTGGATAATGTATACACAAGTCAATTATTTACCACTAATTTGTCTACTCCTGACAAGTACAATGGCTGATGTCAAATTGGAATATTTAAGCCAAATTGACTTCACAGAAATAAATCAATATTTTTATGATACACAGGATCAACATTTCACAAACAGAAAGCGAACATACTGGCAAACTGCCCAAGGGAAGATTGGAGTCAGACAGCCCAAGGGATGATTGGAGTCAGACAGCCCAAGTGAAGATTGGAGTTACACAGCCCAAGGGAAGATTGGAGTTACACAGCCCAAGGGAAGACTGGAGCCAAACGTATGAGGATATTTATAGAGACAATTTACCTTATTACCAAATAAACAAAATTATAGGAATATGACTGGGCAATTATCATGATGTAAAATCCAGTAATACTGTTAAAAATTGCTCTAGTGGGGTATAAAAACTACAACAAGGTCATAACTAGATTATGTCACTTACAAGTAGTGTGCAAGTAAGTCACATGATGACTAGCATTACACAACTGGGTAAAACAAAATGGCAGACAACCTCCACTAAAAAAGTTAAATGCAAATATCTAATTTATGATCCAAATATATGAAACGATTTTATTATATACAGAAATGAACTACTGTGTGGTTTATTATCAATGGTAATTATCGCCTGAAAGAAGGACAAATTTTAAATAATGCTGATTTTTCAGTCATACGGCAGGATTATTTGACCCAAGGGAGGCATCTGCTGCTTGTAACAATCATCTTCTTAGAGAATAATGGCAGCTAACAGATTCGCAATTCATATTAATGATGAAACTTTGGCCAAAAGAGTTAGTGCGATGCCTAAAACCACAAGAAGCGCAGCAAAAACAGTAATGATAAAAACATTGCCAAAATCACAAGAAAGACCAGAGTCTAAGCTGTCTGCATCAGACCAAAAGTGGAACAAATAGTGTAGACCATGATGCAATGGCAGATCTGGGATGACACTGATCAAAGCTGAGTGCATGTTATTCAAGAAAAATTAATGTACAGAATATTTTATTACCATGGAATTTTCTAATCCAATATTTGCATGCTTAATCAGTGTTGCACCTTGAGTGTAGGTTTCCTGAAATTGTCTTTGTATACCACCCAGATCTGCATTCCTGTGTTCATACATTTTTGAGAAAAATAAAAAAATCCTTCTTCACTTTTATTTTGTGCATGTCCATCATGGGAATATGTTTATGTTGGCACCGGAGATTTAAAATCAACCCAAAAATTTCAGATGGCAATTAATTTTAATTGAAAAAAATATATCTGGGAATTGAGATCTTCAGGGTTTGTTCTCCGTCACTGGGATTTTAGGTGCAACACTGCATAAGAAACACAAGCGATGAATTGTCTGGTCAGCATGATAAAAGAGAAAACAGCAGAGATAAACATTAATTGATACTGAGTTAAATGTAATTAAGACAATTTTTTACCATGAAGTATTACAATCATAATGATGCTCTAAGTCACCTGAATAGAAATAATAACTGAGCAGAAATATATATAAATCTTATCTACATCATGCAAAAGTTATAATGAACAATTCCAGAGTAACAACCATCTATTGAAGAAATACACGACTTCTAGCGAAGCAGAAGAACTTTGTCCCAAAATTTTACCAAGATTTTCAAAATGACCTTGACAATGCCTCAGGGGCACATGGTGCATTGGAATTGTGTGCATTTGAAAGGAGACTGCTCAATGATGCTACAACCCATGCACAAAAGCAATGCCTCAAAGGGTTTGGGACTTGTAGCTATAATTGAAAACTTTAACCAAAATCTCAATCACTTTTGAAGACAATAACTGGAGAAAGAGTGATGCCTGTAACTTGCATTTACTATAGCAAGCTAGACGAAAAAAATGTCAGGTCATGTTGGAGGCTAATGGCAAGTTTTATATCATTGTAAACAAAACAAATCCCTCAAAGTCTGCATAAATCAATGCTTGGCAAGCATTCAGAATGTCTGTGGGCTGGTTTGAAGAAATCATTGTTTGGCAACATAGAAATAACTATTGATCAATAATCCACATGAGCTACAGCATGCTTCCAACCTGCCAATGTAGCAATGAATCATGCAAAATCTCCGAATCAATCCGAACAAACAACCTTGCAACATCAGTACTCAGCAGGGCTTGTTTAATTTTTTACACACTAATCCTGGCATATGATTTGCAACAGTAATTTATCCAAACCCATTTTCAACTGCTGAAAGGTAATGAATCAGCAAATAAATTCTCAGTGTTTGTATCAACTTATAGCAAGCAAAGCTAGAATGGGGCCTTATTATCAGCGCTCTAAGTCAAGTAAACTGGTAATATTTGTAACTAAAAATGGACATTTGCAAGTGAAAAATGACAACTAGTCACCATCTGGTCACCTGAATTAGTGAGATTTCTGTTCATCCTTGAAAAGACCTCTGAGTGTCAATTTGGGAATTTGAAGTTCACAACAAATTTTGGAACTCGTCTCTCTATAATGAACCATATCTGTGAAACAAAGCTTTTCATGCACCGACTACTCCTTTCATTTGCTTCCCATGCTATCCTAATCACATTTACTAATTAGTAGGATAAACCACTGATTAATGTTAGATACTTTAATTAAGTTACCTACATAATAATATTTATAACAGTGTTCAAATGATCAATTGAAATGAGTTGATCTGACACACTACCACGACTGCTAGCTCTTACACAGGTAGGATTTGCATGCCTTTTAACTTTTTTTTTATATATTCCACCCCCTTTATTCGATTTGATACAAAGGACATAATTAACGTGATAATACAAAGCAGGTCTACTTTTAATTGATTGTAACAATACGACAAACACTTCGGCAAATCGGAGATCAAAACAGTCGGCACTTAATCAGGTTCTCATAAACACATGCGGACATAGCTGTTATGATAGGTTGACACTTTTCACATTTAAATACAAGAGGGCATATCACATTTGTGATGATTACACTGAAACCGACTTAAAAGATAGAACTAAAACACGAATTTCACTTGACAAAACTTATTTAATTGGTGTTTTTATTTCTTAAAGAGCTGCCACTAGTCGGCATTACTGACATTTTCATGAATCAAAATATCATCAAATATTGTTATTTACAGTGTACTGGGAATTTTTTTTGTAAGGAAAAATTTTTAAAAATATATGACTTCTTATTAAAGGTTGCGAATTTCAAGATGCTGATTGTAATTTCCAGGCACTAACTGACATTTTCAATGATAAAATGAGCGATAGATCAAAGTTTCATTTACCAGTTTTGAACGTGTTTTTCTTTACATTCAACAAATAGAGGCCAATTCTTTTGGTATTTTTTAGAAAAAAAATGAGATCCATGCCTGACCCCGTGTTATAAGCAGGTTTGCAAATTATCTCCTATAGGTCCTGATGTGCTGGAACATAATATGCTTTATTAAGACGGGTCTTCACAATACAACGTAGCACCAAAATGTGGATACAGGAGACAATAGTGACCAGGAAACAGGAGACAATAGTGACCAGGAATTCATAGGGTTAATAACCCTTTGATAGAAATTTTGAGTTTGATCATACAACAACAGACCATAAGAACAGACAAAATCCATAAGCACTAATGGTATCAATTAATCAAGTTCTAGCTTTCTGAACAGGATAATTCTCAAGACTTGTCCATCTGATTGGTTTTTCAAGATCATAATGTGACTAGATAATTTCCCAGACTTGTTGATCTGATTGGTTTGTTAAGATCATAACATGAATAGACAACTTCCCAGACTTGTCCATCTGATCATTTTGTTAAGATCACAATATAGCTAGATAATTTTCCATACTTGTTTATCTGATTGGCTTGTCAAGATCATAACTGGCCTAGCTGATTTCCCAGACTTGTCCAACTGGTTGGTTTGTCAAGATCATAACATGACCATGTAATTTCCCAGACTTGTCCAACTGATTGGTTTGTCAAGATCATAGCATGACTTGATAATTTCCTAGACTTGTTCAACTGATTGGTTTTTCAAAATCATAACATGGCTAACTAATTTCCCAGACTTGTACCAACTGATTGGTTTATCAAGATTATAACACAGCCAGTACACATCTATCATTACACTGATGAATAATTCCGAGAACAATGTAATGAATACATCGTTTTGCCATTACTGCTGTCTGGGAAGCTTCCCTAAACTGTCATCTGTGTAACACAACTGCCCACACATCAACAGAGACCATAAAATAGAATTTACTACATACATATGTATGTACATATGTGCATGCATACATACATACATACATACATACATACATACATACATACATACATACATACACACACACACACACACACACACACACACACACACACACATACATACATACATACATACATACATACATACATACATACATACATACATACATACATACATACATACATACATACATACATACATACATACATACATACATACCTACTGTAAAATCAGAAATATTTGTAATGATACAATTCTTGTGGTTTGGACAGAAACAAAGAATTTTGTGGAGATAAAATTTTGTTCATCATACTTTTTACCTGAACAGCCAATACAAAACTGTTTTTTGTGTTGGATTTAATTTAATGGAAAATCATTACCATGAAAACAAAAAAAGTCGAATCCTCCACAAATATTTCTGATTTTACAGTAGTTACGGCTACGTCTCTTTGGACAATATTTTTCGGACTCAATTAAATATCAGATGAAGCGATATTTATGCTGCTATTCTTCTTACTCTTGGCAAAAAGAAATTTAAAGTTTCGACACCAGAATGCTCACTTTAAAATTATCAGAAATCGTCAACTATTGTTTATCCACGAGGTATAAGAAAATGACGGTTTGTGTATAAAGGAGAGCATCTTTCCTAGAAACTTTCCAATCTCATTTTCTAAACAATCAGTACCTGAGATACTTCTAACAGACATTAATCACTATCAAGCTCATCAATCTGGATTATTCTATCCCTTTGGAGAATATAGCGATATTAGAGAATGATTCAAATAGAATTAATCAATTATCTGCAAAAAGAGAAAAATTTCATACATTAACCACTTATGAATATTGATGTATCTGATACTCCTTGTTGGGATCTTCACTTATCATATGAAATGAGACTTACTAATACTGCTCAATTTTGTCATTATAGGAAAAATAAATCTCCTATATTTTCATTTATGGAATGAATGATCTCACATTACAGGTATCATTCTGAAGGCCATGCAAAAAGCTTGTCTCTTGCCCAAAGTTTCAGGTGGGGCTTCCCAGCTCACATTAATACTAACCAAACATTCAACCACACAAAGCCTTGTTCAGCATCCAGGTTCTGCAAATTAAATGTACTGTCTGCACTTATTTCATAAAAAGCAATAAGCCGATGAAGTTGGAAAAATGCTTATTCCAAGATATTTAGTCCAAGTATGAATATTTGTAAATGTTATGTTACAGCTTGGTTTAGCATGGAACAATTATACAACAGTCAAAAATTAGATCATCTCAAACTTACTCTAGCCTTGGCATCCACACTGGCGCCATTGCGGAGAAGAATGCGTATAATGTCCGTCTGCTGTGCACGTGCAGCCAGATGTAGGGCTGTCTCACCACGCACAGTTGGGTAGTCAGGGTTGGCATTGTGTTGGATCAGGTAGATTGCAATGTTCATGTGCCCCATGAAGGATGCCACATGCAGGGGAGACAATCCAGACTGCAAAATTAAATAAACAACCCTTTGTATCAAGAAATGCTATTGCATGAATTTATTTTGAAGACAACAAATCAGCTATGTTAATGGTTAAGCCAAGATACTGTGACAGGAAGAAGAAAAAAAAAGAATTCAAATTATTCCATTTCATCCATTTCATACATATACTAAGACACTATATTTTCCACTACTTCATCTGATCCCCTTGTATTTACCTCCTTTTATATTTATGTCTAATGATGATAGATAAATTACATGGAATAATTCCATTGAAGTATAAATCAATTCCATCGCTATACTATAAACAGAAGGATCACATAAATTCAACCCAGTGACGCTTGGATACTGGCTGAAATAACTAGACAATGGTCTCTGAATTCTTCACTTCCTTTTACATAAAAAGATGAGTATAATACAACTTCACCCTGATTGCTTGCCATTTTCATACTTGTTATTTTGCAGGTAAAGGAGAGCCGATATATTACATTGTTCTGATACTGCAAATATGATCTTTCTCACTTGCAATTGCAACTATTAATATGGACGATTTAACATAAGCAGTTAAAAATGTAGACACCGATTGTTAGTCTTTCATGATCAAGTGTATGTAAATTATATTTCAATGTGAGGCTTACCTCGGTTGTTGCCTCAATAGAAGCCCCATACTTGAGGAGAAGCTCCACCACCTTGATACGGTTCTTCTTGCAGGCTATGTGCAGTGGGGTGAAACCATTCTGTAAGACATTAATATTTCAAAGTTATATATCAATTTCACTTAAATTACAAATTCCACATATGCAGTTCATTTATGGTTGTTTTTCATGTATGTCTCATTTTTATTACATAATGAGATGTTTGCATATCATTTTTTTTTACATATAAAGGTTATGTTGTTCTTTTAATAATGCTAATTAATGTAATTTTCCTACAATCTAGTACACAAGAATATGTTTTACCATGAAAACAAAATGTTCTTAGACATAGTTACTTTCATCATATCAGGCCAAAATAAATTTTGTTTTTAACTTTTAAGCATTATGATCATACAATAAAATAACTGATTTTCTGTGATATGTAATTTATACTAGGTTAATGTATGACACAAAAAAATGTTTATATTCCAAAATGTTCCCATCTTTTTCCTTACCAGAGCTCTAGCATTGGCATCACATTTTCTATCAAGGAGCAGCTTTGCAGTTTTGACGTTTCCACAGTGGGATGCAACATGAAGGGGTGTCAGATAGTCCACAGTGACATCATCCACTGGTGCCTTATGATAGAGAAGCAGTCTGGCACAGTCCATGTGGTCACCCTGAGCTGCCACGTGCAGTGGAGTCAGTCCATTCTAAAATACAATAAACGTTACCAACCTAAGTACACTGAAGTCTCTTTTATCATCTTTCCCCTTACCTGACAAATATGAAATAAGCAAAGTCTTGGAAGTGAGCACAGATGACCGACTTCTGTGATGTCATATACATGATGTATATTCTGATTGACATCACATGACCCTATGGAGCTTTGTTCCACTGCAACACATGTATATTCTCAGTCTGTACAAAGGTATGGATATTGCATTGCATGGAATATCTACAGATTTTAATTTTGTTGTTCTTCAGTTATTGTTCATTTTGTATGTAAAAGAAATTATTCATCTACTCCAAGCTCTTAGACTGGTTTTTAAAATAGGAAGACACCTTTGTGTCATTAGGGAGTTGGGATTGGAATCAGTCTAATTCATTTGAGCAATCTGACTTGTTTCCATTAGAAACTTAATTTGAGGTCATTTGGCTTTTTTGCTACACTCAACTCTCTGCCCTGATTTTGCTGTTTTACAAAGTTCCAGTGGAAAAAAATTTGTCAAAGCATCCAATATAGTAAATCTGGATATTTACATGTACTACAATAACACCTCGCTGTGTGTAAACAACATCTAATGAATGTCAATTCAATTGAAAAGCATTTATCAGACAGTTGGGTTTATCCAGCATTTCTAGTAAGGGCAGTTGAGTCATAATAATGAGAACAGAATGAACTTGCAAGAAGCATGGAAATTTATTTGACTTACCTTGACACTGAAGATATTCTTAAATCTAATTTATTCTGGATAATCAAAGTCATTAATAGGAACTGGATGACTACCAGTTCATACAAAGGGAAATACTGGGATCCTTTAATGTACTGTACTGCAGTGATGTGAAGACAAAGTCCTATCATTTATGCATACATGAAGCACACATACTGACAAGTTTGTTGTTCTTTTTTCTTCACACACTGCCCAAAATAAATGCTCTCACAAGTTATAATTTTTACAGTAGCTTCAGTCTGCATGATACATATACCTAGTGCTGCAAGGCCCCCCCCAAAAATAAAAAAATTTGGAATGTATGATTTTAACATGAATGTTACATCATGGAATCCAATCTGACTGGACATATTGGGTGTGCAGTATATTCTAGTGTACAATGATCACATGTAAGTACAGTATGTACCTATGCATATAATGGACATCCTGGTTCTTCCAGAATGCTGGGTTTGGGCGACCATAAGCTGAATTCAGGTAGCCCAATGTACAATGTATGCAGGTAAATATAGTGATGTGAAGACAAAGTCTTAGCATTTATGCATACATGAAGCATACATACTACATACTAACAAGTTGGTTTTTTTTCTCACACACTGCCCGTAATAAATGCTCTCACGGGCTATAATTTTTACACTAGCTTCAGTCTACATGATACATATATCAAATACTGTAAGGCCCCCCCCCCCCCATTGGATTGTTATGATTTTAACATGAATGATACATCATAGAATCCAATCTGACTGGAAATATTGGGTGTGCAGTATATTCTGGTGTGCAATGATCACACGTAAATACAGTAAGTACCTATGCATATAATGGCATCCTGGTTCTACCAGAATGCTGGGCTTGGGCTACCATATGCTGAATTCAAGCAGCCCAGTGTACTATGTACACAGGTAAATATAGTATGTACCTACGTATATAATGGGCAGGGTTCAACAAATCCAGACTCTACCAGAATGCTGGTTTTTGAGCTACCATATGCTGAATTCAGGTAGCCCAGTGTACTATGTACACAGGTAAATACAGTGTGTGCCAATCCATATAATGGGCAGGGTGTGACAAACCCAGGTTCTACCAGAATGCTGGGTTTGGGCTACCATATGTTGAATTCAGGCAGCCCAGGGTTTACCAATGTTATGAATTTTGGGCTACTGTATGTTAAATTCAGGTAACCCGGTGTACTACTATATATCCCAATTTGTTCTTTCTTTTTTTTCAGAGCATAATGACTGAAATAAGTCACAAAGTAGAAGAATTGTCAATGACACAACCTGATAGGGATGCCAACTTACCTTGGTCTTGGCCTGATATGGGGCTCCACGTTCCAGGAGCAGATCCACTACATTTTCATGGCCACTTCTTGCTGCACAGTGGAGGGGAGTCAGGCCATCCTGGAAACATGCATGAAAGGTATTTACTATTTTATTGTTTAAGTGATGAATAGTAAACTTGCACATGAAACTCTCCTAAACTCAAGCACAACAGTTTTCACAGGTTTCAAAATGGAAATTTATACAACGTCAAGTCAACAAGCGCAGCACAGTTAGACATACAAGACAAATGTGTAGAAATATCCCATCCCCTTTACTTAAAAAAACAGAAGTGAATCTGTAGACATTAAAGCAATGTACATCAAGACTTGAATGTGGCATAAAGTAAAAAATCCCCATGATTTTCTCACTTCCTAATACCCATATCTCCATCTACTGTCCCAACCTTGTACAACCCTCTAATTTAACACAGATGAGGGCATACTTGTCAGAAACTCAAGGTTTAATTTTTATTTTTTTTTTTAAATTTTTAAAAAAGCTGGTGGACTATCCAAATTAGGAACATTTCCAATGAAAGAAACAATCCATATTATGGAAAACCACTGTACAGCTACTATAGCTAGCACAAATAGGAAGGCCAAACAATCCATATTACAGAAAACCACTGTACAGCTACTATAGCTAGTACAAATAGGAAGGCCAGGGCCTCCATGTTAAACACAAGTCCCAAATGAATAACTTAAACAAAAGCCTTTTTAAAAAAAGTGACCTCTATATACCACTTTACACTAATGTGGCCTCAACAAAAATATTTGCCTTACTACTGTACCTACCCATAAAGCAAGAAAAATTTCAATTTTAGAAGCCCAATATCAGAGAACTGTCATGAAACTTTTTTTTTCCTCATCTTTCTTTCTGCTATCAATTTTCAACAATCAATTATTTTTAATGGTTATTTTCTACCTTGTATCTATCTTTATTCATTCTAATGCAGAGCCACAGTGGTTCAGTGGTTCGGGTGCCAGACTCACGACTGAAAAGGTGTGGGTTTGAATCCTACCATCAGACCAGCTTGGGTCAGCTACTGTGATGTGTCCTTGGTCAAGGCACTTTATTCCAATTGCCTCAGCACTAAATAACCTACTTATGTTGCTGTGCCATAAAGCACCAAACCAAATCAATCATTTTAATACACATCAATATCCTACTAGTCAATCAATGGGAACATTATGTCACCCTTTATATTGATCACCAGAAGGAAATGGTCTAACGAGTTTAAATTACAAGTCTCACTGCAGTAATCAATCTCTGCAATGAGTGGGACAATAAATGCCCGTGGCTATGTAATGATTTATTGGATTTACCTTAGTTCTTTCATCAATGCTGCCTCTACTGTCAAGGAGAAGTGTCACCATGTTGGCTTTACCCCATCTGGCAGCCACATGCAGCGGGGTAATGTTGTTCTGTGAAAATTTTGTGTAAAATATAATTATGAAGCTGATACATATTATTCTTGATCTTGTAATCAAATATAAACTGGTATGTATATTTTACAACACATGAGCATCTTTTTATTGTATTACATCAAAAACATGACAATTCACAACCCCTCTCAGATTTTTATATTACCATATACCGGTACCTACAGACATAATAAAAGGTAAAGCATGTGTATACTCGCGTATAAGCCGGGTCCAAATGCAAACAACATAGACCCTGATCTACCGTGCATAATGCACCAGCAGATCAGGGTCTATGTTGTTTGTTCTACTGATTAGTCCTTACAAACTGTATAGACCCAGATCTGTCGGCGCATTATGCAACGGCAGATCTGGGTCTATGCAGTTTGCAGTACGTATCGGCTTATATGCAAGTATATATGGTAATATTGTTAGCTACAATGATACTAATGATCACCAAAATTGTCAAAGGCAAGAAAAAATTTCAGATGGCAATTCATTTAAATAAAAACAACATGTCTGGCAAGTGAAAACATAAGGGACTGTGCTATATATAGTCTGCATATTTTAACCTTGTAGTTTCTGATATATGCTGGTGTAACTTATTTCCAAGGTTGCATAAATGACGTGAGGGACTAAATTTCTTAACAAAAGAACATGCAAAAATGGAAGATTTAGCAAATAATCATGCTTTTATTAATTGCAAAAGAAAAATATCAGAGATGGAGGTGATTATTAATCAGTTAGTAATCAGTAATGACTTGTGTTAAATATGAGCCACATCCAGAATGGAAATGCATTCTCCTACATTTTCTAAGAGGCAACTAATGTGGCAGAAGCTGCCGTGGCTCAGTGGTTAGCATGAATGACTCATAGCAGAAAGGGTGCAGGTTCAAATCCTACAATCGGTTCAGCGTGGGTCAGCTAATGTGGTCTGTACTTGGGCAAGGTATTTTACTCGAACTGCATTGGCCCTAAATATCCTACTTGTGTTGCTGTGCCATAAAACACCAAACCAAACCGTGCCATATTTCAGCCCTTTTCTGAAACACTAGACAATGGAATATGTCAGTATTTTACCAGGCAAAAAATTTGACAACTACCTTATCCCAACTGTAAATACTTTTCAAAAACTGAAACATAAGGGTTCAATAAGAATGAGGTGTCTTGAAAGCAAACTAAGCTATGATGTGCCCCAACTGTGTATGACTTTCAAAAACTGAAACATAAGGGTTTCAAAGAATGTGGTATCTGGACTGCAAACCATGCTATGTGCCCCAACTGTAAATAACTTTCACAAACTTAAAAATAAAACTTTAATACACAATTTTAAACATAAAACTTTAATACACAATTTTGACATTAACAATATCTGCATTACCACTAATACTGTGAATTCACTATTTTTTGTGGGATATCAATATTTGTGGATACTGTGGTTGCTACAAACCCCAAATTTAAAGACCCAATAAACAACAACTGTTCTGTAGAAAGAATATGACCACTTCCCCAATCCACGAATTTAAAAACTGACAAAATTTTCATTTTTCATAAAAACCATGAAAACTGATACCCACACAAATAAATGAATTCACAGTACCACCTCATCACCACTGGAAAAGTGATGCTAATGTTTTCACCACCTTCAAACTCCAGGCTCAACAAAAATCTTGTATCTATGAAGTTACCTTTGCATGGAAATTGACATCTGCTCCTTTCTGGATGAGAAGGGTTGCCACATTGACGTTACCATAGTGAGCAGCGATGTGCAAAGGTGTAAAGCCACTCTGTAATGAGGAATCATATATTAGTGCAACAGCAATTAGCAATTTGATTGGGAAAAACAGTAAAATCCTGAAAATGTTTTAAATGCATTAGCAAAGCAAACAAAGATAAAAGACTATTCTTGATACTGACAAATTTCTTTTGTGTGTGATTTACTTTTACATTTTGAAAGTAAAGACATACTGCAAATTAAAATCATAGAAAACAACTGATGACCAATAGTTAAAAAAAAGTCTTTTCTCATAAATAAAACTGGCTGCAAAATCATCCTGGGTTTAGATCAACAAAGTTCAACAGCACACAAGAAATTCTTTCTTCACCGTACATTTATAACCATATTCAAATCTATTGTCATGCAAGGTTACATCATTATAAAATGTATGTATGGAGACTATTTCTAAAAGACTGTGATTTCAAAACTGTAAACGTGTATGTAAAGGATATGAACAAGTAATCAAAGTTTCCAGTTACTGATTCCTATTGTTGAAAAGTTATCACTCCAAGATCAGCTCCATTTCCAAATCTCCATATCAGATGTTGTACTCTCAAAACAAGTTCAAGCACTCAAGTTTGTAATTTCTTACAGATAACTTCAGGATTTTAGTGTAACATAGGATGGACTGTCAGATGTACAGTCATAAAGTAGACAAGAAAGACTGATAAAAAAAACATCCCTAAACTTTCTTCATTTTACTCTTTTTGTGATAGCAAAATAATTTCTCAAACATTAGTTGCTGATGAAATATGACCTGTGAGTATATTTTACTTTGTGCCTTTCTTTGAACCAATGAAAAGGTCTGGCCTCAAGGGCTTAACTATCACTCATTCACGTGGGAAGTCAGATTACTACCAATATTAAAGTATTTGTAGCACTCTATTTACCGAAAAAATCAATCAGTCATAAAAAGAGCATATATAAAGCTATGTATGTCGTAGCAGAAGTTTTACAGTAATTGTAGTTGTGGAGGCAGCTTGTGCTGCAGTTCTGTACAGTGTAGGTGTAACATTAATGGAGAACTGATGTACACCATCTGTGTCCTACAATAAAGACTCAATAGGAAGATCTTGTCAAAGACAGTATATGATCAAAATCTGCTGCATGCAACACTGGAAAATCTCATTCTCTACTGTTTGCCTGGGACTAAAATTCTCAGTGTAGATACTGACCTAATATTATAGAACAAATGCATATAATATCTGGGTCGAGTATATTCTAAATTGAATTCAGCCTCATTGACAGGTCTATTTACATGTATATGTGTGAAGAGGAATGCTGTAAAGTATTAACCAGCTGTTGTAGGCATAGTCTACAGTACAATGTGATGCAAGTTGAATAAACAAACTAATAATAGAATCCAATAACCTTGGAGTCAAAACATACAGGTCTAAGTGACCTTGAAATAGTATAATCCTGGAGGGTAATACAGGATATGAAAACACTTACAAGCCCTGCACACAATCATCTCACATTAACTGTCATACAAATCATGGCTTTATAACATAAACATGTGAGAACAACACTGAAATTGCAAGAGGATATATGCTTCAGATTCTCTAAAATATTCACACAATGTTACTAGTCTATGATGTTGACAAATAAACACCATATTTGTGTCCTGTAAAACAACCCTCACAGACACCAAAAAGAGTATGAACAAAGTAAAGCAAAAAGATAAAACCTGTAAAAATGATTTAAATGGTACCAAATTAGAATATGCAGTCTTCACCTAGGATCCAGTGACCTAAAGACAATGTGTCCCCCTGTCCTCAAATCTAGGGGAACACAACAAAATTTCAAAGGGACAAATAATTCTTTGCATTACAAGCAGTGGTCAAAACAGCACCCAAGGGGTGCACAGGGGCATTATTTTGGGTACATAGGACCTCTAACTGCAGGAAACCAGCTATCCCATGCTCAAGGTGCAACACTGAATATGGGTCATCTGCACATGTGTATCAACATGCAAACAAAATTTGATTAGCATAGATCAAGCAGTTTCCATGTCATTGTGCTAATAATGTGTTTGCAAAATAATCTGAGTATGGAAAAAAATGAAAAGGATGGATAACAAACGCAACACGAGTACCATAAACAGGACAATATATGCCTGCTATGTTAAGTTGTTTTTGTACAAATCATATTTTTTTTTCTTCAGTCATAGTGACCTTGATTTTTGACCTACTGACCCCAAAATTGATAGGTTCCTTTCTTGTCTGAAATGCAAGTCATCCACAAAGTTTGGTGATGGTCTGTTGCATAGGACTTTAGTTATTTTGTGGAAACCATTTTCCCTCTTTATTTATTTCTTCTGAGGACAGGTTGAAGAAGATGTCACAAGCTTACAAACTGTTTAGAATATAGAAATACTGTCACCATTTTTAGCCAATCACTGAAGACCAATTGTTATTCTTCAGACTCAATATTCCCCCACAAACAGACTGTTTCCCTTTCACCCAAATAACTGAGCACAAAGAGACTGTTTCCCTTTCACCCAAATAACTGAGTGTTAGACCTATTTTGTTCTCTGCGGCCATTTTTCACCTATTTTAACTGGATTCTCGTTATGTACATTGTTTTTATAACAAGAAACTAACTTCTATGTACCAGTCTTATAGTGTGCCGAAGTACTTTTCTTTCTAACTGAGTCCACACAGAAAAATCCTGTTCTAAATTGTATCCAATAAATTTTTATTTTCTAGAATTTCATCAATACAATTCAGAATGCAGAATTTTCACTAAAAATTCATAACTCTGCAACATCCAGAATGACCAGCATCTCTGGAATAGAAACATGCCTAGTAAATTTCAATTGCCTACCTCAACTTCTTCAAGTGATTAGTGTGCATAATTTTTATAGAGCTAACAAGAATAGTCAGGAACAGATCAAGCTGTTCCCAATGCACTTAAATTATCTTTAATCTTAGCAAAATAAAAGAAACTATGGACAGTTTAATTCTGTTAATCCAATGCACACCACTGCCATTAAAAACGTAAAATAGGTCCAATTTTCAGAAGAAAACATTTTTTAATTTGAACTTTCAATAAGCTGTGTCAATACATAACATTAATTTTATGCAATCATCAGAAAACATTAACTGCATTAAAAAGACTACAGGCTGTCTTCTAACTGTATTGGGACTATCTTTGCTTATAAAAAAAAGATAAATGGATAGACCTGCACAACAACATATGATTATGCAGAATGGATTATGTGAAAAATGTCGAAATACAGACAAATGACTTAAGTCACTACTCAAACTGACCTGTCAATCTCAACAAAGACAGATGAACAAAATATACAAGGACTCTTTCTCTACAGATCCTGAAATCCATGTATTTGCCGGACATGTCCGGTAAATCAAAGGTTTTGACCAGCACAAACTCTAAGCAACTGGACATCAGTCATAAGAATTCTCAAATATCATTATATCAACTTGTTTTTGCATTATTTATCCAAATAAACACCTTAATCAAGTAAAATTCAAAAGTCACTAGATCTAGTTTACAAATCATTTCTTTGTCAGACAATCAATCAAGATATTGCTAAGTTTAATTCAAAGGTGACTTAGGTCTAGTTTATACATTATTTCTTTGTCGGAAAATCAATAGTGGTGTCAACTGTTAGGTCATATTTTCCCAATTGTTTAAGCACTCTATAACCACAAAACACCAGACAAAAGCTGTGAAAGCTTATCTCCTGGACTTATTTAAAGCCCTATAATTGAACGATTACCTAATTTTCTTATCTTAAGTCGGGGGTGCGCGTTTTATACAAGAACTATACAAAAAAGTTTTTTTCCAGGTCGATCTGACGAGAGGATGAAGGCACTGTAGCCGCCTACATGTGTCACATTCACTCCTTGTGAAATATTAAATCCGTTGTACATTGCACTGTAACTAAATTGTTTACCGGTACTAGCCGTATTAAAGAAATAAATAATGCTTACAAATAGTCTTGTTCTTTGATTGCTTATGTTAATAAACTGGTTTCATTTCACATCACTGTGTAGCATTTTGTTCTGTGCCTCGACCAGAAATACATGTATATAATGACTGGCAACTTGTTCAAAAGCTGTGCAAAGTGCCGCATTGGAGCGGAACAAATACCACTGTGAGGATTACCGTACTTGTTCCGTAAATGTTCAGTATTCCATAACTGTTGATCTAATACATTTTTTCTTCATTTATTCATTTATTCTTGGTTGAATTGAAATATAATATGTGTAGAATTCAAGCAGTGTTAATGTTCTCATCAGAGGCACCTTTAGGGGACATTTTTTGCAACTACGCTTTCTTTCTGACGGTAACACTGACACGTTGTGGAACAAAATAATCAATTAATGTATGAAGCCGGATAATATTTTTTTCTTTGGAAAATAAACTTGGTTCTTAATTTTTATTTCTCATCTTAAATGAGAGTATTTTGTATTTATTTCTGACTATAGAGTGATCAATGTTTTATTGACTAATTGTGGTCTTTTCAAGGTTATCAGCGGAACAAATATATGATTACCGTACCTGTAAATGTTCAATATTCGATAACTGTGGATCTAATTAATTTTGTCTTCAATTATTCGTGTTTGAATTGAAATATAATATTTAGAATTCAAGCAGTGTTAATGTTCTCATTTTTTTCGTGACTACGGTTAGCCTGTTACGGTAACACTGATACAGCGTTAATGTATGAAGTCAGAAAACATTTTGTTTTTCCTTTGGAAAATAAACTTGTTTCTTAGTTTTATTTCTCATCTTAAATCATAGTATTTGAGATATCTTTGTGACTATAGAGTGATCAATGCTTCATTGACTCAGTGTGGCCTTTTCATGGTAATCGGCGCCAGGTAAGCTTTGATGCGCTCAACATAGTTACAATGCTTTGTCTCGGTGAGCAATATTTAATTGATTCAGCGTGGTGTTTTTAACGGTGATCGGCACCGGCTAAAGCTTTGATGTGCTAAACATAGTCAGAAACACATGATAACAGAGCTGCTGGGAGGGAGTTTAATGTAGGAGAGTCTTCCGTTAGGGAGTAGAGAAGAATGAAAGAAAGACTGAAGAAAATACATAGAACAAAACAGGCAGACAGAGGGACAAGTGCAAAGTATCCGGACGTAGAGAGTGGAGTCCTTGAATGTGTCATGGATAGAAGAAGACAGGGAATCTCAGTATCCACGACAGAGATTCGCTTTCAGACAATATTGATTGCAAAACAGAAGAAAATAGACGACTACAAGGGGTCTGTGAGCTGGGTCTAAGCATTTTTAAGACGGCACGACTTGCCATGCATCATCATCCATGCCTTCAAAAAGTGCCGCATCTCAAATAAAATGGATGGCACAGAGGATGACATCTTGTGAGAGGACAATGCTAAGCGTGAAGACCACTCAGAGAGCGAGGACAAAGATGAAGATGAAAGCTATTATGCAGCAACACCAGGAATGATGACAGACGAGGACATACAGCGACTTTTCGAGAGTGATGACGACGAAGAGGAATCTGAGGGATTTGATGCAATAGATTGAACTCCATCAACTAGACAAACCTTTAAAGGACCCTTTTAAGGGCCAACCATAAAATCGGAAAGATACAATTTCAATATGGCCACTTTTTCATTCACTATCCAAAATGACAGACTGTTGTTGCACTATGAAAACGGAGCGAAATACCGGTAGTCACGATTTTAAAATGTATTATATCACATGCACGTTATATGGCAGAACTACGTTTTTTCCACTCATTTTGGGTTGAAAATCGGGGTGCGCGTTATACACACCAAAATACGGTACAACAAACTTTTAATTGTCATCCTCCCTGACTATTTGGGGACTTGATCAAATAAAACTTATCAAAACTTTACTGGAAATACCTGTTAGTTAGATGTTACCTATTTTTGAGGTAGTATGTCAGCTTGTTGTCTATTAATAATTAATTTATAAAAACAGAAGAGTGGAATAAAATTCTGTTGTTGGGTGAAATTTTATACTATAGTTTTCTGAGAGAAAAGAATTTTGTTTTATAAATAATTAGTTTGAAAGGAAACCAGTTAATCTTGGAAGGATACTACTAATACTAAAGCAGCAGCATATTTGGAATCAAAAATAACACATTTTTCAGTATATTTAATAATTAGGTATATCAAAGTTTTCTTTTTTTCACAACTTGTTATATAGCTCCTTTGAATGTTTTTATAATAAATTTCACGAACATATGGCCAACACATTAATTTTCTGGAAAATTATCCGGCAAGGGCCATTTGAATTTTAGGGTCTGTGTATATATAAACACAAAGAATCAAAGAATCCTGGACATGGAATCACAATTGAAATTCAGAGATGGGCAAAGGCATATAACAAATAATCGTTACATACATAAGTATAATAAAATAAATATAGACAGACATCCAAATGGACAAGTCAACTCAAGATGAGATCTCAAGATGGACAAATTGATAATGAAGCATAAAGATAAACTAACAGAATAACGAGTCATAATATTTCATTTTGAAAATTCTTCGTTGAAAGCAGGATCAATGTGTTCACACACTACATGTACTGAGAAATAATAATATAAAATCCTGAGCTAGTAATATGAGAAGATAGAAAAGGAAAAATGACTAGAAGGTAACAATCAAGTTGAATTCAAATGACAAGTTTCAAAACAAAGACCTACATGCGACAAAGTGATAACTATAAATTTTACATTATGTTAAGAGAGAAAATGAAAAATGGTCATCATATTAGAGAACTAAATTGCTAGTATTTTGTCTGTGAATGAAATGGCGATCAAAATATGGTTCTCTAATGAATAAACCTAAGTCAACATGTGTATCGACTAAATTTCTACTTTAAATTTACATCTAATTTCTTAAAATGTGTGAATTGAAAATGTTCATTCAATAATTAATGAACTGAAAGTTAGCTAAAACCCTATCAAATCTGTATTATGAATGCAAAATTGTGATTATTTCATGATTTAATCTTTAGGTTCCTTTTGGTTCCCCAATAATGGAAAAATTGTACCAGCTATGGACAAAAGTTGGATCAACTTTACGAAACAAATGTCCATCAGTCATAGGCTGAATTCATAATGAAACTGAAAACAATAAACATCAGAATCTCTATAATTACAAGGCCATTTCATACAGATTTAAGACACATATCTGTATCACTGTGACAAAAGGTACTTGTAATCTTCACAAAACTGTCAAATTAATAATCAACTTTTCTCTGGGTCAAGTATAGAAAAATGCATGAAACATTTGTTCTATGAGACTCCACTGTAAGCTGAAATAACCATAATGTACATCCAACTTTTCTGATTTACAGTCATATTTAACTTCTAAATACTGCTCATACTAACATGTTTAACCTGGACAAAAACTTGTTGTGTCATGGGCTAGTATCCTTATTCCTGTGGCTATGAGGTCAGCACAGATTATCATACAATCACAATTTATGTCAAGTTCTAGCAAAAATCAAAAAGTAAACTCTCCAATGATGTCAAGTAATGTAGATTGTCCATGTTCTAACGAAGTTCCAGCTTAAAAAGTAGAAATTTGGAAAGCACTTTTTTTTAGTGTAAAAAATTGCCTGATTCTGATTGTTGGATCCTAGGTCCAGATTTAAAAAAAATAGAAAGATCAAAATCAGTTCAGTCAAAGTATCAAACAAATAGACTATACTAAGTGAAAATAGACAAGTGAGGTCTGGAGGCTGACATCCCACCCCTCAAATTCTACCCCCCCCCCCCCCAGCATATACTGACAAAAAAAAATGAAGCTCAAATAACTTCTGGACATATAAACAACTAGTAATACAAAGTTCATTAACAGTCAGACTTGCTTGGGTACACTTAGAAGAATTGAAAGATTGTTTCCCTCAACCCAGTCTCAAGCAAGGACTCTAAATCTGACATGGGGCAAACAAGTTAATGAATATCACATACATGCATAGTAAAAGTAATCCAAACATTGGAAAAACCAATGAAAAATGAAAGGTACTAACTCAAAAGACTGGTTGCCTTGCTAAATTTAAAGGTACTAACTCAAAAGACTGGTTGCCTTGATAAATTTAAACAACTTGAAGATTCTGAATTCCCATCAGAAACAGCATTCAACTAGAGATACACTGAATGTCAAACTTGGGAGAAGAAACCTATAGTTTAAAATTTGGGATGTTTGGCAAAATCAAAGCCCACCATGATGAAAGTAAACAATTAACAAGAATACATAAAGGGCACATTATATGTCTGCCCCATGTTTAACTGTCCTCTATGTAGGCACTAGTTGGACATTGATGACTTGAGATTATTGATCAATAGGTCTCAATAACCTGAACAATTGGTCAAGGTATGTGGTCTTGAATTCAAGTTAGTGTGCAGAAACCATTATTTTCATATTGGACTTACCATTACCATGACCTCTGGCATCTAGACCCAAGAATCTATAGGTTTCTTTATTATCCTAGGTGCAAGCCATCCACAAAATTTGGTCAAAGAACAAAAGTCATTTTGCAAAACCCGTTTTTTTTTTAGCCAAAATGACCATGACTTTTGACCTTTTACTCCTGAAAATACATAGGCCTCTTCCATACCTTATGTGCAAGCACTCCACAAGCTTTGGTGAAGGCATATGGTCGAGGACTGAAATATTTGTGCAGAAACCATTTTTCTTCTTTTCAGTCAGTGACCTTGATGTTTGACCTTATGACCCCAAAATAGGTAGGCTTCATCATTACCCAAAGTGCAAGCAATAAAAAAAGTTTGGCCAAAGTCCGTGATATAGAACTAATATTAATGTGCAGAAACCATTTTTCTCAGTCACAGTGACCTTGACCTTTGAGCTTTTGAACCCAAGATCAACAGGTTTCTTCCTTACCTTAAGTGCAAGCTATCTACAAAGTTCAGTCCAGATATGTAATGTAGAAATCAAGTTGTTGTGCAGAAATAATTTCTCCTTCTTCATTCTGTGACCATGACCAAACCTTTTGAACCCCAAAATTGATATGTTTCTTCCGTACCCCAAGTGCAAGCCATGCACAAAGTTTGGCAACTATTACAGTATATGCTGGAGAACTTGAGTTATTGTCCAGAAACTAAACTAGTAACAGATGGATAGACAGACAAATGGAAGGACACAGATGGGCAAAATCATAACATAATACACTCCATTTTATGGTGGGCATATAAAAAAGAACTGAAGCCTTTTATGAAGAAGGGCAATTCATAACCATGACATCAATACTAACCATCAAAAGAGCTAGCGTGTTCAGAACATAAAAAAGCAACTTGGTATAATAACTAAAGTTTCAATTTTACAACATATATTATGATTTTGCAACATATAAATACAAACCTTTGTTGTGTCATTTACCAATCCACCACTCTGAAGCATAATTAGGGTAAATAAAAAAGCATTACATATCTAAGTATATAAATGCAATAAATTTGTAAGCATTATTTTTTCTATAACTTTGCAAAGCTAATTGTGAGCAGAGGTATAACTATATACAATGTCACTAGTTGTATTTGTTGCACAATGAAATTAATAAAAATACTCAATGAATGACAAAGCAACTGCTATGTTTCATACCACAAAAAGGGATATTGCAAAAGCTTTAGAAGCTTTATCCTATTTGAGCCAAAAAGAAATGCATCTATGTAACAATGGCATTATATTTGTTCTTCAACATTTGTACATCTGTTTAAGATGCAAAAATTGTAAAGGATAGAATAAAATTATTGATCAGCAACAAAATTCACCTTGGTTTGAAGGTCCACATTGTTCTGTTCATTCTGCAGCAGCAGCGCAGCCGATTTGGTGTCATCCTTCTTGGCTGCAATGTGCAGGGCCGGGAGACGAACTTTGCCCTTTGTGTCATGCTCTAGAAGAACGGTCACGACTCGTTCATGTCCCTGTTGCAGAGCTACTGCTAGTGGTGTGAATCCATCCTTTAATAAGCATGTGTCACAGAGAATCAGTTTCAAATACTCAATAATGATCTAAATAAGCATACAATTTTCATGAATTTAGCAATGACACAAAAGGGTAAATCAGAAAAATTTAAAGTTTAAAATACATAAAATTTTGTAAATTTATCAATATTAATGATGCTAAAATATCACAGTTTACAGTTTTATGAACATGTAGTAGATACTGGTTTTGTTCAATTACTTTTAAAACATATCACAAAATATAAGATGTAGATAGTCAAAACATGAATGACTAAATTTAATTCCGTTTCTTTCTATGTGAAAATCAACAGACCAGTACTTTTGCCTATGCGAGAAAATTTAGTTCAAGGACTACAAAATGATACCTATAATTTACAGATGCACCTTTTGTTTGCATCAAGATTCCTTCTGTTTTCTACCTTCCTTTCTATAAACACAGCCTCGCAGAAAAAGACTTTTTGGGATAGGATACCAAAGCAACCTTACATTCACTGTCAGACAAGAGTCCCTCAAATGGTCCTATGCTCTAAATGCTGAAAAGAATTTCCAGAAAACCAATACCATAATTCTGTCCTTTTATTCTTTTTTACTGCCGAGAATTTAAACTATTTCTGATAATCCTGAGAAACACCAATATACAAAAAAATTTGGTACAAAAATATTTTCTTACATGTCGAGTTAACATGTTCACAAGTTGTAATTGCAGAAAATAATTCTTTGTTGTGGCCTTTGACCTTGAACTTGATATCATGGATAGAAAATAATGTAAAGATATAATCACATGAAAAATTTGTTTAAATCTATAATTAATATTTTTGTGGGGAGAAAAAAAAGATATTAAGTTATTAAGTAGAATCATTCCA
Organism: Margaritifera margaritifera; assembly: GCA_029931535.1. NCBI lineage: Eukaryota > Metazoa > Mollusca > Bivalvia > Unionida > Margaritiferidae > Margaritifera > Margaritifera margaritifera. The sequence goes on from JAQPZY010001651.1 coordinate 129,406, forward strand.
GGTATTCATCAGATATATCCACAAACTGGGTTTGATAAAATTCCATTCATAATTGGTTGTATTATTACGCTCACAAGCCAGTACAGCTTAAAAACTGGAGCCAAGATATCTGACCCTAAAGTCAATGCCTGAATGCTGGTTATCAACTTGTTCAATGGAATGCAACTAAATAAAAAATCTGGTCAAAATTCACTGCAATTCTGTACAATATGGCTAATATCAAAAGTATTGCCGTCAACTAGGCTTCATTTGCCAGATTTTGATTGGCAACTCATGACAGTTGTCAGATTCTGACTGGTTACTCACCACAGTTGCCAGACTCTGATTTGCTCCATTGTTCAGGAGGAACGTTACCACTTCTGCATGACCTTCCTGGGATGCCATATACAATGGGGTAAAGCCAGTCTGAAATTAAATACACACACAAAATAATTACAACGTTTTGAAACTTAAGTTTTTTACTTAGGTGCACATTTATATCTGCTTTCAAACTTTGGTTGCACAGATATAATAATAATATGCACTCTTGGTATATCTGTTTAGGTATCTAGGCCCACAACCAAGTGGATTGTTTATATGTGCATCCATGTATTCCAAACTCTTGATTATACATCATTTTTTTTCTTCTCCAAATCCTTATTCATGGACTTCTAATATGGTGTTGAGGTGTAAACATCAGCTGCACTGTATCCACTAAAGTCAGGAATTTCAACCATAAATAAAATTTGTTGGGACTTCAAAGGTTGGTAATACATATTATGAAGAACTATGAATTCTGAATTTACCACTCTTTGGAAATTTGGAGTTCAATTATCACCATTTCTTAAGCATACATTTTCTGCTTACTTCTGCTTGAAAGATGATCAATACATCATACTCCACGTTCATTGTTACACCCGAGCAATCCAGGTAATAAACGGTGCATACACATATGATGATAGTGCATTCGCTGAAAGTAATAATTATTCTACAAGACCTTAGTGTGTGATATCATGGCCCCAGAAACAATGGAATTTAAATGTCCTTATGAGATCACCAAGAAAAATGCTGGCATTTCAAAATGTTTTCTGAAGCTGCACATGGAGATTGCACATGTCGCTGCAATGCAAAAAAAAACTACTGAGATGTCTGACACAGCTGAGTATCTAGCATCTAGTACATAACTCTTGTCACTATAAGTGGAATCAGGTAGGACACTAACATCAACATGAAGAAGCCACCGGATGAGAAAACTGAGGTGAAAGTGGCCAAATGAATCAAGCCTGATTTATGCAGTTGCAAGTGGAATTTGATCATTTATGGTATGGAAGGTGAAATCCATGAATCACCCGAGATTACTGAAGAAAAGGTGTATCACCTCCTCAATGAAACCGTAAAACTGACTGTCAGCTGACAGGGTTTCTTGCATGGCATTCCAGAAAGTACATTGACTTCCGGCCAGTGATAATTAAAAGAAACATGTCATTGTCCAGTTTGTTGGTCTAGCCAATTGAGATTGGGTGATGACAGCTGCCACCAAGCTTCCACAGGAAGCATGGTGGGCGTGACTCCCGATTTACCTTTGTCCCGATCCAGCTGCTCAAATTAAGATCCGAGCTACCAGAAGATGAGCGAAAAAAATCCAAAACAGACTGGTGTATCTCAAGAAACCTCCTTTTGTAGAAATGAGAAAGAGTCCGAGAAAAAAGAGAATGATAATGAGAATGATTGATTGAGTAATATGAGGTACAAGACTCAAACTGTGGATGCAATATGGATAAATAAGTAATATATAATGTGGAGAACTACACCCAGATGACACTGTGATGGAATATGAATAAATAAGTAATATATAATGTGGAGAACTACACCCAGATGACACTGCGTTGGCAGCAAAATCAGCTGGAAACAATTAATCCTTTAGACACGAGACTAAGTAGTCTTGTGCCAGTCTAGTTTATACTATAAAGATAATCAGATATTTTACATTGAAAATATTTTGTATAAAACTTGCTTTGACACTGTCTATTTTTTGTGTGTGCTGCCAACATTGAAACAAGAGCATTTTCATTTAGGACGTACTAAACATGATATGAAGTCTTCTGGTGAAAACCCCATGTCAATATGACTTTCCGTTCAGGAGAGTAGCAAGAACAAGATTTTCTAGCTGGATGGCAACCATATTGGACATCAGATCAGGACCAACTAACTAGACATTATAAGAAGTCTTTCAGTAAAAATCCCGATATGACAATTCATTCATGAGGAGTAGCAACAACAAGATTTTCAAAGTCCAAGCAGCACAATGCCAACTAGACAATGGAATGAATGTGTGTCTAAAGTTTCATGGCAATCCTCAAAGTAGTTTATGAGGAGTAGCTATAACAAGCTTATGCTACCAAACTGATGGACAATGGACAATACGCCATCAAACAAGCTCTTCTGGTCCATGTCCAGTAGAGCTAAAAATGGGATCCACAGATTTTATCTCATTATATGCAGGTTTGCAAGTTATCTGGGCATGGATTAATGAGGGAGTGGTGCATTTGGGTAAATTTTCAAGTTATCTGGGCACAAGATTAATGAGGGAGTGGTGCATTTGGGTAAATTTTCAAGTTCATCATAACAAGTACACACTGACAATATAAACATCACAAGTCTATATATAGTAAAAGAGATAGCAATATGATCATGCTGAATAAGGCATATGTAGGATTTGTTTTTCAGATTGATTTAATCTATTAAATTAAATGGTAATGAGATATCAGACACGCACTGCGGCAAGTTCCAAGAAAATTATGACATTCTGTGTGGACTTTAGCAGCCGTTCTGTTCCACGACACGTGCAGGATAAAGAAACATGCACTCAGTAGAAGGATATGTGAGAGGTGAGTTTTACCACATAGAGGGGTGTGTGCTTATTAAGACTTGCAGTATTGTGTCAAATATTGTAATGTTACTTAACAAGTCTCATAAACTTTATATCCTATGAAAACTTGTGCAAGAATCTTTTACATTACATGCTTTTGCCATTCACAGTGGTCGACTTAACATGATTTTTCCATTGGACAGCAGGGCCAGCTCACATGGAAATCACCTGGCCATGATGAAAATCAACTGGCCCTCCCACAACTTTGGAAAATTTAACTGGCCCTGTGGCTGTCAGTATTAACTGGCCATCCTCAGCTAAATCGATCATGATTTACTGCCACAAAAGGATAGGTTCAGTGTTCAGTTGAATAAAGCATAATGACAGAACTTGGTTCCATGAAAACTTCATAATTAGAATAAATAACTCCAAATTTATGCATTTGTTTCTGAATACGGCTCATAATTTTGTCCATCAGTGGAAGTGACATTTACCAATTTGTTTATGTATAATGCATACCAACTGCAAATAGCATCAACCTAGGTCCCATATTCTCAAAACACTTTGAGCAAGGAACTCTTGCTCAAAGTCTCAAAACTCTTACAGTCAATAACTTTAACAGAATAAAGCTAGAAACACAGAATTTTCGGATTTTCTCAACTAGGATTCCTCTACTAGACTGCCAAATATCCATGATGTAGATGCATCATAAGTATCAAGGCTGATTTGAGGGTTTTTGAGCTCTAGGTCGAGTTAATTGCTCAAAAAACTTAAAGAATATGGGCCTGAGCTCGAGTTTCTTGCTCAAAAAGGTTTACATTTACTGTAAATATAATTTATTTGCACAATCACTTGGGTTAGCAGTGCATCATTGTGAAATCAATATTTGGTGAATAGAATACCCTAAAGTTTCATTGTTATAATTTAGAATCTCCCATGTAATTTCATATATTTCTTTTCTTTTTTTTTAATCCAGAAGCTGTAATTCATGGATAATTCTTTTTTTTTTCTCCCCCCAGTTATTTTTTTCAAAGTATTAAATTTTTTATTATTTAACTAACTGCATAAAAGTGTCTCCAAAAGAAATTTTATATTTAATTTTTTTTGGTACATACATGCCAACCACTTCAGAGGTATAAGCATAACCCATGTGACAAAAAAGCGTAATCTTAGCATAACAAGTGTAATCTATATATTACATGCCACAATTACAATAAACTGTATGAAAAATGTAGTTTTGCTACTAACCTGGATCTGCAGCTGGTTAAAATTATTGTCACTAATCGTCAAAATCCATGTGGATTAGTACCAGAATACAAACACAAACATACTAAAAAATTATTTATATACAACACTCACTTTAACTAGTCTACATGTCAAACTTTTGCTGAATGATCGTAAAGTCAAGATCACAAATTCTGCAATGAGCATGACGATGTGCTCAACTGGAGTGCTGTATTACATCATTCTCGGATTCTTCTTTTTAAATTTGTAAGCACTCTTGATTTGTCCTTTATCTGATGCGACATGTTTTGAAGTTTAAAAAGATCCCTCCTCTAACATTTTTCATTCATATAACATCAATGGTCACATCAATAAAGCCTGTTTCGCTTAACATCTGGCACCTTTATTTTAAGTATATACTGGTCCACTACCTAAATATATTATCAAAATGTAATGAATCTGAGAGATAAGTTTTCAAATTTAAGAAACCTGTCTGTTTTCTTGGAAATGTGTCATTATACAGCTACTATAAATAGAAATAAGGAAAGTACATGTAGGTCTACGATGGACAATGTACTCTTATGCTATTCTTATGCAAGCACTCTTTTTTTTTTCTTTTTTTCTTTTGAATATTTTTTTAATTTACATGTGTGGGAAAAGAGACAATAATACAACGACAAACACAACTTTTTATTGGGTTTTTTGTTTTGTTTTTTTGAATGTACCAAAAAAGTGTAATCTATATACAGGCAAGCGCAAGACGTAACTTTGTGAAACAAAGTGTAATGATTACACCAAAAGCGTATTGGTTGGCATGTATGTTTGTACCTTATCAATCATGCCAGCTGAAATTGGTAATAATTTTTGTACCTTCACTTTCATTAAAATATTTTTTTGTTCACTAATTCTCATATCTTTTTTGTGACAACATCTAATAAATAGGTACATAACTGAATTACATATACCGAAAAAAAACCCTACTGAATTAATTAAATAATTATTATTTTCAACAAATAATGACATTAATTAATCGATGTAAAAAAAATAATATTCACTATACTGATAAATGTCAAATTTGTAAATGTTCCGAAGACTTAAAAGCTATAAAGGATTTTGACTATCAACGACTTAGGTTACATCTCTATGAGCCCTTCTCTCAATTTTTAATAGAATTCATATACTGAATTAGTAATTATAAAGGTGATTATTTACTTATTTACTTATCTTAAACAGTATGACAGAAAAACTACTTATATTACAGAATTGTAAAATTAAGCCACCATTTCAAAAACCCACCCACCCACCCACTTTTAGTTTGTGATTAGATATCAAAGAGGTAATCAATGAAACCATCAAATGTATCAAATGGGTGATTTTCAATTACTTGGGCATTCTGGTCTCTTTTCTTTTACAGACAATTTGTCAAATTTTCAGAATTTCTGTGTAAGTTAAAATTTGACAACTTCTTTTAAATTAAGTTTCTTGCTTTATTTAAATTAAATGGACAGTAGTTGCTCAATTTTTCTGTGCAATAAATTTTTAGAAATAAGGACCTTAATTTTGTTAACACATGTCCTGATTATTGATTAATGTGTATTTTCTTATTACTTATATTCTGATATAACTGTTCTCTCCAGTGTTTGAGAGAACACATTCGAAGATTTATGTGGAAATAAAGTTGATTAATAGCAATAAAGGAATATAGAAGTGTCAGGCATATACAGAATCAGTACTGTAATCAGAGCCTTAATGGTTGGCATATGTACCGAAACGTAATGGACATGGAGAGGTAAAAATGTAAGAACTGTCCACTGCAAGGTCTATAGCCAATAATGTGTTAAAAGTGTGGTTAAACCAACCATCTTAATGCTAGAAATGAAACAATGAGAAGAATTTAAGCTATAACTTCATCATTTCTTTATGCCAGGCAGAAATTCATCCTTCCTTCACCTGTTGTTTTACATTCAATTTTATACAACACAGACCTAAGAAATAATGAAGCATATAAGAAAAACAAACCCTGAAGTCCCTGAAATATAATCAACCTGCTGCAAATCTTTAATTCACAAAGAATGAAATTAAAGTTGCTCTTTACCAGATTGCCCTTTGCATAAAGGTAAAACTAATTTGCTATGGAAATGTCAGACCATATTTCTCCTTGATGTATGAAAGCTAAAACTAAATCTAAAGGCCCTGTTGAGTTGCTGCAGTTACCTAATTACCTGTTATTTGGCCAAAATGTATACCATATGTCCTAGTATAGTGGTACCTCTCCTATTAGGCCTAACGCAAACAAGCTCACACCGCCCCACCAACACCCCACCCCATCCCCTAGGGGCCACCTGCAAAGCATGAGGATGGGGGATGAACACTGAAGTCTCTAACACAATGGGACTCAAATGGAGACTGCACTGATCCAAACATTGCAATATGTGAAGTATCAACAGGTCAAACTAATTAAGGTTTACAAAATTACTTTTCTTAATCACAACAAACTCTGATCTTCTAGGATCCTATGTGATGGCAGATCAAGTTCTACAAAGTTAGATATACCTGTAACATGTATCTAATGATGCTGGTAAATACTGCACAAATGGTACTTACAAAGTTACTCAAGTGGTTAATTCTGTAAACGAGTTTCATTTTTGTCCTGAGAAAGTTTTTATTCTCTTCTAAATATAGTTTTTAGAGCATTTTTAAATTGGTCTATTTCGATGCATGATTCATGTGCAGATACCGATAATCGAAAAACATTGACATTTAATAAATAATTTATGTAGTATGCATGTATGAGCATCTAATAGCACCACAGCACAATAATGGCTATATGGTGCCAATAAAAAGTAAAGTTGAAAAAATTTAAAAATGAAGAATTCCACAAAAACTTTAGAAAGAACCCTTCCATATAAATGTAAACATGAAGTATAACAAGATAAAATACAATAGATAAAGATGTTAAACTTCAGTAAAAGGTATATAATATTTAAAGATAAAGGTAAAACATGTCTAATCCTTAAAAACATATGGTCAAAATTGGTTGTGCATTCCTTTAAAAAAAACTGAACATTTTCTTAGGTGGTACATCATCATAAAGTTTCTTCATTGAATTTACATCAAAATACTTTTGTCTCACATGGTGGAAGTCGACACACTCAACATGAATGTGTTCTATTAAATTGACTGTGTTCCCCAGTAAATTATTTCCTCAATTTGCACAGTGTGTTGGCTAGCAAATTGTTCTCCCATATAAATGTCAAATAATTATCAGCCTCTGAAAACTTGCAAATAAATACTACATCCCTGGCACCAATCCTTATGTCATTTCAATTAACTTTTTTCTATCAGATAATCTGATCATAAAGCAAAAAAAAAAAAGTGTTTCCGGTTGGCCGACTGTCCCTGTTTCTCATTGCTGACCCTAGCAACCGCGCCCCCCCCCCCCATTCAATTTTTTTTAAAAATAAAAAACATAACATTGACAAAATTAATTTGTGCATCTAATTGAGTCAGTTTTGCCCAGTACTTCGAAGCGCTTGAAATATTATTTGATTTATATATAATGTTTAAAAAAAAAAAAAAAAAACTACCTGCCTACCCTAATTTTAAAACCAGTGCAATAGAAAACATACATATTTTTTTCTTTGGCCTAAAATGCCACCTGACCTCCCCATCCCCTTTATTTTTGGCAACATTAAAAAGAAAGTAGCAAAATACGACTTTTCACAATGCTCTCTATCTGCAACAATGTGTATGACACAGATCTTGCAAATAAGAGGCTCAAGTGGGATTGATATTGCTCACTTAGCTTGGCTTAACAGATGACCATTTCATTATGCAGGCTTATATAGTACTGTAAAAACGCAACCTATGATAGCCATCTCCAAAACTTTACATAATGTCAATTTAACCTATATTACTATTTCCAAGATAAAGGCATAATTACCATATATACTCACATATAATCCGGGTCGCATAATGTGCCAGCAGATCAGGGTCTATGTTGTTTGTTCTACTGATTAGTCCTTACAAACTGCCTAGACCCAGATCTGCCCGCACATTATGCAACAGTAGATCTGGGTCTGTGCAGTTTGCAGTTGATATCTGATAATATGCGAGTATATACAGTATATGCATAGTCAATTGCTCATAAGCACAGTCATCTAAGATCTTTAAAAGTGTTGTCTTTAGATGTAGTGTTAATTTTTATTCCACAAAAGCACATGGTTTTTACATTAATTGAAATTATGATTGTCTTTTTTTTTCTTATGGGGTTTGTATGGCTATTGATTTCTTTTCTGTTGGTAATTAAATCTGGAAGTGTTTCCGGAAAAATGCATATTTGAGGGTTTTTTATTTTTAATAAAAGCTAAAAATACAACATATAAATTTCAAATAATTTCTAAGTATTGGCACTGAATGTATGAAATGCCATAGAATAATGCACAATATATGTGATAACATATAAATGTCAAATGTTTCAGGCACTTTATCATGGCAATACTAGCAACTGTCAAAGTTTATTCCACCAAACATTCAAGGGGTATATGAATAGTTCTGATTATTTTGTTCCAACTTTGTGGGGGCCCCAGGTGGCTGAGTGCTCTAAGGCTCTTGCCTTACAGATCACTGACATCTCACCTTTGCGTGGGTTAGAATCTTAGATCAGCCAACATGGGTATGCGAGAAAGTTTGCCAGTAGCTTCAAGTGGGCAGTGGTTCTTCCTGGGTTTCTTCCTCCACCAAATATACTGGCCACCATAGATAGGCTGTCATGTGCTGAAAAATTCTTTAAACCCACAAAACCCAAATGGATCTAACTTTTTTTTTTTTTTTAAAACCTGTCTGTAAATTTAATGCTGATCGATATACAAAATAATGTTCTATAAAATGATCTCCAGGTACATGTACAAGCACGCCCGACACCTGCAGATATATGCATGTGACATAACATAGGTTAATGACGGTGACACAAAAATACTGGTGCTGGAGAAAAATTCTGCCACTGAGCATCTTGTAAAATCTGGGCAACCTTAGGGTACTCTCCAACTGATATCAAGGCAGATTTGGATAACGTCTACTGATATAATCCTCTGTTATATCCAAAAACTTTGAGGTGGTTTCATCATTATGAAGATGCTCACGAATCCATGGAAGATAACCCCAGATCTGGAAGACAACTGTTTGTGATTGGTGAGCGGGAAGTGGATGCTGTGTAGGAGGTAACTGATTAAGTTGCTCAGTACATACTGGAATAAATGTTACCACAGGCATTAATTCATCAGCTGTTTTTAACATATTAAAGAATCATCTGAAGCTCAGAAAGGTTTGTGCAAGATGGGCCCCACAGCTGTTGATGGCTGATAAAAAATACTCGGGTTGAAATAGCCAAACAGCTGCTTACCAAAAATGAAAAGAGTGACCAAAGACGTTTTAATGATACTGTCACAGTTACTGAAACATGGATTTACTTTTTTTTAATCCGACTCCAGAGAAAATAATAAAGTTTGGATATGAGAAAACAAGCCAAGACTACAAATCACTTGAGATAATTTTATACACATTATTTTTCAATGCAAAAGGCCTGGTCATCCACACCCTGTGCCTCACCATGCGAGTGTCACTGGATATTTTTATGACTCCAAAGTGTTGCTAAAAGCTGTGGAACACTACTGAACCACCCATCCACGCATTAGGACCTGAGGTATCCATCTACTCCATGACAATGCACACTGTTCATAAATCTGCTGTCGTGACAGACCTGCTGGAGGAGCATATCATCCAAACTTTGCCCCATTATCCATAGAGCCCTGATTTAGCTGAGGGGTAGAAGATTTGAAAACCGCCATGCAGATGAAAGTGTAGTCTTCCAGTTTATGAACAACATACCAAAAAGTTAATGCAAAATGGCATTTGATAACTGGATAATGTGTAGAGAGACACGGGGATTACTTTGAGGGGACACACTCACATACTTTTCACTAACAAAGAACTTTTTGTACAGCAGACTAATATTCATAACTTTTTAAATACTCCTCATACAAAACTTGCTTCCAAATATTTTTAAGAATTTCAAATGTGTAAAGTTTTTAGAAATAATTCTCTGCAAATAAATTTATAAACTTGGACATGGTTTTAATTAGAAATATGTTCTTACTGGAGTATCATCAATATTAGGGTAAATAAACACAATTATTTGCAAACAAATAGAGTTCCCACAAGCATTTTCATATTGGGAGTCAACTGACATTTAAGTAGCCACTCCAGGAGTCACATTCAGACTTTTTGGAGTCAATGCTGATGGTTGATAATAATTCTGTCAGAGTAATTCAGTACCTTATTTCCGAGCGTAGTAAACACATATGACTGCCAATGATGTAGACTTAGCTTTGTCAGTGCATAATGTACTGCCACTGGTCTATGCAGATCATCGAATCATCAGAATTTTAAAAAATAGGACAGATCCTGACCTGCAAGTGCATTGTGCACCAACATGTATACTATTTGTAGTAGTGTGAGCTGATTATACCTGAGATACACAGTATGAAAATGAGGCTTTCTCCAATACTTATGTAAAGGGATAAGGCAATTGACTGACAGTCATGCGGGCCCGGGTAGCTGAGTGATCTAAGGTGCTTGCATTCACAGATCACTGACATCTCACCTCTGTCCATGTGGGTTACAGTCTCGGCTCAGCCAACACGGGTATGTGATAAAGCTTGCCAGTAGCTTCCAGTGGGTTTGTGGTTTTCCCCAAGTTCTTCCTCCACCAAATATACTGGCTGCCATTTATAGCTTATCATGTGCTGAAAAATGGCATTTAACCCACAAAGCCAGAACCAAACTAACAGTCACACAGATGAGTAGGTTGTTAAAAATCACTAACGAGTTGTGTTTGTTCAATACTTGCTTAGAGGGATATCCCCAACTGTACACAGTAAGTAAACAAAACTCCACATGACAATCAGCAAAACTGGGAAAGGCTTCAAGCTGTTGTTGCTAACATATTTACCTTGGTTTGATTTCTGCATCAATAGTACACACAAAGAGAGCATATCCTGCATCATCTTCATCAAATCTGTGTAATTTATGCAATATTTTGTGTAAGTGAGAGCTCTAAGATATTTATAAATTCTGATCCTTAATTACAACACTCCAAATAGTTTATGCTAACCTGCAATTGTACAATGTCTCAAACATAAATGCATCAAATCAGGCATTTCTTGTGTTACTATCTCTTTGTCCACTCACAACACACCATTATTACTTGCTATATTTCTATTTTTTTATTAATATGCTAGGATCTTGCTCTTTACTGAGCTCATCCAAGATCTTTACAATTTATGCCCCCATTCCAAGTTTCACCAAAATCTTATCACAAATATGATTTCAGAATTGTAACAAGCTCTGATAATCAGATGCAAAATCACCTCATTAATATGCAAGTATCTCACTCATTATCAACTCGTCTGAGATCTTGATGATAAAACATATATTCCAAGTCTGATCTAAATCAGATCAGAAATAGAGACTCCAGAGTGGTAACAAGATTGGCCAACCAGATGCAAGATCGCCTCATTAATATATGCGGATGTCACTAATTAGTGACTTCATATGAGATCTGAATGATATACATGTAAGCAAGTATTCCAAATCTGATGAAAATCAGATCAGAAATATGGCTTCCATGTTGGTAACATGATCAGCCAATCAGATGCAAGATCACCTCATTAATATCCGTGGATCTCACTTATTATCAAATTCATATGAGAGCCTGATGATATAAGCAGGCATTCCAAGTCTAATACAAAAGTCCCTTGAAGGGACTTGATGCTCTACTGGGTGGAAAGAATTTCCAGGAATTCAGGATAAAAATATTTTTTCTTTTTATCTGTCAAGTGTTGAAATGATCTTTGATATTCTTCAGCGATAAGATTTTCAAATTAGCTGCTTTGGTACACATATTGGATGTCCACTTAGCACCATTTTCATTTAGGACAAAGTAGACATCATCAGAAGTCTTTTGGTGAAAACCCCACATCATAATGATCATTCATTCAGGAGGAGTAGTGACAACAAGATTTTTAAGACAGTCATCATAGCATCAATATTATAAGTATAACTGGCACCATTTTCATTTAGGACTTGGTTAAAACAATCCTGTCATAACGATCATCCATTCAGGAGTAGGAGTGACAACCGGATTTGTAAGACAGTCATAATGACAGCCATATTGGATGTACGACTATCACCATTTTCATTTAGAACCAACTCGGTATCATAAGAAGTATATTGGTGAAAACACCATGTTGATATAGTCATCCATTTGGAGGAGTAGAGAAAACAATATTTTCAAGATATGACTTTCCATTCAGGAGTAGCAGTAACAAGATTTTCAATATGGCCCCTATGGTGTCCATACTGGACATCAGATTGGCACCATTTACATTTAGGACCAACTAGGCATCATAAGAAGTCTTTTAGCGAAAAACCCATGTTGCTATGACCATCCATTCAGGAGAAGTTGCAATAACAACAGTTTCAAGATGGCTGCCATGGCAGCCATATTGGATGTCATACTGGCACAATTTTAATTTAGGCCAAGTAGACATCATAAGAAGTCTTTTAGTGAAAACCCCATGTTCATATGACCATCCATTCAGGAGAAGTAGCAATAACAAGATTTTCAAGATGGTTGCCATGGTGGCCATATTGAACATCAGACCAGCACCATTTTCATTTCGAACCAACTAGATATGATAAGAAGTCTTTTATTGAAAAACCCATGTTGATATGACTATTCATGTCGAGACAACAAGATTTTCACTGTGGCAGCCATATTGGATATCCGAGCAGCACCATTTTCATATAGGAGCAACTATACCATGGGGTGACAATATGTGTGTCAAGTTTCAAGGCAATCCTATAAGTAGTTTAGGAGCAGTAGCAATAACAGAATTGTGCTAATGGACAGAAGGACACCGGACAGACAACAGACCATCCCATAAGCTCATCTGGTCTATAACCAGTAGAGTAGCAAAAACAGACTTGTGCTAATGGATGGACAGATGGTTGACAGACAACAGACCATCCCATAAGTTCTTCTAGTCTATTACCAGTAGAGCTTAAAATCGGATCAGAAATATGGATTCCAGAGTGGTATCAAGCAACTGTTGACAGCTGGACAATGGGTGACACACAACACATAACAGATTCATGCACTTACATGGCCTTATGTATGGTAAGCTAAAAAGAACAGTTCAACCAGGAATTTCAATATCTTGATGAAAGGAAATACAGTATGCATTCCAATTTCTTTCCAATATACTGGCATGTGATGCAATTTTACTGGAATCTATGCAACATTAATGGAAGTCGTACACTGGGTGTAAATCTAGTTGTTGACATGTTTTCAATAAAATTCTTATCTGGAATTTTTTTTTTCAAAACAAAATTGGTTGTTTTTCTTAGCTAAGATCAATGCTCAAATACAGTATAGTACCATGTAGAGGGCTATTATCTCATTTTATGAATGGTAACCCTTTCATTTAAATAGCAAGATTAATAGCAAAATTATTTTTCACTAAACTTATTTGTGTGACCTTGAGAACAAATCTTTCTGTATACTGGTATAGTTATGTATGAACTAGTTATGTAGCTGTGAAATTGTATCTCCTGTGTTGTGCTAAATTTATCATTCACCACCAGCAATGTAACAGTCTAAACAAATAGTCCAAGGCTTATTTTATTGTCGTTTTTTTATCCCCTGTACTTTTTATCAATGTAGAATAAATCTTTCTACCCTATGTACCAGCTTATGCTAGAGGTTAGAGAACAAAAAACTGAGAGGCTCAGCTGTCTTCACTGCCAACTAACCCTGGTTCATTTCCTTGGAAATAGTATATTTACTTCAGAACCATGTGGAAACCAACTCTTATGCACAGTAAAAATGTAAGGATTTTAATCTCAAAAGTAGAAAATAATACACTCACTTATCCAGTGATATAAAATGACAATAACCACTGAGAAACAGATTGATCTGAGTGCTGGTAATGGCAGCTGATAAATGATTTAAAAGCACCATAAACAGTCTCTTGGGCAATAAACCTACCAGAAACATTAGTCAAGTTAAAGGTTACATCTTCGTTATGAGAAAAACATTACAGGGACTGCAAATTCCCTACGACTGAGGTTCAAGAACAACATTTTTTTTCTTTTCTTGCTAATAACGGTAACTAGCATCCAAAAAGATACCTATTTTGATGCACTACTTTTTTGTAGCCCTAAAGGTGACAGTTATATCAAAGTCTTTTGAGAGATTCAAAATAATCTCTTGTTTGGACACTTTCAAAGAATTTTCTAATTAATTTATACAGAATTGATCAAACAAGTCACATAAACTCAGAGTTGGTTCACTAATTATCATTTTATTCATTTTAGTGCATTATGGTAATCTTACATCCATGAAAAAAAATAAAACAAGAGTCCCTCAAAGGGACTAATTCTCTACTAGGCAAAAAGAATTTCCAGGAATTCAAGATAAGACCATTTCTTAATTTTTTAACTGTGGAGTGTTGAAACCATCTCTAATATTCTTTAGCTACAAAAAGATTTTCAAATTAGTTGCTGTAGTGGACATACTGGATGTCAGATTGGCACCATTTTCATTTAGGACAAAGTAGACATCGTTAGAAGTCTTTTGGTGAAAACCCCACATCTTAATGATCATCCATTCAGGGGCAGTAGTGACAACAAGATTTTAAAGACAGCAGTCGTGGCATCCATATTGGATGTATGACTGGCAGCATTTTCATTTAGGACCAACAAGCTATCATAAGAAGTCTTTTGGTGAAAACCCCATTTTGATATAGCCATCCATTTGATGGGAGTAGAGATAACAAAATATATTTTCAAGATAGCCACCATGGTGGCCATATTAGGGATTAGTCAATTTCATTTACGAACAACCAGACACCATAAGAACTCTTCTGATGAAAACCCCATTTCAAAATGACTTTCCATTTAAGAGTACATGTAGTAGTGAAAACAAGATTTTCAAGATTGCCACATTTTGGACATCAGATCAGCACCATTTTAATTGAGGATCAACAAAACATTATAAGAAGTCTTTTAGTGAAAACCCCATGATGATATGACCATTCATTGAGAAGAAGTAGTGTTAAGAAGATTTTCAAGCTGGCCACTGTGGCAGCCATATTAGACATCAGATCAGCACCATTTTCATTTAGGACTAGCAAAACATCATAAGAAGTCTTTTGGTGAAAACACAATGTCAATATGACTTTCTGTTCAGGAGGAGTAGCAATAACGAAATTTTAAAGATGGCTGTTGTCGCAGCCATATTGGCTGTCAGATCGGCAGTATTTTTGTTTATGACCAACTAGACATCATAAGAAGTCTTTTCGTGAATACCTCATGTTGATACAACCATCCATTCAGGAGGAGTAGTGATAACAATAACAAGATTTTCAATACAGCTGATGTGGCAGCCATATTGGTCGTCTGATAGGCACCATTCTGGCTTAGGACTAACTAGATGTCATAAGAAGTCTTTTAGTGTAAACCTCATGTTGATATGACCATCCATTCAGAAGGAGTAGCAATAGCAAGATTTTCAAGATGGCCACTGTGTGGCAGCCATATTGGAAGCCAGATCAACACCATTTCATTTAGGACTAACTAGACATCATAAGAAGTCTTTTAGTAAAAGCCCTATGCTGATATGACTATTCATTCAGGAGGAGTAGCGATAACAAAATTTTCATAATAGATGTCTGAGCAGCACTGTTTAGGACCAACTAGACCATGGAATGAATGTGTGTGTAAAGTATCATGGAAAACCTCCAAATAGTTTACAAGAAGTAGCAATAAAAATTTGTGCCAACGTATGGACGTTGACAGATGAAACATAAGCTGCTCTGGTCTATGACCAGTAGACCTAAAAGCTGAATCTCAAGTTGCCAATTTCTACACCAGACATGAGTGCAGTGTGTGTGTGTGTGTGTGTGTGTGTGTGTGTGTGTGTGTGTGTGTGTGTGTGTGTGTGTGTGTGTGTGTGTGTGTGTATATATATATATATATATATATATATATATATATATATATATATATATATATATATATATATATATATATATGTATATATGTATATATATATATATATATTAGACTCTCAGTTATTCAAACTCCTATTATCCGAATACCCGGTATTATCTGAACTATTTGTCCGGTCCAGGATAAATGTGTTCTTTGTTTACATCTTTTTTACATCGATTTTCAGAACATCGATTATTCGAGTACATCCCCTTAATCCAAGTAATTTAGCGGTCCAAAATCCTCTAATCCTACTGAAATCACTACGCATTATACGAAGTGTGAAAACTGTCATGAGTGGCATGTTTGATTTTTCAAATAATGACAACTGTCGGTCCAAACTGTGAGTACTGATTAATCAAAAATGGGTTATGTTTATTGTTTGTTGCTAATCCAATAATTGACTTGCCTTTTGATAACCCCATTATTAATTCAATTACAAGCAGTCATTTTATGTAAAGTCGGTTTGATTAAAGAAAGTCGGAAAATCATACAAACCCTTTGAAAGAATCATTCAACTATACATGTATTTTTTAAAAAATCTATGTGAAGTTACCTTGCTTACCACGTTGTAGCTGAATCATGCTATCAACATGCTGTGTCAATTAAATGGCTTCCTAGATATTTAGTAAGGAAACAATACAAGAATACTTGCACCTTCATGAACTTCGGTTATTCGAACCCCGGTATTATCTGAAGTTTTATTCTAGTTCCCCAGACTTCAGATTATCGAGAGTCTACTGTATATAGTGAAACCCCGCTATAACACACTTCATTATAACACGTATTCAGATATAACACAATCATGGAGCGGCTCCTGAAAGTTTACAATAATTGGACACATTTCTTTAAGTAGTGCAAAGTTTTGTGCCAAAATAAATAAGAGTTTCAAATTATGTGACAATGTTTTTAAAAAACACCAACAAAAAGAAATGAAAGCCAGTGAATAATGTCATCCATTCCCTATAAGAATGACCCCTTTGTTCATTAACAATTATTCTTGTGTAGTCATTCAAACCAACAGGTGTCAAGGAGTAAATTAATTGTTATTTACAATGGATAACAGTACACGGAAACATAAAGCTTTTACTGTTAAAGAGAAGCTTGAAGACCTGAACAGGATTAAGTCCGGTGTTAAACAAACACATTTAGCTCAAGATTCAGATGTTCAAGAGTTGACCATCCAAGCAAACGTGATAATAGCAGGAAGCAGCTGAAAATCAATCAAATATTCTGTAGCAGAGAAAATTCTAGCAGTATAAAATTTATACAGACACCGTTTAATGACCTTGGGACGTACACATGCATACATACTGAACCATAAATGTCCTGCACCTTACATAATTTTTCAATTATTTGTATGCACTGAATTTAGACACATAATGATCTGTGACAAAATGACTAAATATTAAACAAAGTTGTTTGATGGGAATATCACCGTCTATATACATGTATAAGCCGATACCAACTGCAAACTGCATAGACCCAGATCTGCCGTCGCATAATGCGTGGCAGATATGGGTCTATGCAGTTTGTAAAGACTAATCAGTAGAACAAACAACACAGACCCTGATCTACCGGCGCATTGTGTAATGGCAGATCAGGGTCTATGTTGTTTGCATTTGACCTGGATTATACGTGAGTATAAACGGTATGATGTTGGGTTGCCTAATCTAAGGTCAGATCCAAATTTTTGGCTCGGTATGACATTGATAAGAACTCATTTTTCATCTATTAGATGGTAGTGTGCATGAAATAAAAATATTGCTACCTATTTTATGTGTGCATTTATAACTCTAATTTCAATAGCTACAAGACCCAAAAGAAAAAGATGCAATCAAACATGTCTGAACCTATGACCTTTCTGAAATAACTCTCCTAACTGGTTCCTGTAATTTTCTCTCTGCTTTTCTTAAACATGTCGCCAAGGTTCCATTAATTCACTGTGCAGAGCTGCCCAATCACTCCTCTACACCCTTGCCTGCAAAGATATCCTCCCTATTTAGGACCTCTAACATTTAGTCCCACAGCTGGTACCAATGTTCCATGGGGCAAAAGATGTAGTCACCAGACTAGAGCTCATGTTCTTTATACTTTTTGAGCATGAAACTCAAGTTTATTCTCAAAACCCAAATTAAAATGTGGTATTTTGGTGTTAACCTGTACTGATAAATTTTAGCAAGCAAGTAGAGGAAAAAAGTTAAGAAAATCCTTAAAGTTCTATGATTCTGACTTGATTCTAATGAAAGTCAAAGAAAGCTAAAAATTCTCAAGCTTTGAACTTGAACTAGAGTTTCTTGCTCAAAAAAAGTTTGAGCACATAGGGTCAGGATTTTTAACCTGTGATCTCCATAGCACAAGCCTGGTGCTCCAAAGTCAAAGCTATCCTAGCCCACATCCCTACCCAAATCTAATCTAAAACCAACATTTGATATTTGATGTTAACATCATCAAGACTATGTCCTATTAACTTTCATAGAATGATCTATACTGGAGACTACAAGCAGCAATTGAGTATAACGTACCTGAGCCTGTACATTGATCTTGGCTCCTCTCTCCACCAGCAACTTAACAATGTCCTTGTGTCCAGCCAGAGAGGCAATATGCAGGGCAGTATTCCCTTTCTGAAATGAAAGTAGCATATGACGATCATTGCTGAGAAATGCAAGAAGTAGGTGAAGAACACTGGTATCTAAGTCAAAGGAGTTTTTTCTGTCATTGTTTGAATCATCTCCTTGTGTATTGCATTAAGTCGTTCAATTTATTGTAATGTCTTGTGACTTTTTTAGGCTTTGTTTCTGAAGGGCTTTATTCCCTGTTAGTTTGTCATTTCAGCAATTGTTATCTATGTGTTTTGTGAAGAAGAAAAAAAACATGTACATAATGGTACAGGATGAGTTTTATTGTGAATACTTTGATTCAGAGATTATTTTACTGAATGACTACCTGACTGATCAATTGACTGACTGATTGATTGATTAACTGAAGTTTCATCAAACAAAAGCATAATTTATGCAACCATTTGTGGTCATCATTTAAAAGTCTAACAGATCTGATGTTCTTTAGATCATGCAATGTAGACAATTAAGATACAACATAATTCTGTAATTTACAAGGATGGGGGCCATCTGAGATGGCAAAGCTCACCGGTATGTATACTGACTGAAACATAAACGTACATTTTCTAACACCAATGCCACCACCAACGAAAATGATGACTAAGACACCTGGAGTATAGCACAAGCTCTCCTGCATTTAGTGTAATTGAGCTAAACAATGGTCTCTATATGTCTTTAGTATTAGTGGGAGGTGAGAGAAATATTCCGGTTGTTACATTACTATGATGTCTCACCTTTGTTGCAGCCTCAACATTGGCCCCTCTGTTTAGCAGCTCAGTCACAATGTTCAGGTGTCCTTCTTTGGAGGCAAGATGGAGAGCATTCAGTCCATTCTGCAATAGAATATGAAGCAAAACTAGAATGTGCAAAAAAGCACAATATTTGTTTAAATTCTTTTTGTTCAACTAATTAATCCCTTCATTCAATTGATATTTTCATGCAAATTTTTGAAAAATCAGTGTGAAACTGGCAATTGCACATTCTAGACTAGAACCTGCACATACAGAGATGGGCAGTGTCAATATTAGTTACATGTTAATACACCCGAGTGTATGAAATGTTACGACTGTTTTGAACCCTATTCACTGTCTATGGCAAAGGGTGTATGGAGTTCTAGACAGTCATAATGTACACCCCTGTAAACTAAAATGCAATTAATTTATTACCTCATAAACTGTACTTAAACTTATTTATTGAAAGAATAGCACACAAGAATCTCCTAGCTGCAACTGCTGGCAATGAAGACAATTGTTATAGTGTGCCAGTTCTAGCAGTTACCTCCCTTCTGCCCAAAAAACAACAAAAATCCTGCCAAATAACTGAAGAATCAGCATTGTTTAATTAAAATCTGTCATTCTTTTGGGGAGATAGTTTCCACTGATAAAAAAAAAACTACACAGTAGCTAATTTCTATATATAATACAATACATCCATATATTTAGATCTTAAATTTTATAGCTGCATTTTAACTTTTAAAACGGCCTTTTTCTTTTACCGAGTTGTGTATTGCAAGTAAACATGTGACTTAATTACACCCCATTGTAAATCACATGATCTAGTTATGACCTTGTTGGAGTTCTTGCTCGACTAGAATCTATTTTAATAGGAATACCGTATTTTATAATTTGATAATTGACAAATTATATTCCTAGAATATTGTTTATAAGGTAATAACATAACCTCAGCCTTTTTCTCAACTAGAAGAATAGTGTATAATTTGCTCACATAAATATCCAATAACCAACCACTATCCCAAGAAGGATATGAGTCTAGAGTCAAAAACAAGGGTGTAACTCTTTTGAAAATAGTGTGAGTATAATAATTTGTCAACATGCACATCTTCTGAAGACCTTAATATGTACCAAGCTTAACAGCAATCCACCAAAACTGCAAGAATAGTTGCATTCACAAAATTCTGTCATACACTGCATCCAACTGTAAGTCATAAAGGGCAATAATTCTGTCATACATTGCATCCAACTGTAAGTCATAAAGGGCAGTAACTCTTACAAAATTCTGTCATACATTGCATCCAACTAAGTCATAAAGGGCAATAATTCTGTCACACATTGCATCCAACTGTAAGTCATAAAGGGCAATGATTCTGTCATACATTGCATCCAACTGTAAGTCATAAAGGGCAATGATTCTGTCATACAATGCATCCAACTGTAAGTCATAAAGGGCAATGATTCTGTCATACATTGCATCCAACTGTAAGTCATAAAGGGCAATGATTCTGTCATACATTGCATCCAACTGTAAGTCATAAAGGGCAGTAACTCTTACAAAATTCTGTCATACATTGCATCCAACTAAGTCATAAAGGGCAATAATTCTGTCACACATTGCATCCAACTGTAAGTCATAAAGGGCAATGATTCTGTCACACATTGCATCCAACTGTAAGTCATAAAGGGCAATGATTCTGTCATACATTGCATCCAACTGTAAGTCATAAAGGGCAATAATTCCTACAACAAGAGTACTGTGAATGGGTCATTATACTACCTTCTCATGTTCAACAGTCATCTATGTAGATCACTGAAATTTGTGTGCAGAAACGATTTTTCTTCTACTGTCAGTGACTTTGACTCTTGACCTTTGATCCCAAACTGTATAGGTTTCATCCTTACCCCAGGTGCAAGCCATCTGCAAAGTTTCTTCCAGGTATATGATACAGAACTAATGTTATGGTGCAGAAACCATCTTTCTTCTTTTAGTCACAGTAACCTTGACCTTTAACGTTTAGATTCCAAAATCAATATGGCTCTTCCTTACCATAAGTGCAAGCCATCTCCCAAGTTTGGTAACAATAGATGATGGAGAACTCAAGTTATTATGCAGAAACTATTTTTCTTCTTTCAGTAACAATTATCTTTTACCTTTTTACCTTTCGAACACAATACTGATTGGGTTCTTCCTCACCCAATGTGCAAGCCATCCACAAAGTTTGGTAACTGTAGGTGGTGGAGAACTTGAGTTATTGTGCAGAAACCTTTTTTCTTCTTTCAATCACAGTGACCTTGACCTTTGAGCTTTTGACCCAAAATCAATAGGATTCTTCCTTACCCCAAGTGCAACCTATCCACAATCTGTGAAGTTTGGTAACTGGAGATGGTGAAGAACTTGAGTTATTCTGTTGAAACAATTTTTCTTCTTTCAAATCAATAAGGTTCTTCTAAACCCCACGTGCAAGACATCCACAAAGTTTGGTAGCTGTAGAAGGTGGACAACTCGACTAATTGTGTGGACACGAACTTGGCATCCGACAGATTGATGGATATCATAACATAATATGCTCTGCTTTATGGTGGGCATACAAAAATCAAGGGAGCATAAAGATTTTTCAATAACTGCATCTTTACATGATAAAAATCTTAAAAACAAGTTGCATTCACAATATTCTGTCTAGCACTGTTTTCAGCTCTGGAGAAACCGAGTAATTGCAAAGTGATTTGTTGAAATGTTCATATTCAGATCTTGGCATAACATGTAAAAATGTTCATGGTGACCCACTGAAAACTGTGAGACTAATTGCATTCACAAGATTCACTACATCCAGCTCCAAGTCAAAAAGAGCAATAACTCTAACAACAAGAGTATCTCAAAGAGACTGACACTCTACTGGCTGAAAACAAATGCAGGAATCCAAGATAAGACCATTACTTCTCTCCTTTTATTCTTTTTCAATGCTGAGTATTGAAGCCATCTCTGATATTCTTAAGAAACTCCAACATACCAAATTTGGTAACATAAATATTTTCTTACATGACTGAGTGAACATGTTCACTAGACACCTGCAAGTGCAGTACAAAATTCTTTCTCACGGCCTTTGACTTTGAACCCGATATCATATTAAATCACTGAACTTGTCTTGGACAATGTCAAGATGTACCCACATGCCAAGATTAAAGCTAGAACTAAATATCTGTGGGGGGGGGGGGATGCCAAGTTATTCAGTTATTCAAGTGGCATCATTCAAGGCAATTCATCATATCTATCCACAAACTGGGTTTGATGAAAAGCCACTCAGACTTGTTTGTGTTAATCATGTTCACAAGCCAGTACAGCTAAAAACCTGAGAGATCTTTGACCTTAAAATCAAAGTCACAGCGTTGACTATGAAGTTTTTCACTGGAATGCAACTAAACTGAAAATCTAGTCAAAAATAACTTGTATATGAACAAGTCAATATGTTCATTAGCTCAATAAAGTACAAAAATGCAAACAATGACCTTTGACTTGACCCTAAGTATAATTATATCTGGTTTTCAAAACTCCTTCATAGAAGTGGAGATATGTTGGTGGTCAGATCTGCATCATTTTCATGCAGAACCAACTGAATAATTGCAAGAAATGTTTTAATGAAAACCCCATGTCAATGCCATCATGCATGCAAGAGGAGTTGTGCTAATGAGATTTTTTAGATAGCCACTATGGTGCCATGCTGGAAATCAGCTGAGCACAATTTTCATTAAGAACCAGCTACATATTACTATAATAATGTTTCAGTGCAAACCCCATGTTGATAAGACCATCCATACAGGGGAAGTAGCCATATAAAAAGATTTTCAGGATGGACATCAAGTCAGCCATTTTTGAAGATTAAATCAGCATCATTTTAATATAAGAAGAAGTATATATTGCAAGAAAAAAAGTGTCTTTTTATTTTAAAAAATCTTGGCACTGCTATCTGTTCAGGCAAAGTAGCTGATACAAAATTTTTCAGAATTTTGAGAAGTCATATTGGGATAATTTTAATTTAGGAAAAACAACATATAGTGAGATGGCTACGATATTAAAGGTCTGAACAGCACAATTTTCATTCAGAACCATCAACACACCACAAGAAGTCTCCCATGTTGCTACAACAATTGATTCTGGAAAAATAGCCCCAAAAAATCAGATTTTTAAGATACATGTAGCCACCATGGCCATGAAATTAGAGGTCTGATTAACACCCTTTGCATTTAGGACCAACTAGACATTATAAGAAGTCATACTACACGTTTGTGGGGCAATATTTTTATTTAGGACCTACCTGACATTATAAGAAGTTTTTTAACGAGACCTCATGTCGATTTTTTGTTTTGTTTTTGTTCGTTTTAACTGCATTTTTAACACATTATTAGCTATATGATGCAGAGGAAATGGGAGCTAAGTACCTTTTCCCAAGGACACACAGAGGCAGCAGACTCATGCTGGCCTGGGTGGATACTGAATCCACAATCCGTGGATTACAAGTCCAATGCTCCACAAACTGAGCTACTGCGGCTACAAACCTCATATTTATATATTCATCCATTCAGGTACAGAGTTAACAAGATTTTCAAGATGAAAAGTGGCCATATTGGTTGTCAGATCAGCCCCATTCTCATTTAGGATGAACTAGACATGATGAGAAATCTTTTATGAAAACACCCTTTGTTGATACAAATAGCAATAACAAGATTTTTAAAATGGCTGCAGAATACACAAGAGGCACCATCTTCACTTATAACCGACTAGATGTAATATGAGGTCTTTCAGTGCAAACCTCATGGAAATAACACCATTCATTCAGAAGTAACAATAACAAGATTTTTAATATGGCCACCATGGTGGCCATACTGGATGTCTGACAAGTACCATTTTCTTTTATGGACCAAGTAAGAGGTCTTTTGGCAAAACCCCCAATTTGATATATGTCCTTCCATTCAGCATGATTAGCAATAACAAGATTTTCAAGATGGCCACCATTTTCATTTAGGATATATGTAAGTAGTAATGTTGAACAACACCACAGCATAATAATGTCTATATGGTGCCAACTAAAAGCAACATTTGAAAAATGTAAAAATGAATTGCACAAAAACCTTAAGATAAACCATTCCAAAATAAATGTAAACATTAAGCACAACAAGATAAAATATAATGAATAAATATTTTCAAATTCTATAAAAAGGTATATAAAATAAACAATACAGGTAATACATGTAAAATACTTAAAACATCTGGTTTTCATTTAGGACCAACTAGATATCATACAGTCTTTTTGTGAAAACCCAATATCCGTTAAGGATTAGTAGTGATAACAAGATTTTTCAAGAGGACCATGGCCATATTGGATGTCCAAAGGCATGTCTGACAGGCACCATTTTCACTTAGGACCAACCAGACATAATAAGAAGTTTTTAAGCGAAAATCCCAGATGAATATACTTTCTTAAGGAGTAGCATTACTTTCAAGATGGATGCCATGGTGGCCACATTGAATCTCAGATCTGCACCATTTTATTATGGACCAACTAGACATAAGAATTTTTTAGTGAAAACCCCACACAGTTATGACCATTCATTCTGAAGTAGTAGCTATAGCAAGATTTTCAAAATTGACACAGTGGTGGCCTCAAAATTGACACTGGTGGCCATACGAATGTCTCACAGGCACAATTTTTATTTAGGTCTAGACATAAAAAGATCTGATTCAGTGAAAATCACATGTCAATATGACCATTCATTCCAGAGGAGTAGCGATAACTAGGTTTTCAAAATGGCCACCATGGCAGCCATATTGGATGTCAGATCAGTACTATATTTATTCAAGACAAACTTGACATCATATGAAGTCTTTAGTGAAAACCCCCATATCGATCTATCTAATCTGAATGAGAAGTGATGTGATATGATTTGTAAGATGGCCTTCACTGTTGAGGCCATATTTGATGTCCAAGGGCATATCCAATGGGCACCATTTTCATTTGGGACCAACTAGACATCATAAGAAGCCTTCAAGTGACTTTTAGTGAAAACCCCATATCAAAACAACCATCCATTCAAGAGATTATCAAGATGATATGGTGGCCATTTAGGATCAACTAGACATCATAAGGAGTCTTTTGGTGAAATTCCCATGCTGATATGACCATCTGTTCAGGAGGTGTGGTGACAACATGATTTTCAAGATGAATGTCACGGTAGTCATAATAGACACAAATGTAATTAAGGACCAACTAGACACTATAAAAAGTCTTTTAGTGAAAACCCCATCTCAAAACAGCCATCTATTCAGGAGGTGTAGCATTAACAAGATTTTAAAGATGGTCACCACAAAGGCCATATTGAGTGTCAGAATTGCACATTTCCATTTTAAACCAACTAGACAATATAAGAAGTCTTTCTGAGACATTCCCACATTGATACAAGCATTCATTCAAGAGGAATAGTAACCACATTATTTTCATGGTATATTGTATGTCTGAGTGTTACCATTTTCATTTAGGACCAACTAGGCCCTGGGATAAATGTGTTTGTAATATTTCATGGCAATCCTTCCACAAATGGACAACAGATGCAGGATGAAAGACCATCACATACGCTCTTCTGGTCTCTGACCAGCAGAGCTAAAAACTGCAGAAATAGTTGCACTAACAAGACCATTTGCCTGATAGATGGATGGATGAATGGATGGACAGACAGACAGATAAACACAAAGATTCCTATATAAAAGGATTATAAAAAGTATTGAGGACAACAAACTGGGACACAAGCATGTGGACAAGCACTTTGAGCAACCTTTATGTAACAAATTAGTAGATGCAGCTAAACAGAAATTTTGAAAACAAAGATCTTCACTCTTGCACCAGAGAGAATCTTAAGAATTTATCAAAATCAAACCTTTGTAAATGTTTCTAACTATTTAATAAATTGGATTCAAATTTCAACAAATCACTTTCCTCTCATGTTTTATTTGCATCTGACAACTGACCATTTCATTAAGCTGGCTTATGTAATATTGTAAGAATACAACCCAGGTAAACTATATCTCAATGTTTATATCATGTAGATTGTATCTATATTACTATATCCTGATAAAAATGTATTCTAAAGATAATGGCTTAATTAATATGCACAGTCTCTTGCTCATGATCAAAGTCATCCAAGATCCTGATTATATACATGTAAACCCATTTACCAAGTTTTATAGAAACTGGATGAGAAATATAGTCTCTAGATCTAGAGAGGAAACAAGCTCAGCCAATCAGATGCGAGGTATCTCATTAATTTAGCCTAGAATGACATTCTGATCTCAATCAAATAAAAAATATGGCTTTAAGAGGGGCAACAAGCTCAGCCAATCAGACATAAGATCACCTTCTTAATATACATGTATGTGGATCCAATTCACTTTTTATATGTCCAAATTCTTGATGATATAAACCAATATTTCAAGCTTGATCAAAACTGGATCAGTTTGGTTTGGTTTGGTTTGGTTTGGTTTTGGGTGATTTAAAGCCATTTTTCAGCACATGATACTATACTTGGTGGCCAGTATATCTGGTGGAGGAAGAACCCAGAAAGAATCCGAGAAGAACCACCGACTCACAGAAAACTATTGGCAAGCTTTCTCACATACCCATGTTGGTTGAGCAGAGACTCTAACTCATACGGACAGAGATGAGATGTGTGAGTGATCGGTAAGGGCGAGTGCCTTACTTCACAGAAATATGGCTTCCAGAGTGGTAAAAAGCCCTGCCAATTAGATGCAAGATCAACTCATTAATATGCGTGCATTTCTCTCATTAGCAACTTGTACAAAATCTTGATGATAAAGTATATATTCCAAGTTTGATCAAAATGGGATCAGAAATATGACATCCAGAGCAGTAACATGCTCAGCCAATTAGATGCAAGATCACCTCAATAATATGCATGGTTTTCACACTTTGAACCCATCCAAGATATTGATATGAGCAGAGTGGAAGCAAGGTCAGCCAATCAGATGCAAGATTATCTTAATAATCCATGTGGATCACACTCATTATCAAACAGATCCAAGATCTTGATGTTATAAGCTTATATTTCAAGTTTGATCAAACTGGATGAGAAATATGGCTTACAGAGGGATAACATGCTTAGCCAATGAGACGCAAGATCATCTCATTAATATGTGTGGATCTCACTCATTATTGAACTCATTGGAGATCTTGAAGAGATAAGCATATATTCCAAGTTTGATGAAAATGAGATCAGAAATACAGCCTCCAGAGAGGTAACAAGCTTGGCCAATCAGATGCATGATTATCTCATTAATATGCATGGATCTCACTCATTATCAAATCCATCCAAGATCTTGATGATATAATATTGCAAGTTTGATCAAAATCAGATGAGAAATATGGCTTCCAGATGGGTAACAAGCTCTGCCAATCAGATGCAAGATCAACTCATTAATATACAAGGATCTTGCTCATTATCGAACTCGTCCCAGATCTTAATGATATAAGAATATATTCCAAGTTTGATCAAAGTCAGATCAAAAATATGATTTCGACAGTGTTAACAAGGTCAGCCATTCAGATGCAACATCACTTCATTAATATGTATGGATTTTGCTCATTATCGAACACGTCCCAGAGATTTAGATGAAAAGAAACCCATGTTCCAAGTATGATTGAAGTTGGATCAGAATATGGACTCCAGAGAGGTAACATGCAATTACTGAAGGAAGGACAGATTACACATTATGGACAACAGATGATGCACAATGGACACAGGTCCACAAGCTCTCTTATCTTATGGCCAGAGGAGCTAAAAACCACTCTTGCTTTTGGGGTTAAAAGTCTTTTAACAAAATCTCAGAAATCTTATTGAATTTGTATGTTATATTGAGAAGTACTCAAGAAGCAGCTTACAGGATTACTTGTGTTGATGTCAGTACTGCCTTTGAGATATTCCAAGACCTCCGAAAGATTTCCATCTCGTGCCGCCCGCAAAAAACTGGTATTTCCGTCAGTCTGAAATGAACATGAAACCGTGCATTAAAACATATTATAAACAGGCTAAGCTGCATTCCTCAATTTACTTTCCATTCTCTCTGAAGTCACTTATCAACATTTGCATTCCTTTTATATCCAATTTCTCAATGCTAAAATTGTTGTGTATTGTTAAAAACCATGCACAATAGCCTCTTTTCAGAATGATGACATCAGTGGCAATACTGGATTACAACTTGTCAAGTTTACTACTCATTATATAGAGATATGATTGCTGAAATAAATTCTTTTAATTTCAAGAAAATATTGCAAAATGTACATCAACAAGAAATTATGTTCAGCTTGCTCCCCTGCTTGATACAGACATGTTTCCACTTTCCAATGACCCTGACCCTGCAAATGAGTTAGAAGGTGGGTTGGAGTGCATGAATATGAAAGGGCAGAGCCTACTAATTCGACAATTCAAGCATGGCAGCTGTCCGTCTTGGAAAGGGTAGAGGTACATACATGTAGATATGAAAGGGCAGAGCTTAGTAACTCTACATTTCGAGTATGATAGCTACCTATCACAGGGTTTGTGACTTGTGCCCATTCAGAAAAACTTTAACAAACAAGAGTCCCTTGAAAAGACTGATGCTCTACTGTCCAAAAAGAATTTCTACGAATTCAAGACAAGACCATTTCTTCTTTTTAACTCTCAAGTGTTGAAACCATGTATGATATTCTTGAGTGTTTTGACAGCCACCATATTGGATGCAAGATCGGCACCATTTTCATTTAGGACATAATAGACATCATTGAAAGACATTTGGTGAAAAACCCATGTCAATATGGCCCTTCATTCAAGGGAGTACTGACAACAAGATTTAAAAATGGCCATAGTAGCAATAACAAGATTTTCAAGATGGCTGCAATGTGGCCATATCTGAGGTCAGATCAGCACAATTTTCATTCTGGACCAACTAGACATCATAATTAGTCTTCTGGCGAAATACCAGATGTCAATATGACTTTCCATTTAGGAGTAGCAATAACAAGATTTTCAAGATGGCTGCTGTGATGGCCATATTGGATGTCAGATCTGCACTGTGTTCATTTGGGACCAACTAGACATCATAAGAAGTCTTTTAGTGAAAACCACATTTTACATATGACATTTTACATTCTGGTGGAATAGTGATAACAAGATTTTGAAGATGGCCATTGTGGCAGCCATATTGGGTGTCAAAGCAGCACAATTTTCATTCAGGACATAGACCTTATGATGAATGTGTGTGTGTGTGTGTAAAGTTTCATGGCAATCCTCAAAGTAGTTTAGTATGAATAGCAATAACTTATGCTAAGTGATTGATGGATGGATAGATGGACAGATGATGGACAGATGGACAAAATGCCATCCCTTAAGCTCTTCTGGTCTATGACCGGTTCACCTAACAACTTAAAGGAACTGTATACATATTTCTAATCAATCTGGACATAGTATACTTGGCTTAAATGTTAGAAAATGACCAATCATTCCAGACATAATAACAAATTAAGGTGTCTATGTTAATTACACATCTGTAAAATGCACTATAGCAATGTTCTTGTGCTTAACTGATATGAAAACTAAAACCTACTTTTGTACCAACTTATGCCAAATATTAATGTTGATGCATCAGTTGTTTCCCAAGATTTTAAAATGATCTTGCATGAGGGTCAGTGGTGGACAGGGGTGCATGAATACAAAAGGGCAGAGCTTCTTGATTCTTCCAGGGTTTAGAACCTATGACCATACAGAAAAACTTTAACGGAAAACTTGAACAAGATTTTCAAATGACCTTGACCTTGCTTCTCTGATAGTGGGAGGGTCTTGGTGCATAGAGTTGAAAGGGCAGTGCTCACTTCCAATGACTAAGTATGACAGCAATCCTTCTCTGAGTCTGGGATTTGTAACCATGCAGAAAAACTTTAACTGAAACTTAATCATGATCTTCAAATTACCTTGACCTTGTTTGGAGGGGTACTGGTTGGGTAGGAGTGTGTGGAGATGGAAGACCAATGCTTACTGATTATATGGTCCAAATATGAAAGCAATCCCTCAATGGGTTTGGGACCTATGACCATGCAAAGAAACTTTAACCAAAGCCTTAACCAACGTTGACAAGGTAGCCACTGATGCCATCACCATTGGAATAACTGGCCTATACTAAAGCAGGTGAGAAAATAAAACAAGCAGAAAGGGAACTTTCTTTCAAAATCTGTATTAGTCATTTGTTGATTTTGTCACAGTATGGCATGTCAAAAAAAAAAGGCAGATTTGTTTTACTTGTATCAGACCAGTGTCTCTGAATTTGTACTCTGCATAAGTAAATGTATGTCCAACGAGGCATAAAACTATCTGTCAGGAATCTTACTGAAACACACACTGACATACAGTCTAGTCTCATCAATACAAGGCAAACAACTGCCATAAAAAGGCTCCGATCAACCTGACTGACTGTTAGTACAGTGGTCCATGTTTATAACTTAGAGCCAGACAGAGCACTATGTTTATAACAGACAACCAGAGAGTGTATCATGTTTATAATAGACAGCCAGACAGTGTATCATGTTTATAACAGTGCCATACAGTGTACCATGTTTTAGGCAAGTTCCTCTTACACTGTGGTACATTTTTCCCTGCCTTTTTCAAAAAAATATCTGAGACAAAGTGAGCATGATGCCATCAAACTGTAATACATCACATCATACAAAAAATATCCAACTGTTACCCAGAGAGAGGCTGTGTAAGAGAAATTGCACTGTCATTAATTTTGAACATTTTCTAGCACTGTTATACTAGTCCACCATCTAGTTCACGATTTTCAAGGGCTTATTTTTGGCCAAGTGTGTGGATGCCAATGAAGTTTTGAAGTGTTATGTACAAATTAGAAATTAAAAGAGGAAAGAGGGCTGTAAAAGATAAAAGGTTTACAGCTTTAAAGGGCAGGAAGGTCCTCATAAAATCTGTTCATTTTACACAAGATAAGCAAACTCAACCCAGGACTTCATCTAAAGCAATATGTCATTCATGCAGATATTCTAAATCTTTCAAGATTATATTTCACTGACAAAACAAATAAGACAAAAGACAAACAGGGATGACTCATGGTATATGCATTAAAATTTGAAAAATGCTGGGGTTTTTTGTTGCCAAATATATCATAAACACTGAAATTGAACAAAGCTTTTTACACTAAACATTGTTTTACCTTTGTGAACGTGAATTAAACAATGAGTAAGGACCCCAAATAAATCTACCCAAAAGGGTCTATAATGCAACAGAAGCAAAAACTCAAGGGTGGGGTTGGGGTGGTGGGTGTAGCTATCAAATTTCTTCCAGAAGTAAGCTGAACATGCATGTTGGGCTGAAAGTAATGCCCAAGGACCAATATTTGGCCTGTATGGTGCCCTATCATGGACTTGGGTCCCATAGACAATTATGCTTACAAGAATTATTGGGTATATACATGTACATCTATATTTATGATCCAATACAAGTAATAAGAATAGGTACATGTACAATGTGTACATGAGAAAATGATCATGTATAGTGGAAGCAGAAATGTCTAGAAAACTGATTTTTCTTGCATGTAGAAAACCAGTATTGCACAGTCCAACAAAAAAATTTTTTATTTCATGTGTGCAAAACTTCTACTGGATGCTTACATCACAACAGAAGTCAATGATTACATAACAGGAGTAATTTGCATTGCCTGATGTTAGTTCTGAGATGTTCTGAAACACAGATATTGAAGATTCTAACAAACACCAAAGCCAAAACCAAACCCGACATATCAGTTTGCATTAAAAGGATGGTTTATTGTAGCTATCCCAGACAAAGAATGAATACCACAAGAAATGACACTAGCAAAAATGAGCAATTATCTAAGATCATTTAAAGGAAATTTTATTGTAGCAATCCCTAAGTTCATAGACCATATGGAAAAGAGTATGAAAGGCATCATGTAGACCGCAATTAAAATGGGGGTGGGGGTGACCAACAGAATTGTGCAAAACAGTAGCTTTAAAACAAAATGTGTGATCTAAAATGAAAATAACAATAATTTCATCAAATAACTATCTTGGACATCCTTCTTAAATCAAATTGACATGGATTTTATAGTGCTCGCACAGATGCATCTAACACTTTATAACAGCAGGTTTGACTGGATGAAGGGGGGTGAGGGTTGTCGACTCAAAAACCACTTTGTTGAAATTTTTATTATAAATTTTAGAAGTTTCAATTAAGGGCAATACGTGAGCAGTTTTCAAACATTGCAGTTAGATACATTCATCCATCATAACTGCTTTGGTAGTATATGCCAGAAACTCTCAGGTGTGTAGATATATCAGATTGCAATGTATCACATGTGTAAATTCCAAGTGACTGCCAACTAATTCTATCAAGTTATTGCTAAATAGTACATGTTCCTGGAGGGTACTACTATCAGCAAAAGTAGGCCACATTGACCTACTTTTCAAGACAAGTGAACACACACTTTGGTATATACAGTCATGAAATTTGATGAGTGTGTTCACATCTGAAATCACCATAGAAAGGTACATGTAGGTACTGTAGAAGTGACATACATGTACTTTTCATGTTCCAATGAATATTATCATTTTTTGGGGCATTTACATGTAACTCAGTTTCCTTGACATTGTTACATGTAAGCTGCATATGTATGCTCATGAAACCTGATGTTTGCTTCAGCTTTATTTATGTTAACACCCATAAAAAGTACACTGTGGTCATATTGACCTACTTTAATTGCTAAACTGACTATGCAAAGTTTTTGGATTATGTACCAGTATATCTGATTGGCTGAGCTTGTGATCACTCTGGATGTCATTTTTAGGACAGACTTTCAAATTTGTATCAATTATAAGTATGAAAGAACAGAAAAATCTTTATTTGGTTTGATTTCATAATGTGGCAACACAGTAACAACTTTCTTCTGAGCAATTTCACTCATTTTGTCCTCTCTCTCTCTACTTTTGTAAAGGACCAATGTTATTTGTGTGGAAAGCTACTTTACTATTTTCAGTACGTATTATGGTGAGTCTTCTCTGGGATAAGTCAAAATAAAGCCACTCTTTTTAATGAAGGAGGATGACTCAAGAAATCGAGACCCTTGGTTATTTTTATTCAATTGTTTAATTTTAATTTTTGGTTGTATTTGCAAGTGATGTGACCAGCTGAAAGAATATGCAAGGCGGCTAGTTCTCTTGTAACTGACACTTTCAAATTTCAATATGGCAAGCTTAAGCGAGTGATAACTCATTCCAAATCTTGGACTGATAAGATGTTAAACCCAACTTCCCTTCCACATAAACATGTCAGAATCCACTTAACAGCTTTGTGGAAAGAAGAAGGTGAAGCATGGTGATTCAATCATTATTAGAACACTGTACATTATTTAAAGTTTTGCACCACACCTGCAACCTACTGGGTGTAAGTTAAGTATTCCAACATTTCTGACATTCTGAAGAAAACAAAAAGGCACAACCTCAAACCTCCTATAAAAGGCATCTCTCTCCAATACCCAAAATTCACAGTAACAAACAACTAATGTACACAAAATTCATTAACAAAGTTCTAAGCTCCACTGTTTACCACCAGCTGCAAGTCAGCTGTTGCATTATTCCAATGCTAATGGACATACGATCAATCTAATTGTATTAGCCCTTTCACACACAATGTAACATGGTCACATGACTCATCATTCAAATCCAAAGCATTCTTATTTGACATCACGATTAAAAATATTTGATCAATTTGCTCAGGTTATGAATTACCGAGCTAAATTTATCACTGCCCTTCACAATTCCCATATCTGTTGCCGTCCACTTTGCTAGTACTGTGATATCTTCGAGGTCAATCATGAAAGTCCCAACAGTTATGCTGTCTAACTCTGAGCAAGAATGGTCAGATACTTGTGAATTTTTTGCAAATATTATATAACATGTAAATGTACAAATTTCAAAATTGGCAAAACTTCATAGTCTAACATCAAATTTTCATGAAATGTTCACTGTAACATAATCCATAGATTTACATGGTAATGTTTTTGAAAGAAAAACTAGTTCATACTATATGCTAATGAAGAGACATCGGTATCACAGCTCTAGAAATAGGTCATTCATAAGTGGAGTCAACCATACTTCTGATGGGACCATAAATATCTGGTTTGGTTTAGTTTTGTGGGGTTTAAAGCCATTTGTTAGCACATGATAAGCTATACATGGCAACCAGTATATATGGTAGAGAAAGAACCTGGAAAGACTCCGGGACGAACCACCGACCCATGGGAAGCTACTGGCAAGCTTTCTCACATACCCATGATGGCCGAGCCAAGAC
Source organism: Margaritifera margaritifera (assembly GCA_029931535.1). NCBI lineage: Eukaryota > Metazoa > Mollusca > Bivalvia > Unionida > Margaritiferidae > Margaritifera > Margaritifera margaritifera. Next base: position 164,349 of record JAQPZY010001651.1, read on the forward strand.
TCGAATCTACATGGACATCTATGTTGATCCTGGAGTTATGTGAGAGTCCATTTTTGATACAGGACTGAGTGGTTATGGGAACATCACATGCCACACATAAACAAACATCATCTATTCATTAGACAAATCATATCATCAACAGACATTAAGTAGAAATTTAAACCAGTTTAATGAAAACAAGATGATGCAGACATTTCTTTACCTGTGGCATGTGATAGCTCACAGAACTGCTCAGTCCTGTATTAAAAATGGACTCTTCCATAACTCCAGGACCAAGATGGCAGATTGCATGTACACAGACCACTCTTTATCAATATGTATTGAAGAGTCATGATGCTCTGTATGTCCATGCTAAAATCAATCGTGTGCAAACTAATTCATTAATTTTATCTACATTTCAACATGCTCATGTGAAAATTCACTGATCTACAGACATGGATATCATTTGTGATGCTGAGCTGAACAAACTATAATAATTATCCTGACATTTCCTTCTCTAAGAAGAGTTGGAATAACTAGCTTACTATAACTGCCCATAAATAAGGTAAACAAATGTGGGTTACTAAATATTTATTCTGCCCGCAATGATTCAGGTATACAAAGCCTGAACATGTGATATTTATTCTGCCCACATGGTTCATGTATACATCACAATGCCAGAACATGTGATAGAGTACATTCTTCCTGACTTCTGCTATTTCATGCTTCTGATTCTTTTTTCTAAGGCCCCAAAAAAATATATGTGTTTCCTATTGCACCGGTTTTAAAATTAGGGTAGGCTGCTAGGGTTTTCTTTCTTTCATTTTTTTTTTTTTTAAACATTATACAGTATATACTCGCGTATAAGTCCATTCACGTATAAGCTGACCCCCCAAACTGAATAGGTAAAAACACTGAAAATTGCATAACCCGTGGATAAGCTAACCCATAAAACAGCAACCGTTTTTGTCTAACCTGAACCCCAGGTCTTCCTGTACTAAGGTTTCCTGGCTAACGGCTTCTAACGTGAACCCCCAGGACCTCATGTACCAAGGTTTTCTGGCTAACAGCAATATATACCAGTAGTCAAAAAGAAAATTGAAAAATTCTTAAGTATAGACCTTGTCCCATGGATAAACTGACCCCACCCCCACCCCCTGTTCCAGGCTTTTATTTTTTTCCAAAATTATTCGGCTTATACACGAGTATATACAGTATATAAATCAAATAATATTTCAAGCGCTTCAAAGTTCTGGGCAAAACCATCTCAATTAGATGCACAAATCAATTTCGGCAATGTGATTTTTTTTTTTTTTTTCTTTCTTTCTTTTTTTTTTTTGTTTAAATTTCGTTAAAATTATTTTTTTTTTACCATAGGGGAAAAAAGTGCTACGGTCGGCAATGAGAAACAGGGACAGTCGGCCAACCAGAAACACATATTATTTTTTGGGGCCTTATTTCTCCACATAATGAAATGATGGCAGTTGCTACTGATACTAGTCAATTATCTACTACACACTTACTGGATCTTGCATGCTAACACAATTTAATATTTGGAACAAATCTGTGAGGAAAAAAAAAGACATGCAAATACAAGATCCTTCAATTTCACAAAAAGGTGCAGAATGATGTCACACCTCTACCACCAGTGCATGATCAAACTGAGTAATGTACCGCATATAGTAGCTTATAAGTCGAGTCCAACTGCAAACTGCACACACTTGGATATGCGGTCGCAACCATTAACATGGTGTCCTTGAAAAAGATGACTGTGCTGCACAGGCGCATGCCAGGTGCATGAGTGAACCATGTCTTATTGACAATTCTTCACTCTGTGGAAGGATGTATTCACATCGAATGGACAAGATTTTTCAACATGAAAAAGTAAAGCCACGCAATAGCAATGGGTAAGATTTTGCCGCTATTAAAATCATAGTTTTCTATGAAAACCAGGGGACAAAAAACCCAGACAGACCGACAACCAAAAGCCAGAGAGACTGGCTGACAGTCAAAGAGAGACATTTAGGAGAAAACAGGAACGCATGCTGACAAGTCCATTCATATCTCTTAGTTATGAAAACCTGAAAATATTGAGAGATTTTTGCAGTATTTAATTCATTCCAATGATTTCTTTCATTAAAGATTCATAAGAAATTGCAATTGCATTTAAAATCAATAGCAAACAATGCTCTAAAATTTGACAAACTGATGAAAGGGTGCACAAATTTAACTTCACAAAATCTGAAGAACAAATTATTTTAATGTAGCTCAACCTGCTGATGCTGGTAGATCAGAATTCTACATTTTATGTGCACATTTGTAACTTTCAAGCAAACAAAAAATGAAACCATAATATACCATATATACTCGTGTATAAACCAATACCAACTACAAACTGCATAGACCCAGATCTGCCATCACATAATGCACCAGCAGATCTGGGTCTATGCAGTTTGTAAGGACTAATCAATAGAACAAACAACATAGACCCTGATCTGCTGGCACATTATGCGACGGCAGATCATGGTCTATGTTGTTTGCATTTGGACCCATATTATACGCGAGTAAATACAGTACATCTATGAAAAATGGGAAATGTAAAAAATGTAACAAAGGAGAAATTCACAATTAATTGTATTTTACATTGATTCTAAGTGCAGCCCTGCAGGATTGGGGATGTAGAATAGGCCTGATGTGCTCTCCTGGATGGTGTAAGAGGTGACTAATGATACCAGGAGCCATGGTGGTTCAGTGGTCTAAGCCTGCCAGACTCACGACCTAAAAGGTGCAAGTTCGAATATTACTACCATCGGATCATCCCCAGGTCAGCTATGTCCTTGGTAAGACACTTTACTCCAATTGACTCTGCGCTAAATAACCTACTTGTTGTGTTGCTGTGCCATAAAACACCAAACCAAACCAAATCTCAATTCTAAGTACAAAAGTAACACAGTCTTTACCCATGGATGGTTCTTATTGCAATGCACCTTTCATACTTTATCTGCAATAAAACAGCTGTGAGCAAATTCTCAAAACAACTTACCGAAGATAACCTCCACTTCTTTTTTGGCATGATTTCTCCAGTGAATCAAACTTCCATGAAAAATATATCAAATCTATCTCATAGTCTTTCCCTTTAAGTACATAACAGTTACATTTTTTCCCCAATTCCCCTTGCAATGATAAATCAACACATTACACAAGCATAACAAATCACTAATACTTGGAATCATTCAGAAAACCAGATGCATGTGTATAACTTCAATGTTGAAGTGAGAAATCAGCAAGGAAGTGAGAGATTTTCCCCATGATCACTTGATCCATTGGCCTCAGCAGGGTAGCATGGGGTCAAAAATAGCCTAGAAATTCACCTGCCTGGAGCAGCATCAGAAAATGATTCAAATGAAGGCAAGCAAGGGGTTGGGTATAAATCCAGCACATGTTGCAGTGCTATGTAGTAGGGAGGTTAGGGCAGTCCCAGTGAGATAATATCTTCTTATCATGTATCAATAGCTACAAGAACCTGCATATGTTCAAAGAGATAAATAAACCTTATTCTTGCTTAAATTAAAAAAAGCATCACAAAAGTGGCTTGATTTACATGTATATAAACAAAAGATAGTCTCTAAACTCTTGGACAAAAATAAAGTCATTGCCTGCTAGGGCTGATCCATAAAGAGCAGTAATTACAAGGAACAGTCCATATTACCAATGAAAATGTGACCTTTGACCCCGACCCACTCTTTCCTGGGGACCACATTAGGGATCCAATACCTTCACAGTCTACTAATACTCCTAAAACATCATACCAAATATGATTGTTTCCCCTCAATCGGTGTAGCTGGAGTTCAGGTTACAAGGAAAGCAGTCACTGATGGATGAAAGCACAGACACAAAAGACAGACAGATGGACAGATGTATATGACCAATCACTATATATCTGCAAAAGTGCAGATATAATGATGCTGTCAAGAAGGAAAACTTGGATAAAATGGAGTGGCTACAGACTTTTAGCCACCCTGGTACATCTGCTTCTGGTCTGCCTACCATTTGCAGCCAAAGGCAACCAAACAGTACGTAAAATGATTTTTAAAATCTCCGAAACCAAATCTGAACGTTATTGAAACCAACACGATTGCTTAAGTCAACATCAGAAAAGTGAGGGAGATGCAATGGCTCAGTGGTTATGGCACTGGACTTGTGACCAAAAGGATTTAAATTCCCACCAATGGATCAGTCTGACTTGGCTATCATGGTGTGTCATTGGGCAAGGCACTTTACTTGCCTCAACATAATATAACCTTTAAAGTGTTACTGTGCCATAAACTCAATGAAAAAAAGTACTATTTATACCTTGTCTATCTGCTAATGCAGGCAAGATCTAAGGCATCTTCCCAAAAAAGCTGAAAACATTTAAGGTCTAAATTAAAAAGTTGTTCATTTGCCCTTTACTGACCAACCCAACTAAAATCCCTGCAACCCCAGAACTTTTACTTTGGCCTGGCATCAGAACTCCAACCTTTTAAAACAAACAAAACAGTATGACATTTAGTTAGTCTACACCTTATCCAGATCATTTGGGTGCTTTACATTTGTAGTTATAAGTCTTTTCAATGATGAATTAGGTATTTAGGACGGTGAGTGCCATGTGCAAAAACCATGCTGACAAGCACAGGAATTGGAGAACCTGCTATGTGTTTCACATACAAGCTATGTAAAAAGTCAAGTCTGGATGAATGCTCGATAAGAGGCCTGGGAAGATATTTGTGATCATGTTTTAGGGCCCGATATGAATGAAAAATTCGGACAATGCCCTTGACAAAAGTTCCCTGAAAGTCTCAAGATGAGAAATGGTGCAGTTCTATAAACTTATCAAGCCAATTACAAAGACTCTGAGTGCAGAATAGATGAATAAAAATAAAACAAAACCCTGAATTACTCAAATTTGCAACAATTGTTTTGGATCCAGAGTGGGGAAAAAATATGGCAATAAATCATGACCAAATCCTATTCTAATGAAGTTATGCAAGGAAACCAGCCCAGCTTAAAGATGAGGCAGCTGCACTCAGTTTATCAAATTTTGCTTAAAGTGAGATTTTATATAGTATATATACTCACATGGGTCCAAATGCAAACAATGCATAATGCGCCAGCAGATCAGGATCTATGTTATTTGTTCTACTGATTAGTCCTTACAAACTGCATAGACCCAGATATGCCGGCACATTATGTGATGGCATTTCTGGGTCTCTGCAGTTTGCAGTTGGTATCGGCTTATAGGTGAGTATATACAGTAATCCTGCCTATAATACTTTCACAGTGTTGCATTTTGAGCAAGCCCTGGGGACATTCTCCCACCCCTAACTGCCAGTGTCCCCCTAATTTAACAAATCCCCATATCTTGATCATTACTGAGCAACAGAGGTACAACAAGGTGCAACACTGTCAAGTTCCAATAATAATGTGATTTCAGTGAGATTGCGGTAATGGAAAGAATGAAAACATAACTTAAATGTATACACCTGGGAATATATTTAATCTTAAATTTAATGAAAACATTAACAATTCTAACAATTTTCCTTACAGCTACATTTTGTACAGTTATATTCAGTTTATGGTATGTTACAGAAATTTAATTCTTGACATCTGCTTAGTTCAAAGTGAATATTTAATTGCTGAATGCTATGTAACTAGAAAAATATTATCAGTATACATTTTACAGACCTAATCATTTCATCAGTGATGATACAATCAGACAAATAAACAATACAGAAATAAATAAATAAACAAATGACATAATTATATAAATAGGAACTGCCATGTATAGTTATTAATTGACTTCTATTAATCAGTAGTTCAATATCAAATACAGTACATTAATGACCACTAAAAACTGTTTTTCTTGTGCTGAGCCAACACTAGCTAGAACCCACAATTTTGGCAGTGCTTGAAGATACTAATTGGTGATCTAAGTGGACATGCAACACGCATGCAACTGCTCACTTTGTAGCTTTGTTGTAATTTCCAAAACTAGCTAGCATGCTATGTAGGACATTACTAAGGACCTGAGAGTACATGGCACCATGAACAACATGTTAAAATACCATATATTATGATCATACATTTTAATGGAAGTCAGGGGGGGGGGGGAAAAAAAAATTTAACCTACCTACATATATGTACATGTACCTACCAAGTCCTAATTGGGTGGTTGATAAAGGGCAAAGCAATGATTTTTTAATTTACCGGTAGGTCAAAGGAAGATATCTGCTATATGGTATCCAGACCAGTAAGTACAGTATATACTCACTTATAAATCAGGTCCAACCGTAAACTGCATAAACCCAGATCTGATGTCACATGATGCAACAGCAGATCAGGGTCAATGTTGTTTGCAATTGGATCCAACTTAAAAGCGAGTATATATGATAATTAATAATTAGGACTAATTGAGAGCTACTAGGTGGTGAAGTTCCAACAGTGTACACATCAGCCAAGTGGTTGGCTTTATTTTGAGAGATTTCTGATTAGTCTATCTGGAATCTATCAAACAGTGAGCAAAGAACACTATGATTCACTACCACACTAATGGGAAAATATGACAGAAGTAAAGCAGAATTGGTGCTCTATCAGTTGTACAGCTTTCTTATCACATATTGTAACACTATTCTGGAGTCTATAATCATCAGTAAAAAAAAAACCCAGATCTGCTATAATTAAACACTGCAGACATGAAGGAATATATAAAAAGACTATAACACAGGTTTGAGTTAAGTCTGAATTCTGTCAAAATTGGTCAAATGGTTTTTTAATAGAAGTTGTTGGATGTTTTTCTCCCAAGAAGCAAGGTTGAACAGCAATGTTGCCTCTTTTGTAAAAATATGAAAGGCTTATTGCAGAGATGCTCTCAGTAAAATTTGGTACAAAATGACCAAGGGTTTCATGACAAGAAATAATTTTTTGTTATTGTTGTTATGTGGTCATACTGGACGATGGATAGGTAACTTCATGGTTCATACGGCCCCAGCTGTTTTTCCAAGGACTTCCACAAGTTGTCATGGAGTACATTTTTCTTGTGGAAATTAAATTGTCTCCACTTACTACTGCATAAATAGGTATAAATGTTGAAGAAAAACATAAATAATTAATATGCCACAACAGAAAAGGGATATTACTCCATCTGGTAACTACTGTATCTTGTATCATTTGATCCACCCATTTTCTCATATTTTTTTAATTTATTTATTTTATTATTTATTTATTTATTTGTCAAAAATATGAAAATACAAAAATTCATAATTTAAAAAGTGATATTTATTTTATACATTTTTCACATTTTATATTCCCTCTGATAAATTCAAAGAGTTTTGGGCAAAGTTCAAGGCCAAGATCAAAAGACAGTCAGCTTATGTGAGAAGACTGTGATGAATAGGAAATCAAAAGAAGCCGTATATGGCTATTCTTTGTGACCCATGAACTGAAACTTCTCCTGCCTTTACAGACAAGTTTTAAATATTGAATGACTCCTGACCCTAAGAAAAAGGGATGTAACTTGTATCTATTCTCAAAGATGAACTTTTTTCTTCACAGACAAATAGATGAAGATATCAAACTATACCTGTCACACTGGCACAAAAGGCGACTTCCATTTCTGAGTCAATAACACAACTACTTTTCCCACCATCCAGCAAGCAAAATGCTTCAACCCCCTACCCTAATGATAAAAACTGCCTTGCTTTCAAATTTGACATATTGACACCATCGAGTTACAATGACTGAAGTCTGGTGTGTAAGCGAGATGAAACATTTTAGCATATCAATTCATATGATATTCCTTTATCTAAACAATGCCTTCCTCAAGAAACAAATATTTAGTTTGCAATGACTGAGCGGTCACTGTTACATACATGACATTTATAAAGGAAATCTGCAGGGGGAAATTAGAATGGCCATTGTGAACATGTGACAGCTGAGTAAAGGTGACCATTAGGATAGGTTTGACTTAAAATTCATAAAACAAGTGTTCTCAAATCCTTCAGTTGTGAGTATAAATAAATCATGACAAACAACCTAGCTTTCATTATTGCTGATGAAGTTGATGAGATGAGTTGGCTATCTTATCTAGGCAAAATAAAAGGAAACTTGATAAGTTTCTAGCTTTAATGAACCTGTTCTAAATATATATAAAAAACCAGTATGATGCTACAAAATGTGCAAGAAAGTTCCAATCATCGTGTTTTAATCGAGTATCCCTGGCTAGAATATTGTTATTGGTTGTTTAATTTTTCAGTTCAAGGTATTTTATCTAAACATTTCTCTACCTCTTCTCTTACTTAAAAATGTAGCTATATACCTGTCAACAAGTATCAAAACACATGAACAAACATAGATTTGACATAAATAACTTTATAGATCCATCTTTTTTATCTAATGTTGCCACAAACTTTAATGATGACTTCCATACTTTACAAGATTTTTCATTTAAGCCAAGAAACGCCTGTTAAAAGAAACATATTGGATTCACTGTCTGGATACTATCTATCCAAAAGGTCTAAATTCTAAAATTATACATGAAATTCATAGAAATGTTCATAATATTTCATATTTTCTTATTTCCATAGTCCTTTATATATAATGAGAACTGCCTAGACAATTACACTGGAACTTAACTTTTATAATTTTATTAATTATCTGCATAATACTGACAATAATATAAATACAGCTCTCCCCCATTATAATGTACCTTGTTATAACGCAATTCTGGATATAATGCAGTACTACTATGGACTCCAAGACCAAAATCATACCAATGTATAACAACAAAGGTTGAAAGAAAACAAGATGAAACTTAGTCTTATACAGTATTTTGATTTCCTTTTCAAAACACCATTATTTAAAAAAATTTGTTAATGCCCATTATACCGCAGTTTTATATATTACGCTATTCTCAATATATTGTGGTTCTGTATATATCACAGCACTCGGTATAACGCAGTTCTGTACATAATGCAGTCGGCGGTTTTGGCCTCCAACTATGGTGTTATAACAGGGGAGAGCTGTACAAAAGTATTATACAACAATAACTGTACAAGGGAACATAATTAAACATTAATTCTGTAATAGAACATATTTTAAAGAAAACAATATATATTGGATTCACCATTTGGATACTGGCAGACATCTAAAAGTTCTAAGTCTAAGATTATTTATAATCATCACCATTTTATAAATTCATAATATTAAAAAAAAATTATACAGTATTATACATATTTAAAGGGAAATAAAACTGTTTATCTCTACTTCTTCATATATGTTCTACTGTTATATATATATATATATAATTAAAATGTATACAAAACAGAGCGGAAAGTGATATCCCTGGATCCTACAGGAGAATGTTTGATTACATTAAATGAATTTTTAAATATGAAGAAATAATATTATCATACAGGTTATAGAATTTTTAAATCATACTGCGACTATGTAGCATCATTTTTTAGTGATATGTGCATGGTTGAGGGGGTACTGTGGTTGGTGTGTGCAGGCAAGGCAATGGATGCTGTAACCCACTGACCTGGGTTTCAATCTCTGTAGAGTATGATTTAAAAATTCTCAAACCTGTATGATATTATTTCTTCACACACACACACACACACACACACACACATATATATATATATATATTAGGGGTGAAACAATTCATCGATATATCGATACTTTTGCCAATTCAATGCACATATCGATACAAGAGGTGAAGAATCGATACAAAACAATATCAACCCTATATAAGTTACTTTATTCTTCAGCAGTCATGAATAATTATTAGTCGTTTGCCTTCTTATTCTTTAAACTGAGAATCAATAATGTATCGTATCCTAGGCTGTGTATCGTGAATCGTATCGATATGCGGCATAGGTGTACCGTTTCACCCCATATATATATCCATGCATTTAGAATCTGATCTTAAAAGACAGGTGGTTTCCCATAACTGTGGTCTTTTAAGTGTGGTTTACTTTATTAACAAAGACTTAAATACTGACTTCATCCATCCAGCACGTGTATCTGAATAAAAGACTGATGTTCAGAACTCTTTAAGTATGAAATTACCAAGAACATTCATATCACAGTCAATCAACAAAATGTACTACTACTGAAGATAACCTGTCTGATGAAAGAAAATCTTATGACGCTTTATGAAGCTGTTTAGGTTTTTCATTGAAGCAAGCAACTGTGTGTGTGTGTGTGTGTGTGTGTGTGTGTGTGTGTGTGTGTGTGTGTGTGTGTGTGTGTGTGTGTGTGTGTGTGTACTGTATTTGATTGTTTAACATAGTCTGTGCATTGCAGGACACAAATAGTTTACATTCTTGAATTGACTGGTCATATTATGTGGAAAAGAGCTTGTTATTTACTTTCAACAGAAAAGTAAATGTTAATAGTAAAACTTACCATAGTTGATTCTTTCTGAAATAAGTATACTGTACTTTCTTGATGTTGGAATTAATTCAAACAAAGTGATCAGCTAAAGCTTATAGTCCATGCTTAGTTCAAGGACTTACTAATATTGTTGAAATCACATATCATCTTCGGGCCAATAATCATTATATTCCAGAGGAAAACTCTTCAGAAGAAAAACACAAAAAACATATATATGACTGTGTACACACTCCAAAATCCAGGTGAATCTCCTCTACCATCTTTCAATGTAAACAAGGCTTCATCATAACAAAAAATCAGAATTCTTGGTACAATGGTGCATGGTGCAAGTTACTGTGGGTACATATACACTGTAAGACACATGTTTCTTTACTCCCTTTCTTCTTTTTTTTTAAAAATAAAAATAAAAATAAGTAACAAGATTTTCTGTCAAAACCTGGAAAAGCAATAATTTGGCAGTTACTTCATAGTTATCCAAATTGGCAAGGACAAACTGGAAACAACTGCACAGCTTCCAATGGTCACGTACAAAAAATAATTAATCAAGCCGTTGATCACTCCAAGACAATATAAAATGAATGTAACAAGGATGCAAGAGAAATAACCACTTGTTGCACACAAGTACAGGTAATCAAGTTCTCATTTACTCAAAGATGATGCACAATGTATGTACCCTGTAACAACACAAAGATGATGCACAACATACATGTATGCACCCTTTAACAACACAAAGATGATGCACAATGTAACCAAATCCAGTTCCTAATCGCCCTGAGATAACAAGGATGTAAGCTGACTTATCAATATCAGAAACTGATGGTCTGTGTCAAAAGGAAGGCAGCTATTGTCTGACAGGAGATCAGTCCTTTATGAACAGTAATATATTTAGCAAGATACATACACTCGGTCAACCACAGCAGCAAATATGTACTTCACTCCTGTGAGTGCCACTTTGGGTTAGGATCACTATCTGGCATTACTTTATGTAAAACATTTAAATTTTACTAAGTAGAGCTTGTTTTACACAAAACTATGATATGCAAATTTTGGATAGTACAAAGACTAGCTGGATTAACTTCAGTGCTCGATTTAATGCTCACACACTTGCAAAAAAAAAGAAAAGCTAATTGTGGAAAATGGACCCCATCCAAGCATACTTTAAATGTGATGATGGGGGCATTACTAGAGTAAGCCGGAGGCTGAGCATGTATACATTAGCATTTTCATACTAATGTTTGTTTGCTCTTTAAAGATCAATAAAATCACATGACACCTGCAATATAAAAGACATTGTCCCTACTACACATCATATTTTAAAACCTGTTTTTTTTGGTTGTCTAATAAGAAATAACAATCAGGGGGGAAATTTTGTCTGTGGGAGGGATTATACGTGCACAGCCTCCGGCTTACTCCAATACTGCCCCCTATCCATCACATCTAAAGTATGTTTGGATGGGGGTCCATTGTTTTTTTGTAAGCCTTTTTGGCCTCACATGTATAAATTAGCATGCTCAGGGCTGAGCACATTTTTTTTCATCCACTTGTCCAGGACAAGTGGTTTCAGAAAATTCACTTGTCCTACCAACCTTCTGACTTGTCCCAAAATTTACATCACTTGTCAAGATTTGATGAGACGTATGCACTTGAAGCCATAGCAAGAACAAATGAAATAATGTACAACATTTATTTCTTAAAAGAATTTAATTTTTTCAAAAACATATATATTATGCATTTTGTTACATACATCAGAGTTTTTCAGTTTTCCATTGTGCAAGCAGCCATCAGTACTTCTATCAGCAAGAATGGAAAGGAATTTACTGGAATTCAGACTTTTCATAACTTCTTCTCTCAAGACTTAACTGATGAACGAGGTACAGTGTACCTTGTCCTGAATCTGTTTTTATAATTAGCACCAAGTTCAACACCATTCTTCTCCTGGAGTGTACACTGCGTTTTCATATCAGAAAATATTTTTCCATAACAGGCTAGGCCATAGGTTGTGTTAAAAAGAGCTCTCTTTATATCATTTTAGTCTCATTTAGTTTTGAAAGAGCCTCTCCTAGTGGAGTGTCACCAACTCTAACTTCAGGGATTTTCCCTCTCCTAGTGGAGTGTCAGCAAATCTAACTTCAGGGATTTTTGCTCCACTAGGAGTGTCAGCAACTCTAACTTCAGGGATTTTCGCTCCACTAGGAGTGTCAGCAACTCTAACTTCAGGGATTTTCGCTTAGAACCAATTTGCAGTCAAACAGTAATATAGAATATGTGTACATGCAACAGTTATCAATGACCCCCAGTAGTGCGATACAGGATGTAAATAAATACATGGAGAGGGGTAAAATCAAGCGTTCAGTATTCCCGGAGTGCATGAATGGCCAGATAAAGGTATACGTGATTATGGCATGAAAATAAGCACTTGCCCGGCATTTTAAAAATAGGAATAACGCACTTGTCCCAGATGAGCGACTGGGAAAATGTTATTTGCCCGACTTCGAAAATTAATAGTTCGGGACGTTGGGTTATGGGATTTGCTCAACCCTGACGCTGAAGGACAAAAAAAACCCCACTAAAATCAACTACATGTACTGTCACTTCATATGTAAAACCATTTGTATAAAATTTCTCATTTAAATTTATATACTGTAAATTATTTATTTATTTATGTATTTATTTATTTATTGTTTATTTTCCAAAAAAAATTTTGCATACTGTCAAATCTGCCATTTTAAGAATTCCCCAAAGGGTACATCATCTCCTATATGTAGCAGATGTCAATGCTGAATGATATGAATGGCTTTTAAATACTGGATATCATTTCCCAACATTCGTAGCACCGCATTCAACTACATATTAACATGGTACTTGTATCAACTTGAAAGTGCAGAAAGAAACAATCAACTAATCACATTTCCTAAGACTGAATTTTATTGCAATAATGTAAAAAGTGTGTGCGTAAGACAGTCTTTCTTCTGAAAAATGAGGGATTTTCAAACAAGAGCTCTTCCCTTGCCTGCAACTTTTGAGTAAAGTTGGAAAATAAACTGAAAATCAATGATTGATATTTGCATATTATGAATATTCATATAAATCAATGATTGATACATGCATATTATGAATATTCATATAAATCAATGTTTGTGCCCTTACTGTTGAGGAGAGTACTAAAATAGCTAGTTTTCAATAACAGCACATTAAACTCAACTTTCTGTAGAAGAAACAAATTAAAACTTAACCACATGTCCAGCATCCCAAGTAAAAGCATTTGCTTGATGTAGATTCATAATAACAATGCCTCTCATGAACCTTGAGCAACTTCAAACACCAGTTCAGACCTAATTATTGTCAAGTTTTCATCCGCATGGACTTTAAAGCACTGCATTATTTACCAAGCATTACAAGATAACTAAGTTTGTCACAACTGTTTCTTCAGACACATTATAAGGACTGTACCCCTCCCCCCCCCCCCCAAAAAAAAAAAAAAAGAACACCAAAATGATCCATTACTATATATTTGTGCCTTTCTCTCTGGAGTTGCAGTTGAGATTGATAGCTTTTGCAGAAAGTCTTCTACTTTGGAAGTTTGTCCCAATGCAAACACACCTATTAGCTGCAACTTTTCCTTCAGAGGGCAAGTCTCTCCGAAATGCAGGAGTATAAGCAGGTCCTTGTGTCAAATGAGCCTGGCAGGAATCAGCACTACAAGCCACAATGAAAGGAAACCCAGACTGAGCTGGCCAATACATGTATGGGATTACCATAAGAACTTCAACAGCTTTGTTACTCATGATCTTATTCATAATTATCCCTACTAAGTGGAAAGAAGAAAACTGTATGATCCAAACTCATGCCAGCTACAGGAAAAAGCATCCCAAAATAAATGCTCCTGATTCTGGATTCTATAAAGCAAATTTATCAATGTGAAAATTTAGAAACAAAATTCCTCTGATTAACACCCACTCTGTAGATTTTAAAAATTCCTAGAGTAAACATCAGCATAAGTATTATCTACTCATGGTAAACAGATGGCTGAAATGTATACATCTCTTTCAAGGCAGTGACCTCTACCAAGTACATGTAGATTTAGGAAGATCATTCATTTCCCTGGACTGAGTGACATCATTAATTTAGGAGAATGCACATGTATTGCCATGTTAGAATACCAAAATGTTTATTCTGTGCCAGATAAGAGAGAGATTGCAAGGCATGAAAGATGGCAATAAGTTCTAAATAGTTAATGTATGATAATTGGATTCTTCAAATGACCAATGGGCACAAATAGGTTGATTTGAATCTGCTGAAAGAACTCACCACTCATCTTTGGATGCTTCTGTCTAAATAACAAAATCAACTGTTCTGCATCGAAGCTTTTTAACATTGCATTTTTTATTTTCAGTCCAACATTTTGACTCTGCCTTATTGTATCAGACAAGTTTATATGTGGATCAAAATCATGTTACTATTTAAGACCAAACAATTGATCTCTTCCCTCTAAAGCTTGTTCAAAGGTATCATCTAGTAAACCAACAAAAGACACTGTCTGGTTCAAAGGAATGTCTTGATGGACATTTGATTAGCAGTGTGTGTGTATGTATATATATATATATATATATATATATATATATATATATATATATATATATATATATATATATATATATATATATATATATATGTATGTCCTTTTTTTTTTTTAAAACTGTTTCATCCATAAGGAAAGGCTTTGAAATGTACTGAATCAATGAGAAATCCAAAGAGAAATTCCCCGAGACAGAATAAAGTGAGACCTCTTGTACTTAACAGTAAAACCTAGATACAACTTTTTCCAGCATACAATTTTTATTTTTCGGCATAAATTCGGGAATATGTTGATGTTGTTGATGTCATCAAGGTAGCAGGAGTGACAAATACCCTGTTGTATGAACCATTAATAAAGTGGTTTCAAAATTTTGGTAATGGCTCTCTGTGGACTGGAAACTCCAAGGTTAAACAAGCAAATTCATAAAGTATTATAGATCGCATTCCATCTAAAAAAAAATTTTTTGTATACATTTTTGAAATTGTTTATATATTGAAACACTGAAATATGCATCTCTTTGATCAATGGATATGATAAAATCATTTTCCTCTAATTATTTCCAGATCAACTGAAAAACCATTTTGCTTAAATATGTTCACAAGTCACAAAGTCTTTCAAAGTGTTGTTTTTTTTTTTTTATTGCCCTGCTTTCTGAGCTGTGTTTGGGATTATTTTATGAGTAAAATCTGTTAAACCCTCTGCACCTTTAGTGCCTGTTGGGGCCAATGCCAGTCGAATTATATACATAATCATCTCACCGAAAACGAAGTCCGGTATCGTATTTATTTTTGTTTTATTTTTTCAGTAACATTGCAACTTTTGTACTTTTACAAGATAATAAAGTTTGACTACGGGCAAAATTGCAGCTCTAACAAACTGTTCGATGTCACAAAGTTCTTGTCAGCAGCATATGCTTTTTGTTTAATACCCCCAGACCTATGGGTTAATATTGGGGTTCCATTTAATTACCACTTTGGCCATGCTACATGTATATTTGTCCCATTTTGTCTGTATATACACTGTAAGGTTGCTGCAGTGTTGATCAGCTGAGCCAAAAACTCTAAGTTGCGATTTTGTGTGTGTTTTAAACAGCACTTTTAACATGTTATATTGACTATATCATGCCCAGGAAATGGGAGTTATGTGCTTGTAAAGCTAAACAAATCCATTGTATCATCAATTAGGATCATGTCATGTGCAGAAACAACTTTCACAGTACAATTTGTATCAAACAGGTTTTATTCAGAATTCAAGCCTGATCTATATTTTAGGTAACTCCAAGGGGATTGCTGGATTTGGGGAAAAAATTATCAGGCACAGCAGTTAATGTTTTCTTCCCCAAGGTCAAATCCTGACTGGAGTCCTCCTGTCATGTAGTTTCCATGTCACAAGTATCACTCTCTACAACACCATGCATCTCGCATGTACTATCAATTTTTTGGGCAAATAGCCAATGATGCATGCAAAGGTGCTATATTTACAGGGTTCAATGTATTCAGTTCAATAAAGTTCTGTCGTTCCAACCTTTTTCAGGTTTCTAAACTTTAAGTCAATGTCGCTCATTGACAGGCCATATACAAAATTATGCCTGGAAGAGTTAACTGCATTTACAAGTGCCTTTGTGGTCTGTCAGCAACTGACTTGACTTTGGATGCATGCGTGCTTTGTTCTTTTTCATGGAGGATACGTCCTTGTTAGCACCAGTGCCAGAAATACTTAACTCCAGAAAGTCTGACACCTCTGAGTCAGACGGGTTGTGTGATGGTATAGTGTCCTTGTCGGCAGCCATAAGCCTAACTGTGCAATGGCATGGTATAAATTGACCTGAACTGCATTTGTAGGTCGAATATTTTATTAAAAGTATCAACAATGTAATACACAGCAAGTTTATCATTTATTTATTTTCAAATTAAAACCTAACAAAATACCAACCATGCAGTTGAAAATCTCAGTCTGTACTCAGTATACTTCCCACCTCTCATTAGCGCAAAGTGAAATATGATGTGGAGTGAGGACAATGACTTTTATATTGCAAGTGTCACGTGATTAAGAAAACTCTAAAAGGATTTATATTATTTTATCAAAATTTCTTTAATTTCTAATCCTCTTTACTCGATGTGTATGTTGTTCTTTCCATTTTTTTCAGGAAGAGAAAAGTGCCATAGGTTCATCATTGTAAAGTAATGAATTTACTACAGATTAATTTGTGTTCCATTTATTGTAACTTATATCCTTCCTTTCCAATTATATCAGCATCCATGTATTTAAGTTTGTATTGTACTTGCTTGTGTTCCATTAGAGTATTGATTGGGATGTTGCTGTCAAGCTGAGCTAAATTGTCTTTACTAAGAAAAACATTATTTCATCCATGGCTGATGTGCATGCATGCAAAGTGAGATACTAATATTTTACCTCATATGTTGCATATTGCAACCTTAGTGTAATAAAGAATTTGTCATTGTCAAAGAATGCGTCATTTTATTGATCTTTAAAGAGTGCCTCTCAAGCAAGTGTTAGGGTGAAAATGCTAATTTATACATGTGAGGCCGAAGGCTTAAGAAAAATAATGCGAGTTGTAATTTCATACACTTGCATCCTTTTTCGAGTGCTAACTTTTTCAGTGATACATGTAGCTACATGCATAATTGCAAAAGGTAAAACAAAGCTAGTTCTACGTGCATAATTATGAAAAGTAAAACTCTTTAGCATTGATTCCTTTACCGTGAGATAAGCTGTCTAGCATGTATCTTAATACTGTGGACATACATATACCTACTAATAGGGGTGAAACAATTAATCAATATATTGACGTATCAATACTTTTTCTATATCGATACCCATATCAATACAAGAGGGGAAGAATTGATACAAAATTATACTTACTCTATACAAGTTACTTTAATCTTCAGCAGTCGTGAATAATTATTAGTCACTTGCCTTTTCTGTGAGTAAAAAATAAAAACTATTGACAGCACCCACTCGCCTTCTGCAAATTAACACAAGGTGATTAACTCACATGGTTCGAAATCTGCCCTCTTCCCCCGCCCCAATTCCATGCTAATTAGTTTATCCTGTCTGCATCTTCAGCCACTGATAACATATATCAACGGAAAAAAGACATTGCAGATTTGTTCCCCATGTATGATTTAAGTACTTTACTGATCATTTAATAACCACTTTTATGCGAAATTTATCTGTTGCATTACATCTTGTCTACTCTGATCGAATTGAAGGCTACACTTCCAGTGTGTCACACAGTGAAATATATTACATTCAATTCCGATGAGTAGTTACTGTTTGTTCAAGTCCAGGGTAAAACAATAACCACCAATCATAACTAACTGTAGCGTGTTCACTGTGTGACATACCGGAAATATTGGCATCAAAACTCTATCCAAATATATACAAAGAAACATAGAAACTTCACACAAAAGTGAATATTATATGATCTGTAAAGTACTTAAATTGTACATGGGGAATAAGTTTGAAATGTCTCCTTTTACGTTGATATATGTAATCAGCGATCTAACGTGCCGATCGTATAAAAAAAATTTAGCACAGAATTGGCAAGGGGGACAGATTCCAAACCGCATGAATTATAGCCACCTTGTCAATTTGTAGAAGGGGAGTGGGTGTTGTCAATAATTTCCTTTTTCACTGACAGAAACAAGTGCCTGTAACCGCGGCAGTTGTTATGCATCTGCAGGAAGTACAATGTGAAGGATTTTGTTGTTAGTCATCTCTGCTCCCACACTCGGACTTGTTCTAGATAAGATTTTCCTTGCACAAGGAAATTGCACTGTTTCTTCCGTTTTGAAGATAATACCATAATGCCTTCAAAATTTAAGTGAAGACATGAAATTGGTAATAAGATGTTTTAAAAACATTCATTCAATGCAAAACAAAGGGCGTGGTGACCAGGATGAGTCATGCATCTGATCAAATGGAGCAGCCTGAAATGGCCTTTAAGGTTGAATAAAAATCATTAACAGCTAACAGATAGTCTGTTTGGAAGTATTATTATTAATTTTTTTATTATTATTTTTTTTTTAAAAACTTGTCAAGGATGAGAATGGCATAAGAACAGATGATAAGTCTATGTTTGTTTGTAATCTGCATACTGGAAATACAACCAATATATCAACACATACAAAATGGCACCACCCTACCACTGACAGACCTTCTAAAGATGAAATGACCATCAAGTTGATATGTGTATCAATAATGTATCATATCGTAGGCTGTTTATCAAGAATTGTATCGATACGTGGCAGAGGTGTATTGTTTCACCCCTACCTGCTAATAATACACAGTAGACTTGGGGACAACCATTATATTTTCAAGGGAAAGTAGGATATCTATTTTCGTGCCCAACCATTTTATTTACAAATATGGAAACATTTAATACTATCTTTATTTAAGTAAAATCTGTTACTATGTTTCCTCTGATGACTTGCTCTGCTAGTATTTTTTGAAGGACATCCAATCACTGATATTTGTGTTACATACCATCTCTACTCGTGTATAAGCCAATACCAACTGCAAACTGCATAGACCCAGATCTGCCTTTGCATAATGCGCTGGCAGATCTGGGTCTATGCAGTTTATAAGGACTAATCAGTAGAACAAACAACACAGACCCTGATCTGCCAGCACATTATGCGATGGCAGATCAGGGTCCATGTTGTTTGCATTTGGACCCAGCTAATATGCGAGTATATATGGTACTATCACTAAAAACGAAATAGTTGTCCATAATATATTACTATACAATATGTGTGGTCTTTATGAGTATGGTGTTATGCCATGATATCAATGCACTGTGCAGCATCGCTCCAAAAATAAAATGTTTCAGAAAAAGGTCTAACTAAACTTTTGCAAGCTAATTCTTTCATTCTTTACAGGCAAGATGATAAACCAGGTCTTATTAGGCCTAAAGTACGATTTGCCTTAGTGCATATCTCTTGAATGTGAAAGTTCTACTTCAGACTAGTGGGAAAAATGTTTCAGAAAATGTGACCATGCTAATTTTGAAAATGTATCTATTTGGTTTTATGAATATTCAGCAGTTGTGATTAATAGTTGTGGTAAAAAATTCCAGTCTTGGATGGTTCTTGGGGGGAAAAAAACTAAATTGTAACTATTCATTCAAAACAATGGGTATCTTTTGTAGTTATTGTTGTGTTTATTTCTGCTAGTTCTTTTTGATTTGGTCATATGGTAGCAGGGGATTTATGCAGTTGTTGTTGGGGTTTTTAAAACCTTTGTAAAATGTTATTAATCTGTTTTCCAACTGATTGAAGGGCTTTTAACTCATTTAACCCCTGGAGATTCTTGTCATTTTCGCCTGAAATGGGGGTAGGAAACGCATTTTTGGGGTTAATTCTGAATGCAGCAAAACACATCTGCTTAAGAAAGTTTTTCGTTTAGCCGGATGCTTAGGTGTATCAGAAACATTGTTTTTGATTGGCTATTACGCTCACGCATGTGCAGAAGGGTAAAAGTTGGACTTTTTTTTTTTTTTTTTTTTCCGTATTGGATCTTTGATTTTTGTGTCCTGGCCCCTTTTTGACTCCAAATCTCAAACTTATCCTACTTTTTGCAAAGGTTCATCTGTCTGTGTGCAGTTCGGACCAGTCTGCTTTAGATCTAAGGCCAAAAAGTCTAAAATCTGGACACAAACTCCGGTTCCGGAACTGGCAATTTTTGACCTAAAAAAAAATCAGGTCTCAAAAACTGCATTTTTTTCTCTGTATTTTTTAATGCGAGTAGAAAGTCGACATTATTTGGTATCATTGTAGAGCTACATCTGTCTACTTTCCTGAAATACCATCCACTTTAGTGTATCCTAAATGATGTTCACGTTACAGAGCTCGGAAGTAGGGTACAACCTCATGACACGTAAACGTGGCGCAAGGGGTTAATGAGTTAAGAGAACTTGTTCAATAGTGACATCATACTTCCTGTTACATTGTCATAATTGGGTGTCTGTTTCTTTTTGGATTTTTTCAAGTTCATCCTGTAACTTGGGAGTGGGGGTCTCAAACTGTACAAGTTTTTTCTAAAATAGGTCTAACTACACTTTTGAAAGCTAATTCTTTCACATTTTATGGGCAATATGATTGTCTGCTCATAATAGGCCTATTGTATGATTTGCCTTGGTGCATATTTCTTAAATGTGAAGGTTCCATTTCAAATTGCTTTTAATTGTGATGCCTAAATATTTTATTATCTTGAGATTTTCTAAAGAAGTTCCTTCTAAAAAAAATTAGATCTTTTTCTTATCATTTCCATTATGTTGCATTTTTGGGGTTGGAATTGCATACCCAATTTCCATGCCCATTAAAAATCAGACTTCAGTTATATCAAGAAAAAACAATTCAGCGGTTCATGTATTTTTTTTTTTAAATTTAAATTCAAAATGATAATAAAAATTACAAATGAAACTGATAGAAAAGTATCATAGTTACTTCTTAGTAAAAAAAAGTTTGAGCCCTGTAACTTATAGGAAAACCAGGTCCCAAAGAAAAAAATGAAGTGATGGTGCATTTAAGTGCTGGGGAGTGAGCCACTTTGAGTTTTTATGTACCACCAGATGCAGCAGGAACTTTTTAAGGGGCCAGTGACTTCTTTACTGCACCAATGGTGCAAAATCTCGCTCTAGATTGAACTCTGCAAAGTGATGATAAAATAGGGAGAAGTAGATTGGCGATCTAACTTTGTAATGGCAAAATAAGTTTGTCATCAACTGGTGTTTTACTGGCTCTGCAACGTAAACTGGAATTTAAATGCACAAAACTCATCATACTTTATGAAAATATTAAAACCTTTCAACCATGAATCTAAAAAACTGCTGCATAACTTCATTAATAGCATTAGACAGTAATCTTGAAAATAGGTAACTGTTCCCGAAAATAGCCAACTACCGTATATACTCACGTATAATCCTAGTCCAAATGCAAACAACATAGACCCTGATCTGCCGTCGCATAATGCACCATCAGATCAGGGTCTATGTTGTTTGTTCTACTGATTAGTCCTTAGAAACTGCATAGACCCAGATCTGCTGGCGCAGTATGTGATGGCAGATCTGGGTCTATGCAGTTTGCAGTTGGTATAGGCTTATATACAAGTATAGACAGTAATACTCATGGAAGGCAAATCAGCTCATCCCACTACAGTTACAGGTGAAATAGTGGATAAACTGATTTATCTCTTTATAGCTTTAGGTCTCAAAACTTCTTAACAATATGGCATCCCACTGTTTAGTTGAAAAGGATTTGAATTTCACTCACTTCCTGAACTTTCCCATTTGAATGGTTGGTGCTAAAATTGTAACTTCATGTATCTCTTAGGGCAATAGAAGCTACTAAATTACCACAAAAGCAGACTTTAAAGCATGTTTCTACTGCTTCACTCCTATCAATACAAGTTTTGTAACTAAAAAGCACACAAGATTTACTATTCTGGTTGGAATATAAATAGACTCATCAGGAAAAAATGTAGAGAGGAAGGTGGAGGGGGAGGGGGCCATGCCAATGCATGGAAAAGTGAATTCAGCTTTACACTGTATTTTCCTGATATGCTAAAGCAAAATTCTGTATACAAGGGCAACTATTTCACCCAAATTGCCCAATACAGTATGCATGTATAGGGTTTAACAGTATGTCAGCACAATACTGGTTATATGGTGCAAAGTGCCAATTACAAGGTTAAGTGCTAAAAATGTAAAGATAAAGAATTGCAAAAAACACAAATAAATTTTGAAGATACATTCTTCCAAATAAATGAAAACATATAATACAACAAGATAGAACATATAAGATAAAGACAGAATGAGAACACCATAACACAAGAAGCTGGCCATGTCTTACATGTCAAGCATGCTAGAGCTATATTCCAAATCCAAAGAGGGTGGAATAAAATGGCATTGAAATAAAAGGAAAGTTATTAAAAACTTAACATGGAGGTTAATCTAGAATGTGGACATATGGATGGACATGTACACAAATGGCAAAGTGATTGCTAAGTCCATCTTCAACCAAAGCAGGCTTGACAATAATAGAGTAAAACCTGTCTTGAAAGATCACTTATGTGAGAGACCACCTGTCTTGAGACGAGATTTTCAATGCACAGATATTTTAATTATATAGTGTTATGACCTGTCATGAGTCAGATTAAAACTGAGATCTCTGACATAATGGAGATCTGACAGACAGTGATAAAAGTTCAAGTTCTGGTGACCTTTGGAATTTCCAGTCAACTTTTTTTTAGCAACCTATCTGATGCATTGCATTTCATGTTACAGAGAGTTATCATTAGTAATTTTATGTTCCAAACGACATTTTTCACTTACAGAAATTTGAAGGCTGTGATTTGATTGGTGAGTCACAAGGTCAACAGAATATGACCTTTTATCGGCATCCAGCAGATCAGATTTTAATCAGATTTGGCCTGTCATTCGAGACAACCTGTTTTGAAAGACAATGATTTTTTGGCAAAAGGAGTGATTTTTCAAGACAGGTTCTGTTGTACACTGGATTTAAGACAGTCATTTAAAAATGCGTTGAATAAGTATATCAAGCTAACTGTTGAGCCTGCCTTAGTGAAGCTGGACATAGTGATCACTCTAGTGTCTGTATGTGTTTGTCGGTATGTCCCTCCATACCTTAGATTAACCTCAATGTTAAATAAAATGCAGACTTGACAAAATGGGTCTCCAGTTTTATTTTC
The DNA here is from genome assembly GCA_029931535.1 of Margaritifera margaritifera. Classification (NCBI taxonomy): domain Eukaryota; kingdom Metazoa; phylum Mollusca; class Bivalvia; order Unionida; family Margaritiferidae; genus Margaritifera; species Margaritifera margaritifera. Next base: position 188,071 of record JAQPZY010001651.1, read on the forward strand.
ACATGTATGATGCAGATTCTGAGTCTGACCATGAAATGCAAAATGGCTGACAACACCACAAGACTCGTCTAACTGAGCAAGTTTCAGATCATTTTGCACTATTTACTGTACTGGCACCAAACCTGTACCACTCAATAACATCCACACACAACCCAGAAATCAATAGCAATGTTAGAGAAAATTGCCTATTTCTCAGGGTCCAATGAAGGCATTCCCAGCACTGACTAAATGCACACACAGCAAATTGGCACATAGAAATTTAATAAAACATGCATTTCAGCTTAGACACAATCAATAATTTTACAACCCTTTTGGATCCAATTCAAGTATGGTAACAATGGCAGTGATGTATTTATGGCAATGCTTTCACATCATAATGCAGTGTGAATCATGTATTTATTATTCATTAATGTTGATAAAATGTCTGGTGATTTAGAAGGGAAACTGTACTACTTTCAGGCAAGGAAGATAAGAGCAACTGTGCTGGTATGTCACTAAAATTTGGCCACATTCCAAAACACTTTTACTAGTTCTATTTTGTATTGCATAAGTGAAATACTGATGACAAATGTAGAGTGGTTTTAAATAAAAGTAAAACAATCTTATCTATATCTTGAAATACAATCCAAATGAAACTTATCTATTTTTCCTTGCACAAGCATGGATAAAATGTTGCATGAACAACACAATTTTTTGCAACAAAAGCCCTTCCTCCTCTCTTCCAAACCCCATCCACCTACGGTACCTACCCACCCACCTATGGTACGTACCCACCCACCTATGGTACCTACCCATCCACCTACGGTACCTACCTACCCACCTATGGTACCTACCCATCCACCTACAGTACCGACCCACCCACGGTACCAACCCACCCCTCAACATGATAATATATTTCATCTTTACACCCTGAACAACATCAGTGCAAAAGATGTATAAGCACATAAAAGCAGGAGGTATTTATTATTACTATAACAGTGCTAGTATATTTCAATCGATACATGTTTGTCTTATACAAATAGCAACAGCCTACAGCAATGGTCAAAAGAAAAATCAATGGAATTTTACACAAGCTGTATTCTTCTTGGCCTTGGCACCACCTTGCCCAGGCATAATGCCTTGGCACCACCTGACCAGGCATGTGTCTTCAGTGCATTATGTAGAGAATGGACTATTGCTAACATAAATATTGTGCTATTGTAAAATTGTGATGATACCATGATACAACTTCAGGCTCATGATACCATCACTTACCGTTTATACTCATGTATAACCCGGGTCCAAATGCAAACAACATAGACCTTGATCTGTTGTCACATAATGCGCTGGCAGATCAGGATCTATGTTGTTTGTTCTACGGATTAGTCCTTACAAACTGCATAGACCCAGATCTGCCGGCGCATTATGCGACAGCAGATTTGGGTCTATGCAGTTTGCAGTTGGTATACGCAAGTATATACATTAAGTCCCTGAAGATTCAGACATTATCTATGTAAAATCAAGGGAGTGGCCCTGTTATAATAATAATAATAATAATAATAATAATAATAATAATAATAATAATAATAATAATACTTTATTTATAGAAGGTAACTCAGTACAATACTACTCTGCCTTAAGGCCTTCTATTCAAAATGTGTAAAAATTATATATTATAATAACTATTGCCTGGTATAATTTTAATTCATCTTGAGTGGGTGAGATGTCACCAATGATTCTTGCACAAATTAATAAATTAGAGTGCACCTTCACAATGAACAATTGTTCCACACCACAAAACACTAACATAGACAAAACATTGAGGTAAATCAACATTTCTGTGTGGTCCACAGGTCATGTAATTTGCTAATCACTTACTGAAAGACACTTTTAAATAAATAATCATTTTACAGTTCTCTCTGACCTGTGAAATTTGACCCTAGACTTCATTGTAGTCTACAGTTCTCATTAACTATTGATCACAGAATCAGCAATGACTGAGTGGGATATCAGAATATTTACAGCATACATTATGAATCACCTGCCTTGTTCAAACACAGGTGAAAATTTGAATAAAGAAAGCAAATAGCAGCATGATAGTGATCAAAAATCTGTCAGCTTAAGTAATACCAAAGCATCTGCTAATATCAAATGATCATTTTCTAAAAAATGACAATTCTTTCTTCAAAGCAACAGAGCAACACACTAGCATATGTGAGGGTCAGTGGTCCCCAAACCATGATTAGTTGTCTCCTCCAGGCTCCTTAAACCATCTAAATATCATTTAACTGTTTTCTGATATATGTGCAATCAAGAGTAAAATAAACAAGGTAGTATAAATGGTTATACAATGCAGATAAAATAAATAAAGTTTAAATGATTTCTATCATAAAATAAACGCTACAAGCAACTGTAAAGGTTCAAGATGTATATACATTTTAGAGCAAACACACAGCTGATAACATTACCAAAAAATTGTTTATGCCAACACATGTGCTACACTATAATTTAAACTTGGAGGTGGTGCAGAGGAAGACCTAAGGGATTGACCATTTAATCTTGGGTCTGTGGGAAGCCTTGGATTGTCTTTCCAATCAGGATATTATTTTTTTTCTTTATCTCAAGGTAATTTTGTTTCAACTAATATGATGGACAGAATTAGTTCTTTTTTTTCTCTACAAATCAGAGCAAGCGAATTTTTTTCACGCTATTTTGGAGATGGAATGTCTTTTATTAAAAACATCTTTAATTATATAGGCAGTACATGTACCTAATAGCAGGGTCCTTAGAATAGTTAAATACAGTGCAAAAATGTGCATGTGCAATATGACACCTGAAATACATTTAACTTATATTCTCAACTCTGCATATCATATTCATGTACAGAAGCTACGAGAAAACCCAGGCGTACAATACCAACCAGGCGTACAATACCAACATGTGTGCAATACCAACTGATATTCCTAGTATACACTATGTAAAATGAATGTTCAAAGGTTTGTTTTTAACTTTCAATACTCTTTATCTACTAAATCATCTACTATGCCTAACTTGTAACAGGGGCCTCAAGATACAATAATGGGCCCCGAATCAAAACAACCAATAAAAAAAGACTTCTATACCAATTTAAAATATTTCAAAAATAATGCAAATTTACCATTTTTGCAATATTACTCCTGCATATTTGAATGATGAACCTCTGAGGGACCCATTCCCATCTGCCCTAAGAGCAGTACCCACTTAATGGTGACTTAACCGCTACCCCCACCCCCATCATAAATTACAATGACTGCTTATGGTACAGCAAAGGCTATAATCAATATTAAACGACATTTGCAAATTCAATGTCACATATTTTCACCTCTCAAGGATATTATCTGAGTGAACAGAACCTTCTTTATCACTTTACAGGAAAAAATATAGTATCATGTTCATACTAAACATATTGGGTAATATATGTAATATTGAAAAATAATTATCAACCAGAGTTTTCATGACCTAATCACACTGGTTGTGAGCCTTGTTTTTAGCAGAGGCAATAAAGTCTTCTACCTTCACAACATGACCATATTAAGATTGCAAATACAAATAACCAAAAATACTAAAAATAAAGACTTACCATCCTGCTACTAGCGCTTTAAAGCGCACTTTGATAAGAAAGCCTTTGCTGATTATGTTGGCATTATCATGACACCACTACAGGAACATTGGGACTTACCAGAGTGACCCAAAGATGTCTACTGATTGGTTGGCTGAGGATCTGCAAGCATTCTGATTGGCTGATGATGAGGGAATGTCTGCATCAGCAACCTGTTCTCATTTTCATTTGCAAATCAATACTTGTTCAGATCAATAGGCTCTCATACTCACCATTCTCATGGCTCTTTTGTGTGACTAAAACACAGCGCAGCATGTATATCAATTAAAGCATAATGTGAATTATTTATTTCTAAACCTTGTGAAGTCCAATCCAACTTTAAAATTTGAAAGAAATCAACTTGCAATATTTAAAAACAATTTAGCAGTTCTTCATTATAGTATTATCTATCATTGATTTCTGCATCAAACACCAAATGGGAGAGATGAAATCACATTATTTGTAAAACCTTCTGTTGGTAAACTGATGAAGACATTGACTTTTTAAAAAAACCTGCATCCTATTTCTAAATTTTCTCTTCAAGGACTCTTATTAAAGAAAAACTGGGAGTCCCAGGGACTCAACTTCAAAAATACTTCTTGACAGATCCACAAGAGGGACCTGTACCTATTACCTATGTGCACTCATTCAGGGTCTCACACTGACCCTAAAGGGTCCATCATCTATCAATCGAGGGCAAACCTTGAGTCAGTATACCACAATTGAAAGACAAAATGTCAATTCAGCAACCATGTATCTATGTATGTATGTATGTATGTATGTATGTATGTATGTATGTATGTATGTATGTATGTATGTATGTATGTATGTATGTATGTATGTATGGTTACATGGCACATCAGCACAATCCTGCTTATAGTGCTGAGTAAGTTTACATATCCAAAACATGGATACAAATAAAATACCAAGGAAAACAAGAGTACAGTGAATGGTACCTGGGATCAAGCTAAACTTGAATTTTAGGGAGAAGTGACTTCTCCTTCTCCTTTTGGACAGAATAGGTAGAAGTGAGAGCAGAACAGGGAAAAGTGGCAGCAAAGCAAGAAATGCAATATATATATATATATATATATATATATATATATATATATATATATATATATCTATGTGTGTGTGTGTGTGTGTGTGTGTGTGTGTGTGTGTGTGTGTGTGTGTGTGTGCTCTGGTTCTCTTATTTGAAATGTGTCCTGTATTTCTCATAATGCATATTTGCATTTAACATTGGTTTTAATCAATACTTTATCTTCAAGTAGAAAATCCTCTATGTTGTATGTATATTATAAACACATTTTGTTAAGTATATGAATGTATCATACTCATATGCAGTGTAATCATACTTGGAAGTGTGCATGCTTAGATGGAGAGAAATATGCAATGTATTTTGGCCATATTACTTCAAAAAAGCATAGCAGAAACTATCGGCTAAAACACGGTATTGGTGCTGATAAAGGAATTTTCATGTTATATGCATGAAATAGAAAAATTAAACAAGATATGAACCAATTTTAAAGATTGGTAAGCCTGGCATATACCTCTCTTACTTTCCTGAAAATTTCAAGAGGTTAGTGTAACCCATTGTTGAGATATGCATGGAAACAAGCTCTAAAAATGGCCATTTTTGAGCGTTATGTAGTCTCACTCGAAAAAAGCTTGAATATAAAATAGAGAATTCTCTAAATATCATACTGAAATTATGCATTTATTGGTCTGGTTTTATGCGGAATTCTATCCTGCAAATATTGCTTCTTGAATTAAAGAAATCGGTAAAATATTATGGATTTTATAAGCAAAATACCGTCAGTAGAAGTTTTGTTTCAACACTGAAATTCAAACACTAATCTGTTGTTATATGCCAACATTTTGTACAAAATAACATTCATTATAACTTTTATTGACATCTAGAACTCGACTTTATATTATAATAAGTAGTAAAACCATTTAAATCACATGGCTAGCCAAGATATTCGATTGAGAGCTTGTTCTTTGTCAAACTTTCCAGTTCTAAATTTTGTAGTGTCTGTAACCTTTACAAGTTTATATGGCAATAATTTTGTTGTTTCATTATGGAAAAGTATAAATCCTACAAAGGCTCATGTGTATCCATGTGATGTCCAAGTTGGCCAAAATTGGTGGTGCTGTATTGTACCATTAAAAAACAGCAACTCAATAAAAAAAGTTACAGACACTACACAAACAGGTATAAAAATGAAAGATAAAAGTATTGTTCTACTTGTCATTAAAACATTGTTTTTCTCAATAGAAAGTTCCATCTTATGTGATGTAATGTTGCATCATCTATTTACCTCTGCAGCCAAGAGCAAAAAAGTGATGCAATAACTCTCTTGATTGAATATTGCATCATTCTTGCAGCACTGTCTGTTTGATTAATTTACTACAAGACAATGTAACCTGAATTTCTTATCCTAGAAGAAGCTGCCTAATTACTTTTTCTGTTCTTTACCATGGTACATCCCTAAGACATGGGAAGACGACAAAAGCAAACCTCTGGGAACAACTCTGGTAAGTTTGTATTGAATTGGTAAACCACACTCTTAAATTGTAGTGTCTGTAACCAATATCCCCTTTTTATACTGTCTATGACTTTATCCCTGTTTTTTTTTAAAAAAATGAAGCCAAATTATGTTTCCTATTACAGTATTGATGTGTAAGGCTAAATTTTGACATATTGTCTGTCTGCAATTTGTAATATTTTGGTATATTTATAGTTTCTTTCATCTAGATTTCTGATAACAGGCAACATTTTCAGTGATTTCTTACAATATGCAATTGAAACTGAGTATTTTTGCATTCCATATCATTAGACTAGTAAATTCAAACAGAAATATTATGAGAATTCAATGAGCTCAGACTTAGTATTGGATACATTGCTGATATTGTCAAATGGTTACAGACACTACTAGACATGTGAATTGACCCGACTGTTGTTTACATTATTAAGGAAAGTGTGCAATCATTGTAAATGCTAGAACATTGAATAATCATCAGGTTTTATGCTATTTCTTTTTCAATCAGATACTTTTCTTTAAGAATCTACAGGTTATTCCAGTTTGCTTATGTATGAAAGCATATTGCGTACTCATTACAAGTATGTTTTGTAAAGTCTAAATTTCATCCGTATACATAGAGGAACAAAAATGAGAATGAAGTTGTTTGCTTTTAGGAAGCAAAGATAAGCCAGAAGAAGATGAACAGAAGATTAAAGCTAGAAGGGAGAAGACGAGGCTAAAGGTACAAACCTGGAGAAAAAAACAGAGGGAAAATAAGGCGAAACATGAGGAGCTAAAAAGGGTTGATAGAGAAAGAAGAAAAGATGCAAGACTACTAAAAAAACAGCAATCACTTTCCGATTCAAATCTTCAACAAGAATTAAGAAGGCAAAAACGTGAAGAAATGAAAAGGTATCGCCAGAAAAAGAAAGAAAAAGCAGCCCTGGCAATATCGGTTAATAAGAGTGTTGATTTAAGAAGTCCGAAAACTGCTGAATTAAGTAGAAAGAAGAAAGAAGCTGTGAAAAGAACCCAAGCATGGAGAATGCGTAACACGAAATTATTTCGAAACATCACATGGAAAGAGTGTTTGCGATGGTCTCGGTGCGACAGTCAAGAATGCTTGCTACAGAGCTGTAATCAGCAATAGAAAGGTGATAGGTTGTGCAGAAGATGTATATCATTTCTGTACAGAGAAACTGAAAATGGAAAATACAGATAATGAAGCTAAAACAGTTTCGAGAAGGGAGTTCATCCTTGTTAAAGATGTTGAGAGAAATAGAGAAGAAACTGATGTGCAAACACTGCAAGGTACAAGAAAATTACATGCTGTAAAGTCAGGAAGCAATGATTATGAACTGAGCATAAGAAATCTGAGCTGTTATTGTGAGCAATGCATGAAGGTTGACGGGAGATGCAACTTCAGCGAAAATGTTAATGCCTGGGAAATGAGAAAGTTAGTACTCAATAAAGATAATTTAAGTCAGAAAGGAAAACAACTTAAAGACAAGAATCCATCCACAATAGAAAATAATGACAAGAAAAGAAAACAAGGAAGTAACCAGAAAGATCATAACTCAGCAACAAGCGAAAAGCCTAATAAGAAACGGAAGTCAACAGAAAGACAAAACATTGTGACAAAGAAGATCAAAGTTGACAAAAAAGCACCAACCAACACAGAGAAACCAATAGAGAAATACCACCCTGGAGAATTTGTTGCTGTAGGACTTAAGCCAAAGAAGGGACCTCTAGATGTATACTTAGCAGAAGTAATAGACATTCTTCATAACGAAGTTAGACTTAAATACATGAGAAAGTCTGGCAACATGTATGTTTGGCCTGAAAAAGATGATTATTCACAAGAGGCTCTAGATGCTATCTTGTACAGGGTAAAAGCTCCACAAATAGTCAATGAAAGGGGTCATTTCAAGTTTAATGCAGCTGAATTGTCTAAGCTCAAGTCAAATCTGGAAAAAAATCATAAGCACTTCTATTTGAAATGACAATATAAAGTCAAGGTTTAATGTGTAGTGTCTGTAACCTTAAGATCAATCACATATGGGTCTGTGTTTGAGTCAGCACCTTGGGTTGAACAATACTTTAGTGACTATGATTTATTGAACATTCATTATACTTCAATATTTTACTCTTACAAACACTATTTAGTATTAAACTTTCAAGTGCTATTTACCAGTTCATAATTTTAACACAAGTATTGGACATATACCTGTTACAATGTGGTTTTATCATTTTATTAACTAATCAACATTCATTTAATGAATAATTCTAGTCAATGTGTTCATGTTGAATTATTTTTGAAGTGAATTTTATGGAGATATGTATGGTTCTGCAGCTGTATTGAAATGCTATAGTTTTGTAGTGTCTGTAACCAATTTTATGGACAATGTACTTCTGACTCTTATGGAAGTTTGCAATACTTTTGGCCAGTATTAATGATTTTGTTTGTTTAAATATTCTTCTTGGTGTTAGATAAATGCCTAAATAAGATTATTCTATGTCTTTTATGTTTGTTATGCAAAAGTTTCATGGTTAGGTTTTTTTTCTAAGTGATACCTTTGTCATAGATGTTTTGATTTTGTTATTAAGTTGTTTACCACTTCCAGTTATGTTGTTTACTTTAAATGTTGATATCCTGTTACTGATGTTACTGTGAAAAAAAATAAAGTTTTAAAGTTTTCATGCTGTTTTTCTTGCATGTTATACACCAAGTGTAGTGTCTGTAACTGTTGTTATACCAATGAATTGAAATAATGGTTAAACAAAATCGCATGCATGTTCAAGCTAAATCTAACTTGATCTGACTAGGGGACACCCTAGGGTATATAATGAGCTTCATTGAAATGTTCTATCAAACATTTCAATTTTTTAAGTGAGTGAGACTACTCTCAGCACCAATACCGTGTTTTAGCCGTATACTAGTACATTATAATTAATTTTAACTGACAGAAGTACATAGATTACAGTATTGTAATTACAAATAGGTAAAAATACTTAAGCAACTGCCACATAAACAACAAATTTAATTTTTTGTTAGTTTCATCACTAGTAAATGGCAGTCGACATTTCTAAACTAGTTTGAAACAACCCCTATAACAAGTACAAGAGAGCACATGGACAGATGAAACAATCCCTATAACATGTACATGAGAGCACATGCACAGGTGAAACAATCCCTATAACATGTGCATGAGAGCACATGCACAGGTGATTTCAACATCATAGGATTCATCCATTCAAACCACAGTGGTCACTGATGTGTAATCTCAACTTTACAACTGCATTTTGAGGGAGTTGATTTTAAATTAAATGTGAATCTATTGACTGTCATTTTGGGATGAAGTTTTTAAAAGTACAAAAATTAAATTACTTGTTCTAGTGGCAGTTGATTAACTGTTTGTACCTAGTTATAATGACAATGATGTAATCTAGTTGAAACACTACTTCAGCTATTCATCGACGATGAACTGAAGCACTGAAGTAACTGAATCGGCACACAGTCAAGTACAAATATGAAAATATGGTGCAATGCATGCCATGTAGATGCATCTATTTTTAGAAAGAGGGATTTTCTTCAAATGACCACTCACTTTCTAGCTTCATTTTAAACAATTCCGAGATCGGAATTAAAATGTATGGTTTTAATATTTGTCTATGTACTCGTAATAACGTCATGTATTTGTTGGATATTTGTTTCTTTGCTACTTTTTCTCGTATTTTCACAAAAATGAGTGATGTAAGAAAACAACCTTGACCTTAAGTTACATTTCTTACTGATTCCACAAGCATTGTCCCATATGTTTCTGACCAACAAATTTTTATTTTTAGGCTAAAAAATCCTTTATCACATAATAGTTACATTTTGATTTCTACGAACTGTATAATTTCATAATTTCCTTAATTGATATACCCAATGAATTATGAAAACAGACAGTCGGTGACCTTTACCTTTGACATTTCAAGCCCAAAACTGATACGGTTTTTCCTTACCCCAAGTGCAAGCCATTGACAAAGTTTTATAACTAGGGATGAAGAACTCAAGTTATTGTGCAGAAACCATTTTTCCTCTTTTACCGGTAGTCAGTGACCCTGACCTTTGATCGTTTAAACCCTAAATTAATAGGGTTCTTCCATACCCAAACTGCATGCTATCCACAAAGTTTGGTAAACTGTAAATGATGGAGAACTCGAGTTATTGTGCAGAAACCATTTTTCTTGTGTAAGTCCCAGTGACCTCGACCTCTTGGTTAACTGTAGATGGTGGACAACTAAAGGTACTGTGCAGAAACCAAATTTATAATAGACAACATTAGAACATAATATGGCAGGCATATAAAAAGGGTAACATCCCTTAAAAACAAATTCATATTGTTTTTTAGAAACCGAATTCTTTGAAAAATACCAAAAACTTCTCACATTGAACATCATCACAGGATGTATCTCAGGGCAAAAAATACTGCCTCCAACAGTCGCTTCTTAGGATATGCAGGAGGGACCAGCAGGCCTTCTCTACATCCCCAAACACAATGGCTGACCAGCAGGCCTATTCTACATCCCCAAACATAATGGCTGACCAGCAGGCCTACTCTACATCCTCAAACATAATGGCTGACCAGCAGGCCTACTCGACATCCCCAAACACAATGGCTGACCAGCAGGCCTACTCTACATCCCCAAACATAATGGATGACCAGCAGGCCTACTCTACATCCCCAAACATAATGGATGACCAGCAGGCCTACTCTACATCCCCAAACATAATGGCTATAGGTTTGGTCACCTTTCAAAATGCCCATATTGAGAAGCTGCCTGACATTACTGAATAATGATTTTCTAACAAGCGTCAATCAATATTAAAGTAGCATATAGGTGAGGTAATCTAGGGGCTAAATTCAGCAGTAACATTACTGATACAATATTGATCTGCAAGTTGCATGCAGGCCAGTCTGACAAATGTGAAAGCACAGTTCTAGGAATAACCTGATGGTTGTGTAGCATGGTTTTCTTGGCTAAAAAATCAATACCAGAAATCTAAGAAAAAGTCCAAACAGCTAAAGATCATACATCAAGGTCAAACAAACCATGATGCCATACCAAGAAGCTTGTAATATGTGTCTGGGGCATAACTTGTGAGCTCAATAATCATCTGATACTGTAGCATTACTTGATGTAGAGGCTCACTGCAGAACACAAAGAACCCTTTAAGTGACACTGCAGTCTAAAAACAAGTTGGTGAAAAACAGAGGAAACCTAGGCATAAACAACTGTGAAAATTGCATTAAAATCCGTTAATACGTTCTGAGATGTATAAGTCTAAACATTTTCAGAGGAAGTCAATTCTGACAAACTTATTAACATTCATTACTTTTCATGATCTCATAGACAAAAATGCTTATTTTGAAACAAAATTAAATCTCTTTAAAGAAAAATTAATAGTAATTTTGTTTCATTAGTTAAGTAACAAGATATGAAAATTGTTATACACATTTGCATCATAATTTGAATACTTCTAGCAAAATGAAACTTGAAATTGGAATAACTCAAATTAAATTTAAATTTCTTAAAATGAACACATTATATCTGACAAAAAGTTCTCATATTTCATTAAACACTTGTGAAATGTTATGCTCACAATAGACATACCCACAATAGGAAATTAACTTCATTCATCTCTCCAGGAAAGCAAATTTTAATTTGTTTTAAATCCAAAATTAAACCTTCAATTCCTCTGTAATATAAATCAGTTTTATTTCCTCTCACACAAAAAGTACATTTATAAGTATATTAATATCAATTCCGAGTTTATGTATTCTAAATAAAAGAAAACAAAGTGTTTTTCTAACTCCTAAATAATTTTCAAATTTTTTAAAAATTAATTTTCCTCACCTGTGATGTCATCTAAATCGTAAAAAGGTAATAGTTTAAAACAAGTTACCTCCCCTTATGAAACCTTTAACTATTCATAACTTCAAACCTACCTGAAAGCCTTTGCACAGTTCTTCATCTCAGCATCTCCTATTCAGTGTCAGGAAAAGGTACTAAGTTTAAACCAATCTACCTCCTCTAATGAAATCTTTAAATATTTATGTATTCAGTGTATCACAAAATAGCAATAGTCTTGGCCTGCCCAGACTGTATCTGCATTGAGAATTTATAGATATCAGTCTTGGGAAAATAGAGTAATCAATGTATTGAAAACACCCATGACTTGGGCGGGATGAAGTGATCCTAATGTATATAAGATCAGATGGAAGAACATAACACCAAGAGAGGGGCCCCGGGTGGCCGAGTGGTCTAAGGAGCTCGCCTTTACCGATCACTGCCATCTCACCTCTGTCCGCATGGGTTCGAGTCTCGGGCTCGGCCAATGTGGATACGTGAGAAAGCTTGCCAGTAGCTTCCTGTGGGTTGGTGGTTCTTCCCAGAGTTTTCCCGGGTTCTTCCTCCACCAAATAAAACTGGCCGCCATGTATAGCCTATCATGTGCTGAAAAATGCCGTTAAACTCACAACAACAACAACAATAACACCAAGAGATATCACTATTCATGGTCCTTTTTACTATTGTAAACAGATTGCACAAATAATGTCTATCTTTATAATATTATTCTAAATTCTATTTTATTTATATGTTGCTAGAAAATTTATATTAACATCTGAAATATTATTTGAGGAATTACTGTATTGTGGTGATTTCCTTTTAAAAGATTTGTCTACAATTGTTTTAAGTATTACCATCAGTGGAACAATATCCAAGGGAGATTACAATAAGCTGTAACCATTTACCTAAATTTGAGTTGCCTCCCTTGACATACAACTATTCTGAAAGGCCAATATACATGTATCAGCACTTTGTTACTAATTTTAGTAAGACCATACAGCTTGTCACTATTATTAGTAATACAAACTATATTTGGTAAATGAGAATGGATACTATGCCATAAAGCTAGACACTACGCCTTTTTGCAGACTATTGACATGTACATCAAGTGGATACATTTTGATCCCATCCTTTCAGCAAGTGCCGACATCACTGATATTCGGTCATAACGTGCACCACATAAAAAAAATTACATTACACCAACATACAACACATCTATCTTACAATATCTTCCTGACTGATATAAATGTAACTTCAATTTACCTTGAATGTGTGATTTGGCATGCTTTGTTTTTAATTATTAATTTAATCTGCCTTTGTCAATGTTCACAGCACAGCACCATCTGGCATCCCAGAATTTGGGGTGCCTCTATTCCATTTCTCTTCATTTTTCCCCCAGGCCTGGAATGACTTTCCATGTCATTGCAATGAATGCCGAAGTGGGCCAAGTGACTAAGACTATTATAATAATAATAATTACTTCTGCAAAATATTGCTTGTCATTTGAAATGAATGCTTGGCTGTGTCATATCTGAAGTTCAGAAAAATTTAAAAATTCAAACAATAATAATCAAAGTACAGAATGAAGTTTTAAAAAAATAGTGATTTGTCCAGCTTAATTTTTTGGCTAGAAATGCATCCATAGAACATGAATGCTCATGCCCCTATCCACTCATTAATAAATGGCATAAGATGAAAAAGATGAATTGTGGCAGGAAATGTTACAGCTATATGCATATATCGTATATACTCACTTATAAGTCAAGTCCAACTGCAAACTGCACAGACCCAGATCTGCCATTGCATAAAGAACCAACAGATCTGGGTCTGTGCAGTTTGTAAGGAGTAATCAGTATGATCACTTGAAACAGGTCACTTACAAATGATAAAGTTATAAATACAGTGTATCATAATTTTTCAAATAAGGTGCTAATGCATCATGCATATTTGCATCATGTCTACAACAACACTGCAAAGTTTCAAAGCAATGCGTTACAAGTTTGATGGTCTACCAACTGAGCTACTGCAACTGTAATTGTATAATTCTAGAGTATTTGTCCGCAAATTTTATTTCTCATTTCATTTTGCTCAAATAAAAATGATACAAACACAACTGACAGTGATGATGTCATCAAATAAATGGCAGTTCTCTATGCCTGCCTCGAATAAAACAATGTCAAGTCTTGTAAGGGGTGAAAAATTGTCTGCCAGTGAAAAGAATCTGATCCTGGATTATCATGTGAAAGGGCTTCTGACTGCTACAATTTTGTGGCAGCTCGAGTATAGATTGTCAAATCCAATTTCATTTCATTCTCTTTTTATATATCATTCATTATTCAACATTCTGTGTTTTGCATTTGTGCTCTCCATTTAAAAAAAAATGCATTCATCATTTTGTTCGCATTCATTCTGCATTCATTCTTCATCTGCTCTATTTTCATTTCACTGGTAAAATTACCAGTTTTAGCATCTGTACATGTAACCCCTCCCCCCAATATCCAACTTGCAAAAAATAAAACACCGAACTTGAACACTGAAGATGTCGCTGTGGCAATTGGAAAAATGATACCTATACTTCACCATGCTTACAGTGCAAATTGCAACTATCAATCATTACAATTTACAACAGCTTCAGGGGTCACACTTGCAAATGAAAAGGTGACTTGAATCGCTGGTTTGACTGCAAAGCCACCATTTTATGTCTGAGCGTTTAACACTTTGCCCACTGATTTGATAACGACTGCCAGTTGTACCCTTGTACTCCTTATCAGCTTTACAATTGATCTGAGATCCCAGATTCCTGAACTACTTTATTGAGGTTTAAGGCAACATCTAATAGTTACTCATGGCCACTGAAGATTAAAAGTAACTTTTATAAGGTAACTATCTGTGTGAACTGATTCTCCACCTCTAGTCTCAATGCGTGTATCGAAATGGCAAATTTATCAAAGCATGGATACATTGGTGAATCATTTCACCCCAAGTGACCTCTAACTTTTTTTACTAAAATATATATTTGTTTCTTTATTACCCTAATTGCAAGCCATCCACAAAGTTTGGTCAAGGAACTTACTCTAAAACAAAAGTTATTCTGCAAAACCAATTTTTTTTAGCCCTGACTGATTGTGCAATTTGTAAACGGCAGATCTGGAAATGAGACCCAAAGTGTGAAAGTTTGTATGATGACTGTATAATTATGTACAGCAACAATGATATCTTTTACTATAATGATTGAACAAAAGTAACATTTATCTCCAGGTAAAGCCACTTTGAGCAGACCCTCAGTTCAACAACACCCAAATCTGCTGGCAAAGCAATAGAAGCTGCAATGGGTCAAACGTGTATAGCATAACAAATTAGCTTAACTCCTAATATTCAAACAAAGCATGAATTCCATTGCAAATATCCACACATTTGCATTTGGTAACCTTTGCATTTTTACAACCATATCCCAACCATATCCCAAAGATACATGTACATCCAGTATCCCAAAACTTCATCCTTATCTACTGATCCTCATGAAACATCATACCAAACGCGAGGTCCAATATTGCTCATCTGGCATACATAGATCAAAACTGCAAATGTAGTAATTAAGGCAGGTGCCTTGGGTTGAAAGACATCTATGTCAGGATAATTTGCAGCCATTTGGTAGAAACATGGTGGTATTTGACATGCTGTTTTACTATATTTCTCCTTTGAGTAACTTCTGCTGGACAAGATGGTGCATTGGCATTATTTGTATGAATGTTAAAGGTCTTCATGCTAGGACTTTATCTACACATATCACATCTGGTCTGTTATGAAAAGGAAGTTTTGAACAGGAAGTCCTTCAATGATAGCTTTTTGTATATATTAGTCACAACTAGCCATACTTTATGGGAGATAGGTATCACTAGCAAGTTTTACATCCAGATGATATGGAAGCCAAACTACTGTTCAGGGAGTCACCCTTGGACACAACTTTGATACAGCATGTCCAAAGATACATCCATACCAAATTTTATCAAAATTGGGTTAGCAATTCTGAGAATGAAGCTGAAAATAGGTTATCCACATGTTTGCTACGGAAGCCACACCATTCCTAAACAGAATTTTTTTTAAAAAATGACCCAGCTTACCTTAATTGTATCAGACAGATGATGTAATGAAACTGGGGGGTGACCAAATCGGAAAGAACAATCCTTGCCATGGATGTATCAAAGGGCATGAAAATTGAAATAACCCAAAATTTTTAGAATTTTTTTTTTTTTACCTTTATATTTTATTGTCTTGACATGTACAGAATTTAACAACTTTACCATTTATAGTTCATCTTGTAGTGCTTCATGTTTACATTTATTTGGAATGGTTTATCTTTCAAAATTTGTTGTGCAATCCTTCATATTTACATTTTTAGAACTTAACTTTTAATTGTCACAATATGGCCATTAAACACTAATAAACACATATATTAAATTACCCAAATTAAGAATAAAAACCAAATAAAACTGCAAAACAAGTACATGCAAGTAAAATAATTCTGTCAACTTCAATGTTTCAAGTTGATGACTGCTCATATAGAAAGTCCTCTAATGTATTTCGCAATATTTAGTGAAACAGCAAAAATATCATCCTATTATATCTTCAACCAATTAATGACTTCACTTTTCATATACTTATCTAATGTACAATATAGTAAGATTGGTTCCTTGGTGTCTATTCTATGACACAATCACAACATCACTTGGATATTTTCAATGATATTGTTAAAACTGTAGGACAAAAGTCCAACTGGTGTCATACTTTATATCTTTTGCTGAACAATCAAAAAGTTGATTTTTTTTCACCTTATTTATGAGGATTCATATGGAAATAAATGGCCCATTGTCAGGTATTTCAAAATAAGGTAACATGGGCAACTTATAGTAACTATGAAATTTTTGGAAAACTTTTGAGATGTAACATAAATTTTATGACATCCAATTCTGAGTAATACACCTCGTCACATTTGCGGCAAGGCATAAATATACAGAAATGTAAATAATTCTATGAATACCAGAAAGTAAGATGCAGGTGCTGTCGACAGTAAACCTATAGTTACCTCCCTTATTCCACCACAAAATTTTGGCATATGTATGTATGTATGTATGTATGTATGTATGTATTATAACAGCACATCAGCACAATCCTGGCTATACAGTGCCTAGTAAGTTTAGGTACCCCAAAAACAACTCAATACAATTTTAAAAAAAAAAAAATGAGTAAAATCCTTCAAATACACAGTCCAGTTCTTTTATGTAAACTACGCTCTTTTAAAAAGTCCAAGACCTTCATAGCTGGAACATCACCAAATGACACTTCCCAGGGCAAAATGGCTGCCTTCATTAGTCACCTGTTATGACATATCTAAGAATGCATCAGTCCTATTTTACATTCCTGAGCCCACAAGGGGATCAGCAATTGACTTAACATTTCTATTTACTTCTGTGTAAAAAGCTGCAATTGGCAACAACTTGACACTTACCAAACAAGAGACACAACTGGGTCTGATATTGCTGCTCACCTGTCTTGCATAACTGAACAGTTGACCATTTCACTAAGTAAAACCTACTTAATGAATGGTCAACTGTTATGTAAGCCAGGTGTAGTACTGTAAGAACATAACCCTAAGTAAAGTATCTCCCAAACTTCATATTATGTCAATTTAACCTATTTTACAAAAGTCTGAACAAAAAACTATTTCCAAAGATGAAGGCATAACTAATATGCATAGCTCTAGCTCACAATCAAACACATTCAAGAGATTGCTGATATAAACCTATTTACAAAGTTTGATCAAAATCATTTGAGAAATAGTCTCTAGAGAAGATATGAGCAGAGCCAATCAGATACAAGATCACCTCATTAACATGGGCAGATATAATTTGTCCTAAAACCTGACTAACACCATGATGATACAAGTTTTATTTACAGTCTACCAAGTCTGTGCAAAAACCAAACAAGCTCCAATCAGATACAAAATTACCTCATAAATATGTGTAGATCTTGCTCATAATCAAACTCACCCAACATCCTGATGATATAAGACTATTTAACAACTTTTATCAAAATTATCATAAATTGTGTTGCCAGTGTTGACAAGCTCTCCCAAAAGATCCAAGATCACTTCATTAATATGCATGGATCTTGCTCATTAACAAACTTGTCGGAGATCATGATGATATAACCGCATTCTCCAAGTTCAATCAAAATCAGATCAGAAATGTGGCCTAAAGAGTCACAACAAGCTTAACCAACCACATGCAAGATAAACTCATTAATATGCATGGATCTTGCTTATTACTGAACCAGGGTTCTCACTAAGATTTCAAAGGTTAGAGTCCAGGACTGCCATCATGGAAAAAGTTAGAGTCCCTGATGAAAAAAACTGCAGTCCCATATCTAAAATCAGAATTACCATGAACTGTTATTTAGCTATTGATGTTATAGTGATAAAAACATAAATTATACTGCATAAAAGTAAACAATGTACAGGCCCATTGTCAGCATTCTTCTTCAGTCCAATTAATGAATAAACTGAAATACATAAACAAAAAGCTAACAATTAAAAGTTTGCTTTCAAAGTTAGAACTGACCTGCCCTTCCTCAAAACCATACTTAGCATGTATGTGCAAAATGAAGCATTATTAATAATGATGATAAAAAGCAGGTTCTTAGTGACATATAATCTTACTTTCAGAACATAACAAGTTATCGGTTACTATGAACACTAAATTAACCTAATTATGAATTTTAATAAAAATGAGAAAAAGCTTAAGCATTTAAATGTGATTTGTCAATAATTAGGCAAATGTTTCATAAATATCTTCTTGAATGCATTATAATATCAAACCTAAGCATTACTATCCAGGGTCTTTTCTTTAGTGTGGGAATATCTAACCCTAACCCAATACTGAATGACCCCTGACCCTAATGAAAAGGGATGTAATTCATATCTCTTCTCAAAGATGAACTTTTGTCTTCAGAGGTAACTTTAATTCACAGACAAATAGATGAAAATACCGAACTGTACCTGTCATACTGGCACAAAAGTTGGCTTCCATTTCTCCTGCAATAACACGACCACTTTTCCCACCATCCAGCAAACTAATTGCTTCGACCCTCTACCCTAATGATAAAAACTGCCTTGCTTTTGAATATGACATATTGACACAATTGAGTTACAGTGTCAACATGACTGGAGTACGGAGTACAAGCGCGATAAGAAATATCTGCACATTGATTTGCATGATATTCCTTTATCTAAACAATGCAAATTTAGTTTGCATAGACTGAGCAGTCACTGTAGACATGTGCAAATGACCACTTGAAGCAGCGAGAAACCACTGTTGGGTTAGGAAACACCTAACCGCTGACAGCAGAAGACAGGTGACAGTAACATACAGGGCATTTATAAATGAAATTTTCCCGGGGGGGGGGTGAGAATTAGAATGGCCATTGTGAACAGATGACGGCTGAGTAAAGGCGATCGTTAGAACAGGTCTGACTGTATATATCAAATGCAATTCATTTACGACCAACTAGACATCAAAAGAAGTCTTTCAGTGAAAACCCCACGGTGATATGCTGATATGACCATTCCTTCAGGAGAAATAGTGATAACAAGATTTTCAAGATGGCCACTGTGGCAGGCATTCTGAATGTCTGAATGTACCATTAGTACCAACTAGACATCATAAAAAGTTGTTTAGTAAAAAAAGCATGTTGATACGACCATCCATTCTGGGGTAGTGATAATATTTTCAAGATGGCTGCTGTTGTGGCCATATCAGACATCAGATCAGCACCATTTTCATTTTGGACCAATTATACATCATAAGAAGTCTTCAGGTGACAAACAATGGCAACATTACTTTTCATTCAGAAGGATTAGCAATAACAAGATTTTCAAGACAGTCTCTGTGGCTGCTATATCGGACATCAGATCAGCACCATTTTCATTTAGGACCAACTAGACATCATAATAAGTCGTCTGATGAAAATTTTATGTCAATATGACTTTTCCGTTCAGGAGAAGTAGCAATAACAAGATTTTCAAGATGGCCATTGTGATGGCCATATTGGACATCAGATCAACACCATTTTCATTTATGCCCAACTAGACATCATAAGAAGTCTTTTAGTGACAATCCACATGTTGATATGACCATCAATTCAGGAGTATCAATAACAATATTTTCAAAATGGCCACTGTGGCAGCCATATAGAATGTCAGAGCGGCACCATTTTCATTTGGGACAACTAGACCTGGGTTCGGCAACCATTTATACTTAAAGAGCCAAACTATGTCACAATTCGGAGCAAGAGATCAACAAAGAGCCAGTATAAGAAAGCCCATTTGTAACTGACAATATACAATTTAACATTATTGATATTAAACATGTTAATTAATAATATGAGAAGAAAAGAAAGTGACAAAAAGACCGAAATGACGCGAGTAATTAAGCATTTTTTTTTTTAAATTAATTTTAATTTTAATTAAAAAAATGTAGTGTATATTATTAGGGATGACAAAAGAGATATATTTTATTCTGTGTGGAGCCACATTTGGCTCACGAGCCATAGGTTGCGACCCCTGAACAAGACCATAGCATGAATGTGTGTGTAAAGTTTCATGGCAATCCTGCAAGTAGTTTAGGAGGAGCAGCAATAACAAACTTATGCTAATGGACAGATGGACGATGGACAACAGACCATCCCATAAGCTCTTCTGGTCCATCACCAGTAGAGCTAAAAACTGATACACATGAAAATAAGTGAATCCACAGTCAAGTCAAGACTTTTCTCGAATAGACTCTTAATTTCAGGCTGATGTAAAGTCCATCTTTAGGTACATGTACAATTATAATATGAAATTCTATATAATAATGATTTTCTTAGGGCACACACAATATATCTGCAATGCATCAGATATTTTAAACTGTACAGCAAAAAGAAATAACTTTACCAGATAAAAAAAGTCAATCAACTACCTCAAGGTCCTTTTGATGGTCTTGATGTTTCTGGTGACAATGCCCTTGATGTTCATCATGATGTAATTCTCTATGATGATGAAAAGAGTCACCTTGATGATGGGAAATGCCATGGCGATCACCAGCTTGGTGGTCACCATGGCGATGGTGATGATGGTGCTGGTAATAGTCTCCATAACGATGGTGTTCACCATAGTATTGGGGCTGATGTTCTCCATGCCCCATTAAAAAATGTGTAGAAGCTGATGCTACAATTGTTGGGATTGACATGTTCACACTTTAAAAAACTGTTAGTGCTGAATTAAAACTTTTAAACCGTTCTCAATAACAATTAGGATTCTAGTATCTCTTAATCCTGTTGGCAATTTTATTTTACTCCCATTACAATGAGACAATTAAAAAAATCCTCAGTTAATTAGGGACAAACATTACAATTTTGCAGAATATCCTTGAATCCAACAATAAATATATTCAAATGCTCCTCGTTCATACAATCAGA
The DNA here is from genome assembly GCA_029931535.1 of Margaritifera margaritifera. NCBI lineage: Eukaryota > Metazoa > Mollusca > Bivalvia > Unionida > Margaritiferidae > Margaritifera > Margaritifera margaritifera. Next base: position 209,626 of record JAQPZY010001651.1, read on the forward strand.
ATATTAAGTATCCCTCCTTGGAAAACACTTTTGGGCTTTGAGAGGAAGAAGACTTCTTAGGTTTATTGAGCCATAAATAAAAGTTTCATTTAAAAAAACTGACTGTTTTGTTAGACTACAGATTTTTACAAATTATGCTTTGAACTTTTTTTCTACGGTGCATGTCTTGACAACTCCATCCATTTCTAGAGGCATTTACTTCACTACTGTTAATGCTATCTATTAACTCAGGAACAAAATTTTAGCTTTTCCATCACAAAACACTTGCAAACTCAACTTCTCCTGAAAATGACTATTTTCTTCAAAGTGGAAATTACACATAAATGGAAAAACAACAATGTATTTGCATTCAGTTGTCTTAGCAATGAAAGAATAATCAATTCTTAACTACATGTATGTCAACACTTGAAGCTGAATCCAGTGAGAGAAAAAAATGGCCAGCACAGTTGTCTCTGTTTCACAATGCTGAGGGTTGGCTGTCATTACTAAAATGCTTCCAACACTGATCTGTTATTCTCAATCACTATTCACATACTATCTATGATAATAAAGTAAAACCATCTGGAGACTCTGGAGAGACTGTCTGGAAAAAAAGACAAACTTCCTTATGTTCCTGACACTTTTCTGCAACTTCTTGCATTTAAAACTTGGTGGACAGGAGCTTTAGCTCTTTAGACACATGGGTAGCATCAGGAATGATATAAAAGGAAACATCCACAGATACTCTGAGTCTTTGATGCTGCCAAAATGTAAAATTCCCCATGAACCCTGCCTACTACTTACCAATCATCATCTACAACATAATCTGAGTGCCTCTGTTGAGACCTGTCAACTGCTGGCAAGGGGAACATCAAAGCAATTATGCAAGAATAATGGCAAGCAGGGACTGGGCATACAATTTGACCTATTTGGACCTTCACACTTAAATCAATACAGGAATCAGCAAGAAGGCTATTTTTCATGGACCTTTGACACTATCAGTAATAGAGGTTGATCTGACACTAATTTCATCTTCCAATGTAAGGGAATCAATATGTAAGTAATCAATACTTTACATATAACTCATTTGGGAACACAAGAAATTTCAACATGGGCATCATTCAGATTCCATGCCATATGCTTTACAGATTCTGCCAATATTCTGCCAGACAGTAGTCAAGCTATAAGATTTTTAATACCACTTGCACTATTACAGGATTTCATGAACAAGAAATACATTACCATAATAAATGAATCCTCTTCAAACTTTACATTATGATGCTCTATTGTAAGAAAATGTTACAAAATAATACTCAAGGTGACCCTTCCACCCCATTGGGCAACTCCCTGATTCCCAAAAATGTTTAAAAGTGTTCTACGGACTCTCCACTTTGGCAAAGTTCTACATAAAAAGTATTAGCACTCTTGACATGACTTCAGTGCTGACACTGTAAGAAAAATTTTGCATACTGAAAATGCATATATGTACATTGTATGAACTTCTTCATTTTAGTATAAGTACATTTTAACATGTATGCAAGAAAGAGAGATCAATGTAACGAAGTTACTGATGAAACAAGCTATATGTATTTTTGCATACCATAAAGTCCTTTTTCATTACAATGATGATAATAACTATCTCACCATCCTCGGTAATGAGCATGCAAAATACTTTCTGATTTTTGGCTCTTATGTGTCAGCCAATCACAACAATTGGTCAAAGTGTTTTCAGAAATCAGAGCCACTCAGCAAGAAACTAGTCAAAGTAAACAGCTTCTGCTTCTGTTTTTGGTGTACTACATCGTTTTCACAAAAGACTGCTCATAGTAAAAGTATGGGCAAAAACTTTTTTTTTAATAAGATGCCACCATCCTGAAAAATATGATTTGCAATGTTTTGTTTAAACTCTGTACTGCACCAAAGACACTCAAGTAGCAGCTATTTATCTAGGCTGGTTTTCTTCTCTGAGTAGCTCTGATTATTTCAAACAGTTCGACCAAATTATTCAATCAGTTGAGGTTTAAAGGCTACACTGAAAAGCATAAAGTGATCAAAATATCTGATGTAGAATGGTTAGATTGAACAAGGTCTTCAAATGACTAAATTCTAAGTATTGTATAAAATGTCACAAAATAAGTAATTTACAGAAGGGAGAAGAAAGACATATTATTACACCCTATAATCATCAATCCATGACTGACTGACAGACGGAATGAATCAATAAATCAAATATCCAAACAAGACATTGTCATTAATAATGACAGTCCCCACTAAGCAGACCTCAATCTGCCATCTGTAGACATTCATAACAATGAAAGTCACCAAAAATGCTTACTGCCATGGATGATGAAGAACTTAAGTTAGGGGGCGCTCTACAGATAATACATGCTTCTGAGTGAGTGACAGGTGTAAGATGAAGTATTATGCATTTGCAACATGCACAATGGAGAGAATGTTGGCATACCTCTATGTTACTTTCATGTACTGTGGCTGAAATTTCTTTACATATTGTACTTGTGGAAACTGGACATGATCTAAGCACACAGAGGACAAATGGCCGCTCCAAAGTACTCGAAAAATCAGCCTTAATTAGTCAAAAGTGCACTATTTTCAGCAGTTATTAAAATAGGGAAACGAATTTTGCCAGAGCAGACAATACCAGCCTCTGAAAGTACTATGAATGAATTAAAAAATATCCAAAAAGTAAAAAAAGTTATCGGCTCTTTTTTTTTTTATTTACCTTTGAAGTCCAGGAAGTGAAAATGACCAAGCAGAGCTAGCAGTTTTTTGAGAGGTGCACATCTTAAGTAAGACCAAGCTGTATACTCTATAACCCAAATTTCACCCATCAATCATACACCAAAATAAAGGGAATTCAAAGTTCTTTTAACAATACCTAAGATATACAAGGTCTTTTTTAAATAGCCAGGACAGCCAGTGAGGAAACTCTGGCTAATTCTTTTTCTTTAAATTTCTAACCCTATGCAAAGTACGAAACTGGAGAGCGCCACCTTACTGTCCAGAAACCATTTTCCTTCCTTCAAAGTGACCCTGACCTTGTACTTTTTGAGCCTGAAATCAATAGGATTCTTCCTTATCCCAAGTGCAAGCCATCAACAAAGTCTGGTGACTGCAGATAGTGGTGAATGAGTTATTGTGTGGTAACCATTTTATTCTTTCAGACACAGTGACCTTGACATCTGACCTTTTGACCCTGAAATCAATAGGGTTCTTCCTCACCACGAAATTCAAGCTATCCACAAAGTTTGGTAACCATAAATGATGGTGAACTCAAAATATTGTGCAAAAACCATTTTTCTTCTTGCAGTCATAATGACCTTGACCTTTGACCTTTAGACTCCAACACAATAGGTTTCTTCCTTACCTCAAGCGCAAGCCATCCACAAAGTTTGGTAACTGCAGATGCTGAAGAACTTGAGTTATTGTGCAGAAACCATATGTGCTCTGTGATGATGTACATGCCAAGAAGGTCTTGGACTTTTTTTTAACAAGTTAGGTTTATAACAGGAATTTATTTGTTTAGGGTTTTCTCTCTCACTTTTTTGCCCTTTTTTTAAAATGCCTTTTTAGATGCCTAAACTTACTCAGCACTATATAACCAGGATAAAACTGAAAGCCCTTCATGCCACGATGTTTTCTGTCAACTCTGGTCAAATTATGTTCAAGGTTTTTCATCAGAAGTCTTGTAACTGTTTTTCTGCTGTTAGTAAGTGGCAATATTTGATGACAGATCAGCATCATTTGTACAAATCTGAAAGCCCTTTATACCAGGATACTTTCTGCCAAATTCTCCTGAGCAGTTTTTAAGAAGTCATTTAAAGGTTCTTCTATTTTTAGTAACAGTGGCCATATTTGATGGTGGATCGGCATAATTTGTACAAAATTGAAAGCCCTTCATACAAGGATGCTTTCTGTCAAATTCTGTCAAATAATATTGAGCTCTATTTTAGAAGAAGTCATTTAAAGGTTTTTCTGCTTTTAGTAATGGAGATCACATTTGATGGCAGATCTGCATCATTTGTAAAATCTGAAAGACCTTCATGTCAGGATGGTTTCTGTCAAATTTGGTCAAATTCTTTTTAGTGGTTTGCCAGAAGAAGTTGTTTGAAAGTTTTCGATTTTTAGTAATGGTGGTCATATTCAATGGCAGATCAACATTATTGGTACAAATTTGAAAACCCTTAATGCCATTATGATTTGTGTCAAATATGGCTAAATTTTGTTGTGAGGTTTTTGAGAAGATGTTAAAAAGTTTTCCTATTTTAGCAATGGTGGCCATATTTGATAATGGATTAGTGTCGTTTGTACAGATTTGAAAGCCCTTCATGCCAGGATGCTCTCTGTCAAATTTGGTTAAAATTTGTGCAAGTGGTTTCTGAGAAGTCTAAAATAGCAAATGTTGACAAATGACACACAATGTATATATGACTCATGCTGAACGCTGGGTGATACCATAAACTCCCTTTATGGCCAGGTGAGCTAATAACTGAGAGACTAATGGCACTGTCAAAGACAAGATACATGTATTCATGACAATCCATTACTGCTCTAAAGTTTAAAACTGGGCATAATTCTTATACAAATCATTAGAGCCTCAATGTGGATTGATATGTAATGTTTTCTTCAAAACATAAGCAGAACATAGCACAGACCCTGATTTGCCAGCACATTATGCTATGTCAGATCAGGGTGTACAATGTTCACATCTGGGAGTGCATTTTATAAAGATACATATGGTGTCTTGAATTACCTTATGAAGTACACTGTATTGATTCTTAAATAATTATGACCTCAAGAGAATTATAAAATCTGCCTAGCAATCCAAAGTCTGCCATTTATCTCAATGAAAACAAAATCCGTAAAGGACAGACAGAACATTATGCACGGCTTTGCACGCAATAAACCAGTCCCAACCTCAATACAATAATTACTATGCAGCAAATAACTCCCAATGGATTAATGCGGCTAATACTTTTCTGAATGTTTGAATGCAGTTCATTCATATCTTGGACTGATATATTGAGTACATGTACATGTAGACGGACTTCCATTTGTATCTTGGTGCAACTTTCTTGACCATTAGAAAACAGCAGAAAGATTAAAATCTACACTATGAACGATTTGTAAGAGTAGAAATACATCTTATGCTCCAAAAATATGCTCCTGTCACAAGCATACAAAAGAGGAAGAAAAAAATTTAATTCTGAAGAGTTGTCTCCTTGTATATCTAAATTCATTGATGCTTAATTTTCTCATTCGAGGACAAAATACTGAATACAAAGCATGGCTTCCCTATAAGATACTGTTATAAAAGTTTTAAAAATGTTCGACAAAAATGTTAAATTTCATGAAAGAATGTAAATGATCTGCTCAAAAATGTAATATGCCAATGATATAAACATTTACTGTAAAATCATATTTCAACATCATTAAATATCTGAAAAATACATGTACAGTGAATTCAGCATGCTGCCATTGCCTAGCAACATAGAATTTCAACAAAAAATACTTTCACAATAGAGCTTTGTCTCAAACTTAATTGAAATTCATCGTCACAAGCAATAGGTGAAAATCCACAATAGCTCCTTTTACACCTGTGGTCACCTGCAGTAAGATTTCCTTGTTTATAATGAATATGGACATACCTGTTGAACCAATCACTGCGAACCTGAATAAAATGTCATCGGAAAGTTTACCCAGAATGAGCCAATCAAAGTTTCTCTTCCAAATGGAATCGCTTTTCGATTGATAAAAGGACACTTTCATTCATGTGTAAGTACTTGTTTCATTGTGTTGTTGAGGACGTACTTTTGTTTATGAGTATTCATGTGAAATGAGGAAACTGTGTTGCAGGCAGTCACAAGTGAAATAAGATCGCAGTGGATTTTTGACCATGGCTTGAGATAATTAGTGAAATTTTGTGCTTTTAAAAATTGTTTGATTTGTAATAATTGCTCTAAATATTACCCACAGCAGGTTATGAGTGACATAGGTGAACAGAAAAATGTGCATTCATCTCCTGCAAGTAATGTTTAAAGTTAAGTTGTTTGTCTACACCATGGCTTCATGAATAGGGTTACTATTGTGAATTCATTTATTTTCATGACATTTTCACCCATAAATAAATTCATGCATTCGGGACATGGTCATGTTGTTTGCACAGAAGGATCATATGTCCATTGAGTCTTTAAATTCATGGTTTACAGCAACCACAAAGTCCACAAAATTGGTACATGTATCCAAATAAACATAGTGAATTCACTGTACTTTGCCAAGATGGTGGTAAAACATGGCAGACTGACAAATATACCTGAAGGACTGTTAAATTTGTAGAAAAAAAACATTTTGATCTCAGTTTTTTAAAGTCTCACAAGCAACAAAAAGCCAGTTTCCTAATCATGAGAAAATGGACCACACCAAATGATCTGGGTGGATTTTGTAGGTACGATTTGACCACAATTTGATGGTCAGGTTGAAGACATGCAAGAGTTTATTTTGTGGATTTGGCATATATACCGGTACACACCTATAAGTTGGGTCCAAAATGCAAACAACACAGACCCTTATCTGCCATCATATAATGCACCCACAGATCAGAGTCTATGTTGTTTGTTCTAATGATTAGTCCCAACAAACATCGAATTATGCAACAGCAGATCTGGGTCAATGCAGTTTGCTGTTGGATTTGACTTATAATGAATATAAATGGTATGTATGTTTACATTTCATGAAGATTTTATATTCAGTCACATTTTGCTCACCTACCATATGTACTTGTGAGTCAGATCAAACTGCAAACTGCACAAAGAACATAGACCATGATCTGCCGTTGCATAATGCGCCGGCAGATCTGGGTCTATGCAGTTTGTTAGCAGTTATCAGTAGAACAAACAACATAGATTCTGACCTGCCAGCGCATTGTGCAACGGCAGATCATGGTCTATGTTCTTTGTACTTGGATCTGACTTATAAATGAGTATATACAGTATTTGCATACACCAAGTTAGAAACAAATCAACTATTCAGGTCAAGTAGTTTGTGTTTTTAGAATGTATTTCAAGCCTTGACACTACAACAAAAAACTAAAAACACAACTGAATGCACAAGACAGACCTTTCTGTTTAAGAAAAGAAAAGTGGCTCAGGGTTAAAAATAGGATTCAGGAATACGGGGCCGATGGCCCCTTAAAACTTTCTAAAGGGGTTATGTAAGATTTTGATATGAAATATTTTGCATGGTTTCTATTCTTTACAAATTAGAAAAATGATTTAGGTTTTTTTTAAAACAATTTTACACTATGCAGTTTATAATACTGAATGAAAATAAAGTAACATAAAATATAAAGGCAGTAACATGGTACAGTGTAACCAGTCCAGCTAAATCCCCATTGGTCTCTGTCAGTCAAATGTTTATCTATATAATGCACATTATGGGTACAATGCTCAATTCACAACCAGCAATATGATGAACGCAGAGAGTGCAAAATCTCTTCATATTTGAGGGGGCCATCAATTATTTTTCTGCATCATGTGCACAGAAGATGCTGCCTTGATCAAACTCTTGTGGCTAATAAAAATTGAATTAAATATTTTCAAATATAAAAGCACAGAATTCAAAAATACCTGCAAGTTTAAAAAGTTCATACAATAAAGATTTTATACTGCAAGTCTGACAAAACTGATCCGCCCATTTTCAAAACACAGAATTCTGAAATATAAGATCTGAAAAATTTCAGTACAATTTGAACATCGATATCTCAATTATATATTTATCAATTCTGTAAATGTCAAAATATTATGGTTGAGCAGGAACTCCTTTAAGGATCCATGTCACTGTTTTTCAATCTTTTGTCTCATTTGATAATTTGGCTTGAAAATGCAAAAGGACCACAACATATGGCTTGTTAACCCACCGGGCAGTACTTAAAGTGTAGAAAAAATGTCACACCTTTTATCAACATTCTGTAGCACTGATCCTTAGTCAAAATAGCCACAAATGACATTTGTTTTATCTATATAAATTCCAAATTAACAAAACTGCAGATGCTTAAAATTTCCACTGCCCTATTTTAACCTACAGCCTAAAAACTGTTCTATCCATCAATCGCAATCACATAAATATCTGCCATCTACTTGGTTCAGATCTTTTACTAAAATAACTGCCTATATGTACACAACCCATCAATCAACTTGGTTTTGAAAAAAAAATCTTATTAGCTGAAAAATAAATGTTTTTCATTAGTTTTTATGCTTTATTTACTCCGCCCAATATATCACACAACAGACCGATTATTATGACTTACCCGGCTGCCCCTGTGGGGACCGATGCATGAGAGAGGAACTGCAAGAGGAGTCAGCTGATATAGTTTCGGTTTCATTGAGTACTTATATCATCGAAAAATAACTGGGACTAACACCTAGCAAGTTCAATTCACAAAAAGATCACAACACATGGCATGTTAACACATCTGGCAGTATTTAAAGAAGTGTAGAAAAAATTTCACACCTTTAATCAACATTCTGTAGCACTGATCTGTAGTCAAAATAGCCACAATCAAATAACATTTGTTTTATCTATATCAATTCCCAATATTGTCCAAAATCTATCAGAAGCAAAAAATATTTTCCAAAATATATCATCCTTTCATCATATCTGAACTGCCAAGTATCTAACCTGAATAATCCAGTTGTTATATTCTGTTCCTCTCTGTTCGCTACATTAACACCTGAAAGCGGAGTCAATTAAAATGCATCATACTGGAAATTACTGTATGGGTATTATTTCCTAATCAAAATAATTAAGCGTCCTCTAGTAGGAAACGGAGAGAGGTAAAAAATAACACTTGATTGTTCAGGTTAAATATTTTCTTACGTTTTGGAGCAAAAAGAAGGCAGAGTTAGACAAATATTTTTCAATCATGTGCAATGGAGCATATACAGGTAAATTGTTTACATTGAAGTGATTTGTCTTGTGTTTTGAATTTTCAATATTGATCTGGAGAGACTCATTAATAGTCCTTATTGGGTGTATCTGACTGGCTGTCTAGTTCAGACAGTATGTGATGCACTTTTTAGGTATGAAGTGTTCAAGCCCTCACATAGTGGATGAAGGGTGCTGAATTATATGAGTTACTAAGTATCCAAATTCTATGCCTCGTGATGTCATCCTATTTTGTTTCCGGTTTCAGTATTTGTAAACAAGTTCAATTCGTTAACATTTAACGAATTTTCTATGACATTTTGAGGGGGCCAGGCCTGGCAAAAGGCCCAAGTCCATGCCAGATGAATCTCAATCGTGGCAAGCTAAACAATTCTATGAAGAAACCAGGCGACATCGTTCTTTTCAACCCAAATGGTTGAAAGAATTCTAATGGCTGAGGTATGATGAGGAGAAACAAATCATGTACCGTTCTTCATGTAAAACAAAGACAACAGTTAATAAACCCTCACCATTTGTCAAAGGAACAGACTACTTCAAAATTGATGCCATCAAAACTCACCAGGATTCTAAAATGCATACAGAGTGCATTTTTCTCTTTTACAAGCTGCACCCAAACCAGCGGCAACTACTGCAGCAGCTTAGTGTTTATTCAAATTCCAGCAAGCAGAATATGACAAACTGGTTATAAAATGTAGAACTGCATATACCCTAGCAAAATATCATCTGAACTTGAACCTCTGTAGAACCATATGTTGTTTAGACAAAGCAAAAGGTCTAAAACAGGGGTCCCCAACCTTTTTGTCCCTACGGGCACATTTGTGAGTTTATGAGAGAGTGGCGGGCACCAACCAATTAACTTGACCCATTTTTGTATTATTATTATTCATTATAACCTCTTCCGTGGGCACACAAAAAACCTTGGCGGGCACTGCGTTGGGGGACCCCTGGCCTAGAAGCTGGTTCAAACTACTTACAGGTTTGTAACTACCTCAGCCAATAATGTCAGACAAAGTGTAGTAAAGAAGTTGGAGTATTCCAGATTTTGCAGTTTGATATTGATGGTACAACTGACTTCACTGGTGATGACCTTGAGAACATATATGTTAGAGCAACCAGGGTAAAATTGAGAACACTTCTTCATATTGGACCAGCAGATTCCACCTACAAGGCCCATAAATTGGAGTGGGTGGGTATGATCCACTATTAAACATCCAAACTGGAATGCCAGCTTAAACTCAAATTTGCTTCTCTCCATGACTTCACAGCAGTCAGGGTAATGGACAAGTTTTCTACAATGTAACAGAGATTAATCTGAAATTAAAATCATTAATATTTGGTTTGCTTCGATACTTTAATCATACCTTCGCTTCCAAATCATGAATCAGAACTGTGAAAAGTTTAAGAAAAGAAATTTCTGAAGTCTGTACTTTATCTTTCTTTCACATGTATATCAAAGTTTCTTATCCTTTTTAGTCTTTAATTTATCAACTTTTGTCACATAAATTGCACAGCAAGTTTTCTACTTATTTTAGTTCATGTGTTGCAGTCTTTAATTTATCAACTTTTGTCACATAAATTGCACAGCAAGTTTTCTACTTATTTTAGCTCATGTGTTGCAGTCTTTAATTTATCAACTTTTGTCACATAAATTGCACAGCAAGTTTTCTACTTATTTTAGCTCATGTGTTGCAGTCTTTAATTTATCAACTTTTGTCACATAAATTGCACAGCAAGTTTTCTACTTATTTTAGCTCCTGTGTCGCAGTCTTTCATATGGAGAAAACTGGAAAACCCAGCATGAAAACCTGCAACCTTTGACAGGTTATGTATATCAGCATGAAAAGTTTCCTATTCAGCCACAGTTGGATGGTGAGGTACATAAAAACCAGGGCTAAATCTGGAGTTGTGATGTTTCAAAGTTTTTCAACCCTAATTTTCTTTTGGGCCCTAGAACCCTAACATGGAGCTGACATAAATCTATAAGAAAGTAGCTGCACAAAGCAAAGTATTGCTTTAAAGAGGTGACCTCTTTTTACAAGATTTTACCGTACAAATACCATTCCTTTTCAGACAGGTCCTGGAAGTACAGCATGTGTTGGGAGGTACCTTTGCAGATGTGTTTATGAGTAAACTAGGGGCTCTGGAAATGCTTCAACTTTCCTCACATTAATTAATTGTTGTTAGTCTGGTATGTGCATACATGTAGCTAAATCTATATATGTGAATTCACTATATATACACCACAATGCAAATATATAAACTTATTTATAACTCTCCTTCCAATACATTTTCCTGTTCATACTGAAAAAAAGTACTTGGGGCCACACCCAATATCGTGGTCAGCTCATTCGTTCGTTAGTTGGATTAATGACGTGTGCGGCCATTCGGCCATTTACGTTGATCGTGGTCAGCTTCAAATTTACAGCAAGTTATATCAGACAAATGCAAATTATTTATGTAATTATAAAGAGAGTGTATATCTAAGCATTGTATTACATCATATTATTGAGTAATACTTTCAAAGCAAAAAAATTGCATCATGCAACCTTTGTTCAGTTCCAGTAAATAGTGAGGGAAGGAGGGGAATTACAGTGATCTCTATTATAACAGGGATTGGTGGTGGAGTGAGTGAAAGAGAGCTCTAATGAAAAGATGGTGTACAGCTAATATTCTGAGCTAGCTTCACAATTCACAATGGGAAGAGGAGTAAACAAGGTTGGTTGGCTGGTTTTTAAGGGCACTTCAAAAGAAGAAAAATACATTACACATGGCATACCAACCCCATGAGTAACTCATGCTAAACAGAAGAATGATCTTGTACCAGCAACATGGATATACATGTATATATATCAAACTTAGATAAGTATTTAATACCTGCCTGACCCAATTACATACATCCCTTTTTTCACCCTCCAAAAACTGGAGTATCCTCTTAAATTCAGGCATGTTAAAACAAAAGAAATGGGTCAGTGAAATAGCCAACAAAATAGCAAGCTTTCAACTAAAGCTTCTTCCATGGCTCATCATGGCTAATCCCCATGCTTCTCATTACGTGTTCCCCAACCCCAACCCCACCCCTGCCCCACCCAACTGACCTTTGACCCCACAGGTTGTAACTCAAATCAGTAACATATTATGTGTCCTCATGTATGACTGCATATTTAAAGTATGGTCAGAAAATATTCAAAAATGTCACTGGGTTCCAGGCAGATGGATGGACAGAATGCAGTTTCACAATATCCCCCCCTCACCCCCACCCCCACTCTCCCGCTAAAGCACTAGGATAATAAATCTTTTGCTTGGGTTTTTAGAGACTTCTTTTAAAGCTATTCACACATTTGCTCAAAGAAAATTAACCTCAATCCTCTACAACCTGTTGTATTTTAAAGATTTCCCCATCTCCTGTGGTTATTGTGACCAAGTCTTCAGTATTAAAATTGAGACCATCCACCCCTACTGAGTGAAAAAAAAAAAATTAATACTGTATGTCACTCCATGATTGCAACATATTAAAGTATCACAGTCTTTGGAGGAAAATACTATTATATTTCATTACAGCAGGATAAATACCTTGTCAACACAAAATGCCAAAGATTCTAGGGATAATAGCATAGATTAAAATAGATATCACATCACATCACCTAACTCTTACTTTAAATACCTATAAACTTGATATATTTGATTAGTCAAGTGTAAATTAAACTTAAAATTTTCATCTTAAGATATTGCCTGATTTTGTATTAGGTTTAATTTGCTTGCATGTATATTGTTGGTGAAATCAATACTTAGTTTGAAATAAACATTAACAATATTCCAGCACAGTAATTGGGTGCATGTACCTCAAGTACAACCTAGCTCCTGTTGCCAAGAAACACACAGAGTACCAAATCTGTAGCGAGACTCAAAATTGTAAACTTTCATTTTCGAATAACTTGAGAGCAAGTAATGCCAGAGCTAGGATTTTGAAAGTTGGGAGTCCAGGACTCCTTCCTTCAAAAAAGTTCTCGTCACAAACCTAAAAATAGGAGTCATAATAACGAGACCTTTTTCATTGTAATAATTCAGGGCATTATGCATGTATTGTTGTTACACCCATATAAAAAGTCATCAGATTGTTAATGTTCATTCCTTGTGAAATATATAGTATTATTATAAAAGAATACAAATATCGGTGAATTTGAGAGCTGTAATAATTGTTTAATTTTGTGTACAGCTAAAGAAATCAAGGAAGAGATAAAAATTTAATTTCTATATTAATTTATTGAATTGGCTTAATTCTGTTTCAAATAAAAGAAAAATCAAATGACTTTATTCCATTCACTTTATTTTCGTTTCATCTTTAAGCAACACAACATACTACATTCACTTTATTCTTAAACAAACTTTAAAAAACTTCTCCACTGCAGGTTTAGGATCAAAATTCTTAAATTCAAGGTCTTCTTCCATCCCCCTATTAATTTTGTTTACATCTTCTTGTTTTAAATCTCCAGTTAGCATAGTAGTTCTCTTGTCCTTAGCACTGATGTGCTTGAATGGCAAATAAATGATCCTTTAAGGTCTCATCCTGATGTGCTTGAAGGGCAAATAAATGATCCTTTAAGGTCTCATCCTGATGTGCTTGAAGGGCAAATAAATGATCCTTTAAAGTCTCATCCTGATGTGCTTGAAGGGCAAATAAATGATCCTTTAAGGTCTCATCCTGATGTGCTTAAAGGGCAAATAAATGATCCTTTAAGGTCTCATCCTGATGTGATTTCAGGGCAAATAAATGATCCTTTAAGGTCTCATCCTGATGTGCTTGAAGGGCAAATAAATGATCCTTTAAGGTTTCATGTTTAGTGAATATTCAGCCTTGCAAGTTTGGTGTTCCATGGGTTGCCATTAAATATTTCCTTCCACAGCTGTGACGCCATGTGCATACAGCTAATAATGTCTCACTGTTTTCTCATTTTGCGGCCAATGGGAATGGATGATTCCACGATATATGCCACAAATCTCTCTGCCTCTTAGGCGTTCTGTTTCCTTTCTCATAATTAGATCCATTGTTTACATTCTACCGGCCAGTCACATGAAAAAAGGCTCATCTGCAGCCTTGAGCTTGGTGCCAAAAAAAACACACATTTAAAAATGGATAGAACACGAAGTATATGTATACATGACAACAAAAAAACAACAGATTTTATGACAATTAACATGGGAGTTCTTATTTCTCTGACAAAACAAAATAAATCAATTATATTTTAGGGAAGAACAACAAAAAGTCCCCAAATCATGGCACTTTTTTGCTAAATATGGTATACAATAAAATTCAAGTGTTCTAAACATCGTGGAAAGATTTAAAGTATGATGGATTCAAGCATGTTGACTGGTGCTCATCGAAGTATGGTGTCAAAGAACTGTGCATGTAATTAGTCTATGGATCAAAGTGATGATACGGCACTGACGGTCAAATGAACAGCTGTGTTTAAAACAAAACTTTTAAGACTCCAAAATAGGACATGCCATTTAATTCTAGATCAATGTATAGACCATTTTCAGGACACAATGAATTGTATACAAATTTTACCAATATATGAAAGAATATTCTTTAGAAATGCCATTATGTATGTATAAGGTGTCCAGAAAAGTAATTCCTGTCTACCTATGCAATAACTTTTACCAAAGAGATACTGAGATACTCCAAATTTAAGGTCTGTTAGAAGTAAAAATTGCATTATACCAAAGCCAAAGAGGAATTGTTTAAGAAGAGCTTTTAATATAGTGGTCCACTGGTATGGAACATCATTCCCAGTGATATAAGGCAGGATTTTCACATTTCTTTTCATAATCGGTGTCTGAAATGGATGAAATCTTAACACAGTTGATAAATTCCTTTAACTAATCAAGTTACCTTCTCTAAATAAAGTCAATATTATTATTATCATTATTATTATTATTATTATTATCAATCTCCTTATCTACTAAGAACTGGCCTATGTGACTTCACCAAATCCCTTTACAATCACTTCGACTCATTCTGATGACCCAGGCACTACAAAACTGATATATGTTTTGTAGAAATAAATCAAACAAAAGAGAATTTCAGCAAAAAAACATGCATACCTGGGCCAAGTGTTGGAATTTTTGTGCATCAAAAATTAAAAATATGCATAATTTTACACAGATCGTGGCGTCTCCAAAAGCCCTGCAGAACCATACAAATTTCAAAAATATCTCATTGCTGGCTGCTGGCAGCAGGGATTATTTAAGAACTGAAAAAAAAATGTGTGTGTGTGTGGGGGGGGGCAAACATAATGGTAGGGCTTGACAATATGATGCACATATTCACTTCATTTTTTTTTTCTTCACTGTTTGAAAACGTAGCATGAATCCCACATTCTGGAATAAGTCTTGTGGTAGGTGTACATATGTCAGTGTTCTCTCCAATGCCTTGTACCATAGCAGTCACGCTACACTATCATTTCAGCACGTGATGCTTTAGAACATGCTACTATGCTATGCGCGTGTGCTGCTATGCTTTTTGTTTCCCCGCTATCCTTAAAAAATTAATCTGTTTAATAAACATCCTGTCACCTATCAAAGCCCTATTACTCAAATGACACTTGTTCTTACCTCTTCTTGAATATTTAATTAAGATAATCATGGATAATTACTCACTCACTGTAAATTGATATAATGTTCTTCGTGGAAAGGAATATGTATTATCTTAGTTATTCTATCATGATTATTTGAAAACACTTCAAAGTCTTGACTATTGAAGATTTTGTCCTAATTCACTAAATTAGGATTTAGGTAGTTTTATCTCTTTTGTACATCCATTAATAAATTTTATGTTCCATTTTTTTCAGACTGTGAAAGGTCATTCTCTACGATGAACAGAATCAAGAAAGGTTAAGGAACAGGTTGACACAGAAGGTGCAGAATTCCTTATGACAATTAGTGTAGAAGGACTAAAAGATTTTCATTTTTATATGGCAATCAAAATATATGTTGAAGTGAAGAAACAAATGATATTATTGACCTAAAATCAAAGACAAGTGAGTTTCACATTAAATCATGTTATACCTTTGGGAAATGAAGAATATTACGTAAATTTATGTACTACTTTTCTATTTCCCTGATATTAATTTTTTTCAGTTTTATTATGATAACGCATTTTTTAAAACATTTTGTGACGCTAACATGTGCTTACCCTGATGCTATCAAAAATTTCTAGGAAGATCATTGTATGATTGAAATTTCAGTGGCAACGAGTTTTTCAGATTCTCACTGATTTGATTTCTGTTTGACTTTCACTTAAATAGGAATACCCAGTGAATGTAACAAATAAGATTGTTTTATTTAATTAAAGTTGTTCAAAATTAAACAGTTTCAAGGTTCCATCTAAAAAAAGTCACTGGTCCCTTAGAAAAAAAATAAGTGACCCAGTACCTGAATGTGCCCACAGTCACTCATAGTTAAAGCATCAACATCAATGAAACACTAATCAAAATACGACATGATTGAAGCATGGCAATTTGATATGTGCAAGATGCCTAGTTACAACAGTCTGGTTCCAATGTTTCCATACTTTGACTCACTTTTGCGTGCCAAGTGGTGCTATTATATACACAAGATCAATATTCCAAAAAGAAGAAAAGTCAAACACACCTTGTCATCAGCAAGGTTTTCATTTTGGAATATAAAATAATTGGGATATATTGTTATTCTATGTACAAAATAATACTGTATTTTGGAATATAAAATAATTGGGATATATTGTTATTCTATGTACAAAATAATACTGTATTTTGGAATATAAAATAATTGGGATATATTGTTATTCTATGTACAAAATAATACTGTATTTTGGAACATAAAATAATTGGGATATATTGTTATAAAATGTACAAAATAATACTGTATTTTGGAATATAAAATAACTGGGATATATTGTTATTCTATGCATACAAAATAATAATGTCTTTTGCTATTAGAGGCATAAACAACATGTATAGTGATATTTAGGGGCTTGTACATGTTGTCTGCAGATTTGACCTTGAAGTCACTGACATTAGCTGTATAACATTTTTGGAGGTTCAAAAAAATTGTGATGGATTCAATATCTTAACAAAGGAACATGCAACAATACATACCGTATACACTCGCATATATATCGGATTCAGCTTGAAAATGCATAGACCCAGATCAGGAACTGCAAATACCCTTGCCCGTATCTTGTTTATTGAAGAAATTCAAACATCACAGGCACTCACATCACAGATTTATTAATTTCTGCAATACATATTAAATTTTCCAGCATTCTATGCCTTGAATCAGTCAGTGTAGAGTCAGACTACTGCATGGTTTTCTACAATTTCTGTGTCCGCAAAAATAACCATGTCCACTGTTCAGGACATGCTGGAAAAGTGAATATTTATTGCAGAAATTAATCAATCCAAGACCCAAGCACCTGTGATCATTATCAGCCTCCCCTGTCATGAGCCTTCCATACTGGGATTTTAATTCCTCTTACTCAAGTAACCATTCTGCTCTAGAATTTATTTGGACATTTGAGTCTACATTTTTTCATCGCTGTGCACTACTTTGGAAATAAATGCTGCACTGTTTTTTGCTGAAGATTTCATCTTCTCTTCGTTACATTTTCTTGACTGATTCCCCAGCTAATCAAAATCAGTACGACATTTCTGTTAGCCAATGAAATTAACTGTCTTGGTTTCTTCGGCAATGGGCGCACCCTACTCAGTAAGCTTGGGATGCGCTTGATTCCGTCTAAAGTCAAAGTCAACCATAATTATCATTGATCTTTATTTTCTTGTTTTTGTCTTTTTTATATATGCCCTATGGGCATCCCTGGAGAAAACAGGTTTAGAAGATCGTTGAACCACGATGGGGCCATAATGGAGCTATGAGAATGATATGAGCAGTGGAAGTTCTGACTTTTTGCAGAACTTGAGGTAGCAGTTGGAACGGTGGGAAGGCGTATGCGAACAGATGATCCTGCTAGAAGCTGAATGCGTCCATTGCCCATGCTCTCCAGTCCCAGACTGGAGAGACGTAAAGACTGTTGTTGAGCCTGGTCGCAAACAAGTCCACCATCAGTATTCCCCATAGTGAGAAAAGGGACTCTGTTACAGAACGGTGAAGAGTCCATTCCATGAGGACTGTTTTGCCTGACCTGGACACTGTCCGCTAAAATGTTTTTCTTCCCTGGAATGTGGCAAACTTGAAGGGTAATATTCTCCGAGGTGGCCCAGTGAAGTAAGTTCCAGACCTCCAAGCAAAGAGAAGGGGCATGTGTGCCTCCTTGGCATTTGAGATATGCTACAATGGACATGTTGTCAGAGGGGACCGTGACACGTCGACCCCTTACTATCAATGCACCCTTGCAATGCTAGAAATACGGCTTTCATTTCTAGGTTGTTGATGTGGAGGGATGGCTCGTTCAGAGTCCAATCACCCTGGAGAATTATGCCCTCCAGCTCTAGGTGAGCGTCCCAACCAGAATCTGATGCATCGGCAAACATATAGGAGTGGGGATCGGGTGCATGCATGGGGACCCCAGTCAGGAATCTGTCCTGATTCATCCACCAGTGCAAATGGTGATAGAAGTCTGGTCCTAGAGGAATCAGAGCTGATAGAAAATTTCTGTGTGGTTTCCACCCTGAGAGGTGAAACTATAGAGGGTGCATATGGAGACGTCCTAAGGGAACGAGATCCGCAGTGGTGTTCAAGGTTCCCAATAGGGATAGGTAAAGGCAAGCAGACAACGATGTTTATACTTGTAGCGCCTGTAGAAGTGCCATGATTCGATATCTACGATCCAATGGAACCCGGACTAAGTTCTGGTTTGTGAGGAAGTTCATCCCCACATAAACAAAGTCCTGAGATGGAATGAGTTCTGACTTCTCGAGATTGGGTAAAAGACCCAACCAAGTTACTGTGGACCAACAATGGAACAGATCCTGATGGAGGGACTGAACCTGAACATTGTGGATCAGCCACCAATGTCAAAGTACCGAAGAATCGGGGTTCCCAGTAATCGGAGATAGGACACTACTACTCCCACAGCTCAGGTAAAGACTCTCAGTGAGGAAGCGATTACAAAAGGCAGAACCCAGAATTGAAAGAAATCCTGGTCCAAGCAAAACCGGAGGTATTTCCAGTGTGGAGGAAAAATCGGGATGTGCAGTAGGCATCCTGAAGGTCGATGGAGACCACACAATCTGATGGACCCATTGCGTTCCGGACTGAGAAAATGATCCTCCAGAAGAAACCAGTTTAAACAACGAGAGATTGATAATGATATGAAATTTCCTACTTCTGTTTGGTGATCAAGAAGATTTGGGAGTAAAATCCGTGAGCTTGATCATTCAGGACCCTCTTGACTGCCCCTTTCTGCAAAAGTGTGTGCACCTCTTCGCTTAATTTCACCAGATTGGATTGGTGAAAGAACATAGGGGTCTTTGATAGAGGAGGTTGTTCCCAAAACTGTAGTCTGTAACCCTCACACACAATAGAAAGAACCCACCCATCATCCATGATGCTTGAACAAGCCTCTGAAAAAGAGGCCTAGACGAGCACCTACAGGGATGTTTGGTAGAGGAATGCATGGCACGAGTAAGGAAGGTGTTTTGAAGAACTTCCTCCTAGAGGCTCTTCAGCGACTTCCATGCTGAGGACCTGACTGGCGAGGAGGAGGTCTCATTTGAGGTTGTGCACTGGACTGGGGCTGCATCTGTTTGAAGAATTTAGCGGGTGGCCCCCAGTTGTGAAGGATCTATATAGATGATCCTTCAAATCTTGTGAAGCCACAGTGGGGATATGTCATCTGAAGAGGGTCTCAGTTTCCAACAGAGCAGCCCTTAGAACAGGAGTATCAAACTCATTTGCTATGGCGGACCAGATTTGATATAAATAATAATAAATAATTTATAATAAATAACGAGCCAAATGTTTGACACCCATGCCTTAGCTATTTACTATGGTTAAGTAAGACCTCTGAGGAGTCCAGCGCAACGTCACAGCGGATGTGTATAAGTTCTGCCAATAAAGCCATTGCGACAGAAAGTGGCTGCCAGGATGTCTTTGCGAGAACTTCCAGCATGCGTTGTAATGTGGCTGGATTCAGAGTGGCCTCCTTCAGCATAGTAAACAAAGTAGCTGAGAAGAGATCAGCATGGGAAGCTATGGTGACCAGAAACCGGACTTTCTGCTGAATGGCTTCAATTGTTTTAATGGGAAGGTATGCCCAGGCTCCAGTTGTAATACCCACTTGAGATGCATTTCTATAGGTGCAATGCAGACGCACACAAAAACAATTTAATGCATCATGCGTGGTATTAAAATACAATGGTGAAATAGAAAAAAACACAGAATTGATGTTTGATCAATTATTTAATTAAGGGAATTATGAATTCCTATTAATTGCAGTTCGGCCTATGTTACGTTATAACTTGACACACAAGACTTATCCATGAACCAATTGTAGTTTGAAAAAAAACGGGGTGTAGCCTAACCGCTAAGGGCTGGGATACAACACGGTAACCTGAGAAGACCTATCCAGAACAAATTACTGGAAAAGGGCATGGGCTACTGACATAAAAACAGAAGACGAGATGGATGATTGTACTACTAAATGAAATAAAACTTAAGGGAGAACCAAATGTGGTTTAAACTCACAGCAAGCAATTTTTCTCTGGTCACGTTATGAATGACACAACCATTAACATGGCTTCCTTGAAAAAGATGACTGGTTCTGCACAGGCACATGAGGAGACCATGTCTTTTTGACAATTCTTCACTCTTTGGGATGATGTATTCACATTGAATGGAGGAGATTTTTCGACATGAAAAAGTAATAAGCTGATAATAGCGATGGATAAGGTATTGCTGCTATTAAATGTGATATATATGGAAACAAATACTGTGAATATTTCAAGCGAAATATTGATCTTTAAAACTGCAGGAAATGTAGTAATTATTTATTTTTGTTATTTCCATTTACTATAGCTGTTTTTTCTTTGAGAAGCTTCAGCTATACAGGTCATTTAAAATAAGTATGTTACACAAAATGGCATGAAACAGAGCCGGAATGACACACACACACACAAACAGTTTTACACACACAAGCAAATGAACTACATAGTCGTTATTTAGAATAAAAGTCTTATCAGTTCATAGTTTATTTGCATCACTAGGTGTAAGAATAAAGGTGTGATAGATACCTCTGTGTCATGATCATCCCTTTTTGAACTTAGCGTACTTCAAATGTCACTGATTAACAATAAACACATCGTATTTATCATTATTTACCCACAAGTGTTATCTAATGCAATACACAAATGTACAAGAAAATTCTGAAAAAATATGTTAGTGTACGATGCCTTTAGAACAGTTACTGATGCACATACATTTAATACTGATGATCATGTACTGTTAATGTTTTGTAGTTCTCCTCAGTGTCAGGTCCTTTATTTTTTCATACATGATCACTACCCAAAATAATAATAATAAATTTTACACATTACTTTTCCAACTTTGAAAGAAAAATTTATTTTTTCAGGTTCAAAAAATTACATAAATCACAGTAAAACTGGGTAATAACTACAGCTGAACAGGAGCCAGATCTGGAACAACAAATTTCATTGTCCAACCTTTCTGTGTTGCACTAGAAAATCAAATGTCATAATATTCCTGTACAAAATTTGACAGCTACATACAAAATTCAAGCATCAACCTAGAGATTTACACATGAACAGGGTGGGAGAATATCACAAACAATATATCCTTTATGCTTTCTTAGAAGACCATAAATATTTGATGTGCTTATCCATAAACTGTGTCCTTGCTAAAATATCAAGTGCATTCAATTTTTCAGTTTACTCCAGATCCTTAATTTTGTTTTTACAAGTGAATCCCGTTTATCAACGTGTTACAAATGATCACGTGTATACATGCACTAGTACCATGTATTAGTAGTGAGCTCATTGCATTTTCAATCACAAATTATCAGTTATGTGGTTGTGTCAAATAACTAACATGATGTAAAGAATCAGCAACTGTTATCCACAAATTTCATCTAATTCATGAATCCTACAATCATTAGAAGTGAAGGACATAAGAGGATGCCAAATGACATGCTCGTTCATTCATTAATCTGTTGACAGGATTTGTGAAATGCAATCATTCAACATATTCACACTAACTAATAAAACAACAAAAGAAACACAACACTAATAGTAATTGTATATTTTTCATGCATAAATGAACTTATTTATTGCTCAAGAGACAAAACTGACATCTCACGAGCTTTTTGTTCTTGACAGTCATGAACCGATAGCTGGGATTGTTTGTTGTTCGTGGAGCAAACTGATGTTTAAGATTTCTTGTCTCATGTTGAATAAACAGAAACACTTGTACAGTATTTTGTAAGAGACAGACAAGCTGACAGTGAGACTGACATGGTCATTACTGATTTTTGCAGAAGTGTTTATTTTTCTAATTGTGTATGACTGTGTGTATATTTGGTAAATTAAAACAGAAAAAAGATTATTTCATACTTTATTGTATTTTTAACTTTCAACATTTTCTATTTTTAACTCCTCAAATCATTTTAAAATGCAAATATATACCAATACAACTATACAACTATGAAAGTTATCTATATAACAAATATCAAGGATGAACATCACAATTGGTGACTTTGTAATTGTATACTCTGAAGTCATCTGTCAACAGAACATGTCAGTTAATTATTTCCTCCTATTGTTAGTCTTTACAAACTTGGCAACAACCTTTTCTGCATTAAAGTTTAGGGCACTTTTCTGAAGACTGGAACTGCCTTCAGAGGCAAATACTTCTTTGTGCCATTGTGATTTAAAAGTTCTGATGTATTCACTGAGTGTAATATCTGGTAAATTTTTTACTGAATGATACATTAATTAAAACACAGAGTTGATAAACGTTTCGCCATCTGAAGCAAATCAATCACCAATAAAACAATTAAAGTCTGTCCACTTACATGTACCTTAGACAACTGGCTTCGCAAGCCACCATATTTTCCACAGTTATGTCTAATTGAGTATAATTTGATGCACAATCAAACAAACGCCAATATTTGATCACAAGCTAATCTGATCAAGTAATAATTGATTCTGAATTTGTAAACGTTTCGCCAAATGAAGCAAATTGATCGCCAATAAAACACAAAATTTGTCCACTTACCTTTGACAACTGGTTTCGCGAGCTGCCTTACATGTATGTTCCACAGTTTTGTCTAATTGATTATAAGTTGATGGGCAATCAAACAAATGCCAATATTGGATCAAAATTTAATCCATTCAAGTTATTATTGTTTCCCTCTTCTTCAAACTATCATAAACGTTGAAGATATTATCGAAACAATATAACCTTGATTCAATTATGCACACCTAAGCTTGACCTCATGACCTGTTAGCTTGGACAGTTCATACTGATTTTACATAGGTGCAATATTATTGGCTGATTCAGTGTAAACAGCAGTCATGCAAATGTCAATCACTGACACGTACAGTTAATTTGTTATGGGCAGCACGCGCTCAGTAGGACATTAAGCCGGATGCGTCCAGGGTAATTGTGAGTGATTCTCCAGCCTAAATCATAAAAACTCTCAGGTTGGAATTTCCATGCGTCAGAAATGGATCACATTTAAATTCCAAGCCTCAAAACCAGAGGGTACGCATCTATTGAGAACCCTTCCCCCCCCCCCTTGTCACCAAGATAAGGGGAGGGAGTAGAAAAAAATGAGGGGGAGGAGGAAACGGACATAGTTCAATATTTACCTAACACATAAATATCTGACTGTTTCTTTCTTCCTGCTCCACTTTGTTAGAGCTCTACTGAAATCAAAATTCTCAAAAGATGTCTCCTCTAGTTGTATAAGCATTAATCTGTTGATCATTTCTGAGCTTAATTTGTTCATTATCTGTGTATTAATATTTTTCTGTGCTGATAACCCCCTTTCACATATACAAAGCTAGCTAAGCCAGCTTGTGTACAATTTTCAACAGCTCATAGGTATTGTCTCTAGGATATCTCTGCTCCAAAATAATATTTTTCACAAACAATAGCTCTGCCAAAGTTTCACTTTCTTGAATCAGTGCTTTGCTGACTACTATGCCAGATTTCTTATCTGTTTCACAATGTTGTATTAGGGTTTTAAGTCCATCAATGCCATTGTCAGCTTGTTCAGACAGAGGTATTTTGATCAGAAATAAATATCCTACTTTTTAATTTCTTTTTAGATTTTTATTTATTCAATTTATCTTAACCCTCAGAGTGGTATATAGTTTTGTAGCACAGGATCCCTCAAGGCAGAATTGTTTGAGAAAAGAAATGAAAATTGCAGTCTACTTTTAAATTGCCTGTATTTTAATTAGGCTTGGTATTCTACCTTTTCGACATTTAATTTCGAAATAGCGCATAATTAGGGGTTGACTGGCATGCCATCTGTTTTTGTCCATCCAGCATGTACATTGGACTTGTATTCAACATCATTTTCGGGTTCAAAATTACTCACTGGTATTTCCAGCGATAGTTTTCGAGCTCCAATAATCTCATATACTTCAAAAGTTTAAAAATCATTGTCATCATCACTCTCATCAGCCAGTATTTGCCAAACGAAATCATCATCTGAAGATGAACTTTGTTGGGAGTCTGCCATATGGGGTTTTCTAGGAGCCCTTACTTTAAACAAAAATTTTTAAAACTTCATTCATTAATTCAAGGTTCAAACTTGACAATGCTTGTTCCAGGGCCCAATATGCCATTCAAATTTAGTTTATGAACTGTTCATGTCAAGCCGAAGTACTCAGATGTGTAAACAGTTGCCTACCGGAAAAGAGACAGATGACAAGACAAGCACTACGAGACCTCTACTGGCAGCACGACTTATGCAGCGACAAGCGCTTTATGAGTTAACAGTTAAATAAAAATTGTATACTGCGCAGAGCACATTTTTATATGTGTGACTTTAAACTAATTTGCAGGAGTTCTCACGCATCACTGCTTTCCAAGTGCATGAATTCGAACAAATTTTGCACGCCCTGGCAGCATCTCTGCAACTGTCACTTTATGCCAAATGTGAGATGTTTTCATTAAGAATATTATTATGAAAAGTGGTCTAATTAAGTCCAAAAAGTATTTTGCACAATAATTCAGATTACTTGATAACACCATTTACCTGTTTTTTTGCGTAAGCTTCTGCTCAAATTTTGACAGAACAACCGCTACATGTATTAAGAAACTTCCATAATAATTCCATAAATGACAATAATGTTATCAAGATTAAAGCAAGAATCAAACTTAAACTTCCAATCCAGCTCAGTTGAATCTGTCCTGCTGCATAAATTTCCTTAAACATCAGTTGTACATGTAGACCAAAAGTTACGAATTGTATATTCGATGACTACACTGTTTAAAAAAAGTCACCCATACCACAATATTACCTCACTGACAGAATGCAGAAACGTGCAAATTCAGTCACCTAAATTTTGTAAGCAAACAATTACAGCATTTTCTCAATTTTCTTTTTCAATATTCACAAACAGTTTGGATATATGGAAGTCAGTTAGCATTTATAACTATGCAAAAATACATGTGGCATAACTTTTTTTACCCACTATAATTTAGTCAGCTGCTTGACCATCAACAATTGTGAAATACTTCCAAACTGGAGATTGCTTACCATGCTTACTTTCAGTCATTATGAATAATACCTGGATACAAAGTTACGTCATTTTGTCTTGTGCTTCATTTATCATTTAAACGAAAGGAATGTTTTGTAAATGTTCACAGGGTTAACAAAAAACAATCTCGTTCACACATGAAAATATGACAGTCTTAATCCCATCCATCATCACAAGGAAGATGTACCAGTGCAAACTTGCCAGGAGTCAATTCAGTTCATTTCAGAATGCCAGGAGAAAGTCAACATGGCCTTGTACAATTTAAAATAAAATACCCATGATAGAGCTACTGTATGTGCAGGTGCTGTTATTTCAATTCTAATATATCTGCAGGGCTGAGCAAATCCCATAGCCCGACGTCCTGGACTAGTCATTTTTGAAGTCGGGCAAGTAAAACTTTCCAAGTCGCTAGTCCGAGACAAGTGCTTTTTAAAAAAGTCGGGCTAGTCCTTATTTTCGTGCTTTAATCACTATATCTACCTTTATTTGGCCAATCATGCCCGCCAGACGTACTGAATACATGTACTTGATTCTACCCCTCTTCGTGTATACATTTACATCCTGTTACCGCTTGACTGCACATTGGGCTAAGTGACCAAATTATCGGCAAATCAAAACACGTCAAACAAAAGAAAGCCAGTATGATCAATTAGTAGTGTTTTAAGCGGCTTTGTTGCATTGAGTTTACTCAAGCCAGATTATCACGAGCGGCTCACGATGATTTTAATCCAGCGAGTCAGTGTAATTAAATTAATGAAAGGTACTTTACCGACATTAGTGTTGGTTTCTTTTATGAACTGATTAAATGACAGTAATGATTCTTTAATTCTTAATTGATTATACAGATGATTAACTTCCACGTGCGATATTGCGTTGCAAGCGAAACAATTACGCTAATTAATGAGCTGTCTCTGTTCGTATTTAAAAGAGAAAATATATGCTATAATCACTTTAGAAGTAGTTGTCAAGCAAGCTGATAGTTACTCTGTGGATAAAATGAGTTTGCTAAATTATTTTCGCAAGGAAGGTAATAACGGTGATTCGGAGAAGGAAAATTTGATTGAAAGTGGAGGGATAAAACGTAAGACTGATACTGAGTGTGCGGTAGTTACTTCTCCAAAGAGACATAAGCAACAATCTGTGATGGCAAAAAATGTCAAATATGACACTACTAAGAGACAGAGTGCTGGTGCAGGTGGCAGACATATACATGGACTTTTTTTCAAATCCATCAGCTAAAACATATATACATGAACCTGAAGAAGCCAAATGTATAACAACCAATGTTTTTGAAAAATTAAATTCTTTTAAGAAATAATTATGTTGTATATTATTTCATTTGTTTTTTCTATGGATTAAGTACATACATCTCATCAAATCTTGGCAAGTGATTACCATTTTGGGACCAGTGAAAAGTAAGGTGGGACTAGTGAAGAGTAAGGTGGGACTAGTGAATTTTCTGAAACCACTTGTCTTGGACTAGTGGTTAAAAATAAAATTTGCTCAGCCCTGATCTGTCAAGAAATTCTTATATTGAATGAGAACATGTGATAATAAATGAACCATAAAAATAATCAAAGAAAACTACTAGTATTAATCTACTGCATTAATTAATTTAAAGGAATTTACATAAATATTGAAAACTGTGCTGATGTACCAGTAAAAAACACAAGTGAATAATCAACACAACACAGAAAAATTATTCCCAAGATTGCATATACTTAATTGTTTTCCAAGAGTGTTACTTGTTATATTTCTATTTATATTTTTCTCCATTTTCAAATGACAGATTCTTCCACTTCATTCCTAAGGTGTATTATTTTACTAATTTATATAACTTGCTGTATTGAAATTTATAAATTCTGTATTCCAAAATTATTTTCTAAAATCTGTTTTAATTGTTTCTGCAACGAGATCATAACCCCAAACATGTGATTCTCAATAATCCTCTTCATAGTTTAGTTACCTTGCTTTAATTGGCAAGTACTTTAATGTTCTATTTATATTAACGGTGGTCATATCTGATGGCAGATCATAATCATTTGTATAAACTTGAAAGCCCTCTATGTGCTTTCTGTCAAATTTTGGTCAAATTCTGCTGAGGAATTTTAGAGAAGTCATTTAAAGTTTTTTTTAACTATTTTTAGCAATAGTGGCCATATTTGATGGCAGATCAACACCATCTGAAGAAGTCTGAAAGAGCTTCATGTCAAAATGCTTTCTCTCAAATATGGTCAAATTCTGTTTAGCAGTTTTTAAGAAGTCATGTAAAGTTTTTTTATTTTTAGCAACAGAGGCCATATTTAATAACAGATCTAAATCACTTGGAAACACAATGGACAAAGGACCATACAATAAACTCACCTGGTCTTATGGTCAGGTTAGCTAATAATAAAGAAGTCACAGCACTAATGCTTTTAAAATATTTTAAATAATAACACAGCAATTGTTTCTTTGATGTAAGTGATCTTAAGTATTGACGTAAATACTCAGCTATGGTAATCATGTTAATTTCTACTCAAATGACTAAGTGTGCATACCTTACTCAACCTATGATAAGTTGATATAAAAAAAATATTATCAGCCTATTTGAGCACAGATCTCAAGGTCACATGACTCAAAGATCAAAAATTATTTCCACAAATCTAATCAAGTTCTGTACCACATGCCTTGACTAAACTTTGTAGATGGTTGCATCTGAGACAAGACTCCAACTAATCAGAAGGACTTCAAATTTTTTCCACAAAATAGATGAAGTACTATGCCACAAACCATGACCAAACTTTGTGGATGGTTTGCATCTGAGACAAGAAAAGCAACTAAGGATTTTAGGGTCCGAAGGGAAAATGCCAACTTTCCCACTTACACCATGACAACCACATGCTATGATGCAACTGCCGACATGTCCACTGTCATCATCAACCAATGAAATAGCTTATTTCACTTAGTACTGCTAGGCTACATCGCTTAGCGACAGTGGCATAGTACTGTACAAGATTTAAACATGTACAGTTCAAAAGTTAGAATCGCAACTGAAGAGTACAGGTTTGAATCCTACATCAGATCAAACTGGGTCAGCAAACATGGTGTGTCCTTGGGCAAGGCACTTTACTCTGATTGCTTCGGCACTAAATAACCTACTTGTGTTGCTGTGCCATAAAACACCAAACCAAACCAACATCTTGTACAGGGATTTTTCTTTTATAAATGTGTTTGCAGTCTGGGGACCATCATTTTGGTAAAGAATTAGACCAAATGGGAAGAAAATGTTCAGGAGTAAATTGCTAAAATTAGGAATTCTGCACGATCTTGAATCTTTCTCAGTGCCCATTTCCAACTCATGTTAACCTCTACAAAAAAAGCCTGATTTAGTACCTGAATATCCAACCAATGAGAGAGCGTTTTTATACAAAAGTATATGAATACTCTTTACCACATAATAGACAAGTAATGTACTGTTTACAGTACTTTTCTTAGCTTTGGCAGCTAAGTTCCACCTTTTCATTTTAACTGAGACCTTTAGATAAAGATGTATATGGTGATTTCAGGGGTGGGGGTATTTACCTTACTGCTGATACTGGTGCTGAAAGTTCATAATAAAACATCTGAATCAGGTATGCTACTCATGATAATGCCAAATGCATGCCAATACTTGGTATTTCATGGTACGAACATTACATTTTGACACAGACTATATCCGGTATCCAGTGTATATGGGTCAATCACAACACCATGTGACCAGTTGTGGCTGTGTTCAAAATGGTGATGGTTTCAGGTGATATCAATGGATGATCTGTTTCAATTTGGAATTTATCTGCTGAATAGATAAGAACAGCATTAAACAGAGACATTTTGTGATAAAGCTATATCCGCTAACAATGTATTTCAGCTGTGTGAAGTACATCATCGAAACCACGTTAACCACCATTTGAATGCTAACCGGTCAAGCACACACAATTTTCTAGAATGATCTATTTTCGACGAGAGATAACTATAGAAAATTAAACAGAAAAATATCCCAAAGCAAAATCCCTAATGGGATAATGTTTACTGAGATGCTGAAAATGGTAACCAAAATCTTTCAGTTTTTGAACCTTCCTACTTTCAAGTCCCACTTTTACAGTCCCAACTTTTCCTTTCAGCTACTACACTACTCTCTGCGTATAACTTTGCAAAGTATGAACTGTATGTAGGTTTGTTGTTGTGCATTATCATCTCATTATTTCAAGCTAAAGTGAAAAGTGCATGAAAAGGGGCGATTTGTGTTTCTTTAAACACAGGGCCATACTCATAAACAACTAACACTGCAGGGTTGTATTGCAGGGTTGAATGCAATGACAAGCACACTTGAACACATGGGAAGGGAGTGGAGTAGTTTTGGGGAGGGAAGTTTTACTTGTTTCACATCTGTCTCTCTCTTTGTCTGTCTGTCTTTCTCAAGATTGCAATCAGTCGTACAGTGACATTGTTAACAATGATATATTAACCATTTTCTATAAATGCCTTTTTTAAAACTAACAGGTCAACATTTTGTTGCTTTCCTTTCCAAATATAACAGGTCTGAATCGAATCCATGCTACTACATTTTGTCACACCTGTTCCAAACATTGCAACACTTTCCTTCCCGTTTTATACTGAGTACATCAAAAGATTGGTATCTTTTCCTCTAAGAAACCTTGAAACGCACAGATAAAATATCTAGAATCATAGGCAAAAATATGACATTCGTGCTCAATCACTCATGCCATTTCTCACACGCCCACCATGATCAGGTTTGGGGGTAAAAAGCATTGATGCCGGTGCATGCCGTGCAATGAACATAGATTAACATTCCATGTCAAAATGAGTAACGAACTTTCTTTGTCTAAGAGTATTACCGACTGCACAAAATACTATACTCTTGCATAACCCAAACACGCATGATCTGAAAGCAGAAATCAAGATTTAAAGCTTACCTGGTCAACGTCCTCCACAAAACTATCTCCTTTGGCGACATCATACTCTGGATCCATTATTCCTTATCTCGAATTATCAGATTTCCTTGCAGTATATAGCATTAAAATCTTTGCACTGGAAACTCTCGTAAAATTTCTGCAATTCGTATACCCCTACAACACCACTTCTCAAACTTTCAAAACTTTCTCGCCCCGAAAACGACGATCGATCAAAATGTTTATGGCGGTCAATGGCGGCGTCAGGCGATTCCATGCTAAGAAAACGGGGTAGGCAGGCTGGTATTTCCCCGCGCTTCGATGGGTGAACTTTAAAGATTTCTATATTTAGCGCCAGTAAGTGAGTAACGCAAGACACGTGCCAGTAAAATTAAATGCATGAGCCCGAGATTAGTGCCAATGGAAACTTCAAAGGTTAAAGAACATTTATGTCTTTAGCCAGCTGCTGGCTTTTAGACCAAAGTATGCATACCTTGTTTCTATTACTATATAAGTAAAAGTTTATGATCCGAGGAATACATATATAACTCCAGCTTCCTAGCCTTGCTGTTTTTGTTGTTTTTTTAATACTTTTTTTTATGAGTAATTTCTTTTTTAAATTTAGTTTCCCTACAGGGCGAGTACTTTTTTTTAAAAAAAAGTTTGCCTACAAGGAAAATTGAAGATTCTATCAATAATAGAAGAAGCATTCAGTAGTTCATTGAACAGTGGTGGTTGTGGTCAGGAGTGTACTGGGTAAGCAACTCGGCCCTGGACTTATCTGCCGGGACAGGCCCGGGGTTTTGCTCACACCAGTAAAACACCGGTAAAACGGATTTTTTTGACGGCCCACCGATGCGGCGGTCTGCCGGGACAGGCCCGGGGTTTTGCTCACACCAGTAAAACACCGGTAAAAACGGATTTTTTTGCGGCGGCCCACCGGTATTTGTCCCAGTATGCCCAATGGCCAGTACACCACTGGTTGTGGTGGTACTTTTTGTTGGTTCTAAGTAGTTAGAAGAGACTTGTGCTATATTGCAGTTGGTGTAATAACAACAGCATCAGCAGCAGTTATGCTTTGTAGTCGGAAATTAAAGCAGAATTTATGGTACCACAGAAAATAGTAGTAGCCGTAATAGTAGTAGTAATTGCTGTTGTTGTTGTTGTTCCTGTAGACTAGTGAACTGCCAGCAATGGACCAGAGGTCACGGCATTATCATCATCATCTTCTTCTTTTACAATTAATGAGCCTCCAAAATCACATCTGCAAACCAGAAAAGTACCGCCGACCCACCCAGCCTGAAAATTCTATAAATTGTAGACTTACTTTCTGGATCATAGTCGGTCCTCAATTTACACCATCAATTGTCACATACATGTGGGGATAGTTATATTTCATCAACTGAGATATGCTAGTATGTAATTATATAATCTATTTCTGTTTTCAATACGAATCGTACGGTAATCAATCTTGTTCTATGTACAACAAAATAAATAAATCAATCAATAATACATAAATAAAAATAAAACTTCGCAACAAAAACTTATTAAAAATAACTGTTTTCAAACCAGTAAGGTAAACAAACAAAAATGTATCATATAGATTCAGAAATATCAGATTGTTGCTATGTACATGCACCTACTTAATATATATACTTTGGGGGGATATATTGCGATTGGTCATGAGCTTGTCCATTCAAGAATTTGTCTCTGAGTCAGTTCCTTGTAAATTAAACGAGTGAGATAACAATCTTATTTTTGATATGATGTTTCAAGAGGAACTGATGTAGGGTGAACAAAAACGAAAGTTTTGGATCCTGGATCCAGAACCTCGGGGTGGGGGTGGGGTGGGGATCAGAAGTCACAGTTTTATAGGTAATATGGACTATCGCTGGTTATCCGAACTTCGTCTACACCTGATGGTTTTGTAATTATATTGGGTATTACAGTGAACGAATTAAAATATTTGTACAGATCAGTCGCTTCTACTCTTTTAAGTAGACACAATAGAGCTTTTTCGAGAACTTGGTTTGCCCAGAATGGAATGAAGGCCAACCCGCAAAAGTTTTAGGCCATGAGGGTTGGCTTTTGCACGAGAGTTGCCCATCTTTCTCCACTAGGAGCAATCAGATCGACTGTGACGACACTGTCTGGATGCTTGCCGTTGACGTAGATTTCCTTCTGATAAGTATATAAGTGAAATACGTAGAAAAGCTTGAAGCCAACTAAATGTATTTTTTCAAATGTTAACTACTGTCCTTTTTGTAAGGAGAATACTCTTAAGTTGGGAAGAAGAAAAAAAATACAACTACTATCCGTATGTTTCATCCATCAGAACAACAATAGTTGCTAAGGTCTCACTGGATAGTTTCGTATTTGGACTAATTTTGAAGGTAGAGGGCATGAGCCTAAAAAGCGTGAGTCTTGCGTTTATAAATTCACACAGAAGCTAAATGTACAATTTGGTTTACATTTACTTTAAGTCAGGCTTGAAATGGGTTGGCTTGTTTGGTGACTGCCTGTCACGGTTAGACTAGCATTGGAGATCAAATGCGTATATTGGGCTGCAAATGAACAGCCTACACAGTTACGTATTTGTGTATGTCTGCTACAGCGGCAAATATCTCAAAATCGAGATTGTTAAGGGATGATTAGAAGCATGCCAATTTGTTATAATACGAATGAACTTTATACATGCATAAGGTCCATACTGATTGTTTGAGCCGCCTTGTCACAGGAAAATATTCAAACATAGCTCTTTACGGTTACAAATGAACGTAAAAAGGAGGGTACAGTGTAAAGCTATCAGTTGTACAAGGAATTAACCTGAATACCTTAATTAAAATCTGACAAGCATGCTTTCTGCAAAAATCATTGTTTAGTTTTATTTGTATCTTTTAATGTAGAATTATTCTCATTTTTCTGCATTCTGTCTTACTCAGGTGAAAATTCCCGAAAAAAATGTCCAGTGAGCTCTAAGGTGAATTGTTTACAAGGGAAAGATTACCAACGCCCTATTTAAAAAGACTTCGAACCATGGCTTTAGAAGTTGATAAAGTTATAATTACAGTGGCACTCAGATATCTTGCAAACCTTGTTTGTATTCTATATGTAAGTTACCATTATATGGGTCATAAAATAACTTTTTAATGTCTATTTCAATCGTTGTTCTAAATTTGTAACGTATCACTGTATAGCAATGTTTCTGTGCTTTATGTGTAACATGTATGCATCTTTATGTCTAAAATACTTCCGTCAGTCTATCTGTATCTGTCTTTAGTTCATTATTTTGTAGGAACAATAACTCTTCAGAGCTAAGATTATTTGTTTTAATATCCGACGTTAAATAAAATGTATTCTACATTATGTCTTGTCTAAGTCAATAAATATGCGTAAACTAACAAACCACTCCATTCCCTCTCTCAATCAATATAAACATTCGTATTGATGGAGATAAGGCCTGTGGCCTTATATTAAATCGACGTAGAAACTTTACAAATAGTTAGATTTATGTTATCTCTTTGGTATTTTACTTCATTTTATTCTGCTATACTTTACTGAACATTATATTAAAATTTCTGTGAAATTAAATGAACTTATAATAAAAAAGCGTGGTAGAACAAACTATGCCTGTTGCTCAAATAAACCTTGTAGGCAATCCAGTTATACTGGTGAGAGGTAGCTGTAATAGAAATCACTTCAAGTGTTATATACATGTAGTTTCAAATTTTGCACCTTTTTGAAGTTTTGCTCTGTAATATCAAGAGTTGGAAAAAGTTCATCTAATCCTGTATAAAATGACATCTAATCCTGTATAAAATGGCATCTAATCCCGTATAAAATTGCATCTAATCCTGTATAAAATGGCATCTAATCCCGTATAAAATGGCATCTAATCCTGTATAAAATGGCATCTAATCCTGTATAAAATGGCATCTAATCCCGTATAAAATGGCATCTAATCCTGTATAAAATGGCATCTAATCCTGTATAAAATGGCACTGCTTAATAATTTGAATTTGAAGACAAACAAGGACAAGAAAAATTGGATGCTCCTAGTCGCGTGCGTACACACCATAATATAATGCAACGAAATGTTGATACCCACTGAGAGACCAACAATTAGAGGCAAATAATAATGACAAAAATTACAATAAGAACCAAATCAAGAAACACAGAAATAGTCTAAATACGTAAGATCCAACACTACGCAGTATGTAGCTGGAATTAGAGTCGCGCCAGCATGGTGCCAAGGTGCACCTCTCTCTCTCTCTCTCTCTCTCTCTCTCTCTCATTGCATTTAACACATGGAAATGAGTTCAATCGTGGATGGAATGGGGGGGGGGGAGTCTTGAGCTTTCAGTAGCTTCTAGAAGTTGATTTGGAAGAAATCGTTGTTCTTTGACCTAATTGATTCGTTGGCGTACAACCATTGACATCCAATCGATCAATCAATCAAAGAAAGAAAGAAACACATCTACACGAGGAAGAAAGTTTCAGTATCAGTGACAAAATATTAACAATAAACCATATTTTTCCCAAGTCCACTCACAGTCAAAACCAAAGATGTGCTTTCCAACCCGAAATATAGGACAATTCATCAAAGGATTTTCATATACATATATTTCTTACAATCAACATTAGGCAAATGTTGAATTGTCGAGAAATTGTAATATTTAGGCGCTTGAAATACATTTTAAAATATTTACTCTTTGGAGGCTCTATTGTTTTTCTACACAGACAACATTTGTGGGGGCGGACGGGTACAGCGAGATCAAAACATCTCTTTTACCATTGCGTTGCAACAAAGTTATCCCCTTACGTTAAACTCCGTTGCAACAAGAGTTTGAGAATAGGTGTCAAATGTGGTCAAAGGGGAGTAACTCTTTTAGACTTTATCTACTCGGAAACTTGTTTGTTCTTCTGTCCTGAAGCGTCAGATGTGTTGCATCCCAAACTTTGCAAACATTTTATGAGCGCGCAAATGACTGGGGATGTAATATTTAACAATCGTATTTTTTAAAGATTAATTTAAACAGTAATCGTGAATAATCATTTCTCTAGTTGTAAAAGCATCGTCCTGATCTTATGAGCCTGTATCATATGTGGTAAAAAAAATGCAAACCTAACAAATACTGAACCTTTTGTCGTACTATTTTTTAAATCATCTACCGTCTTTCTTTTCCCAATCCCACTCCGTCCCCGTTTCTATTTTCCCAATCCCAATCCCACTCCGTCCCCGTTTCTATTTCCCAATCCCACTCCGTCCCCGTTTATAATTTCCCAATCCCACTTCGTCCCCGTTTCTATTTTCCCAATCCCACTCCGTCCCCGTTTCTATTTTCCTTATATGTTCTCATGTGTTTGTTTTTTCTGTCCATTATTTAAAGAAAAGATTGGCAAATAAACTACCGACCGTTCATGTACAGTGCATTTACTGTTGTTAAAAAATATAAAACCATTAGTTTAGAATAGGAAAGTATATACCTTTGGAATAGGCAAGTATATACCCTTGGAATAGGCAAGTATATACCTTTGGAATAGGCAAGTATATACCCTTGGAATAGGCAAATATATACCTTTGGAATAGGAAAGTATATACCCTTGGAATAGGCAAGTATATACCTTTGGAATAGGAAAGTATATACCCTTGGAATAGGCAAGTATATACCTTTGGAATAGGAAAGTATATACCTTTGGAATAGGCAAGTATATACCTTTGGAATAGGCAAGTATATACCTTGTAATAGTCAAGTACAGAGGAACCTCGTTAATCCGGACTCCGTTTATCCGGAAATCTAGCTATCCGGACAGAGTTCAACGGGAACGGATTTCCTAAACGTTAATTTGCTCCGTTAATCAAGAAATCCGCGTTCCGGATCCGGAAATCAAAATCGGGGACTAAAGTGTAAAATTACTATAAAACTTGCCTCGATAATCCGGAAAAAATCATATATGAAAATACAGTCAGTCGGATAACACCCATTCACCTACGCAAATTTGGAGGTGTGTCAATGTATCAATCTCTGATTGGTCAAATTCTGTGGCACGTTAAAGTTATAAATTGATCACGTGATCATGTGTGGAGGGAAAAACTTCAAGTATTGTAACCAGCGATTGTATAAACAATGTCTGTTTTAGCTAGTCGCCGACGGGGGTGTTAATAATTTAATAAACACACTGGGATCAAATCGTCCACACTTTTTGGCGTAACATATGGTTAATAAATTAAGTGTCATTTAACTCTTTGCTGTTTACCAATTGTATGTAACAATCACAGTTTGTTGATGGCTGAACAAATAATGTTGATTGACTTAAGCTGTGGACAGTATATGGCTTCGTTTCAGAATAAAGGGGGACGTCAATTATCATTAGCAGCTATAACAGTTGTAAAATACGACTTATAAAAATGACTGCATTTTATTAGTTTACCATAACGCATTTAACTGCAAGACATCAGTTTGTATTCGTTGTACTTTTTATATTATTATGGCGACACCATCAAGCAAGCGTAGACGAGTAGAGATACCGGCCAGCAGGCAAACAAAGGTCACAGATTTCTTCAGGAAATTGACATAATATATGTATGTACAGTACATACATATACATGTACATAGTGTGATGTGATTGCTGTGTTAATTGTTTAAACTTATATTTACTGTATGTGTATGTACAAGTGCATGTTATAATAAAGTGAAATAGACACAAGTCAATAGATGTATTCATTAATTTATTTCAACCATTATTGCATACACAGTACATTTACAGCTAGCAAATACATGTACATGTACAGTACATGTATACGGTATGATGACATCGTAAAATAAAAATGTTCATGATTCAGTTATCCGGAAAACTCATTAATCCGGACATATTCACTGGGAACGAAGGTGTCCGGATTAACGATGCTCCTCTGTATATACCTTTGGAATAGGCAAGTATATACCTTTGGAATAAGCAAGTATATACCTTTGGAATAGGCAAGTATATACTTTTGGAATAGGCAAGTATATACCTTTGGAAATAAAATGAAATAATTAAAATAACGAGAGAATTTAAGTGGTGCAAGAAAAGTATCCTATACTGAAATTGCACTAACTCAAACACAATGCACTTCTAAAAGTAAAAGCCCATGTTTCTCATGTACGCCAGGAAAGCTTCCCTGCAGAAGAGTAAAGACATGTTAAGGTATTTGTTACGTTGTTTTGGCGAGATCACATCTTTTGTCATTAGTGTACTTCTTGCTTTTATTTATTTAGTTAGTTATCTACAGTCCAACTGTTTTTCCAGTCATTAAATATATGTTTAAAAAATTTATGGGTTCTCATCTGCACCCCCACCCCCACCCCCCGAATTTCTAGCATGACCACTGAGACCGAGCTTGCAGATAAATAACTAAATTCTTCAAACACGAAAAAAAAAACAACAAACTTTTCACGTCATCTTGCATGGATAATAGTTAATATATTCAGAGAAATGAACCACAACGAATTTAAAATAGTACGATTTTT
The DNA here is from genome assembly GCA_029931535.1 of Margaritifera margaritifera. Lineage (NCBI taxonomy): Eukaryota > Metazoa > Mollusca > Bivalvia > Unionida > Margaritiferidae > Margaritifera > Margaritifera margaritifera. The sequence continues at coordinate 247,735 of JAQPZY010001651.1, forward strand.
TATTTTTTTTTTTTAAATCAAGTCCTCTAAAAATTAATAGACCTGTCAGATTTCGAAGACAATTATTAGTGCAACACACCAAAGTTTTTCAGTATCCTTACTGGTTGAATTACTTCCGGAGCTCCTATCTTTGCGTTTCTACCCAGGGATTTCAATTGGAGTTAAATTAAACAGTCTACTTGAATGATTCAGAAACATCCCTGCTGTTTCTATGCTGAAACCGGCGGTGACAAACCTCTGAATTCACCGTAAGAAAAAACACTAAAATCTCCAGAGGTAGCTGCCCCCAGGGACAGATAGACCAGAGACAGCAGATAAGCTTTTGCTGACATTTATGATAAAGGTCAAATGTCATAGATTAAACATATGAAAACTAATGAAATGTATACTTTAATATTTTTGTTAACAAATAAAATGAAGACATTGATATTTGATGCACCAAATACCAAATCCAGTACGAAAACAATGACAACCCCTTCTACACGTATAGCTGCTAGAATGGAACTGAGACGTGAGAATAAACAGAATTTAAATAGAATCATAAAGACGTAGAAATCAATTTCGCAAAATCTTTGAATGAGTATAGATTTGATGGCGGCAACAATATAGATTTGTATGAATATTTAAATGATATTGAACCATATTTGAAGAAGATCATCGGTAGAAACATATGAAAAATAATTTGGTTCTGTTAAAGACCAATTAGATTTAACGATCGTTATTATGAAGAGACCTAATCAATAAGAAAAACAACTTGGATATATAAATGCTTACTACAGAACCAGACCTATTAACATATTGCACAGAGTTGAAATGGATAATGTAATTAAACGTTTATTTGACAATTTACATACAAAATATGGACAGAAACGAAACCTCAAGATGGATGTTTGAAAGGATTGAACATTTAACATAGTACAGAGAAAGTTCATTTGCCTGAATGGGTTCAATGTGACAAAGTGTGTATTAATGTGACAAATAAAGACTATGTCGTTTATTTTATGCCGAGGAATCTGCGTTAAACACACCAGCTGATCATGTAGATAGACAATCACAATACAATTTGGATAGATATAGTCATCGGTTTGAACGATGTACATTAAAAAAATCGACTTGATACAGCTCTAAAATGTTTATGAAATACTTGAACCATGCTGCATCAAACCAGTTAGAATAGGTAAAATAGAGAGAGAAAGACATGTTGACATGCTAATTATATATTTTGATGTGGTGGTCATGCTGATTATATATTTTGATGTGGTGGTCATGATGATTATATATTTTGATGTGGTGGTCATGATGAGTATAAAGATGGAATGTACCGTTACGTTGTAACACAAGAAAAAGACTTTTTAGGACTGGTGTCATCACAGAATATAAAAGATTATTTTCCAATGTAGACTGCTCAACAGATATAATGTCTCAAGAAGGCTCAGTTGTAATTTAAAAGATTAAAACAAACACCAACTGCAGTTAAATCTACATATGTTATTTACTTTGAATTTGAAAAGTATCATCGTGTCAGAGGCACGAAGAACAGACGGCGGAGCCTCACGGAAGGTGGATACAGTGTGTACGTCAATCTGTAACATAACTGTGCCTTCGGAACAAGGAAGGTCACCGTAAGATGGACACGAAGTACAATTGTACCCTTGAAAAACGAAAATTGGCACACAACTAAATATATTATCCTGAACAAAATAAAACAGCCAAACACATTCCGTGAGCATTTTGTATTTAATCTCAAATCAACAACCGAGATATACAGGATAATAGTTTACAGAGGAACTTACTGTATTCAAGTATTTTGTAATGCGTTGAGTGAAATCGCAAAACTAATGTGTAACGAAATATGACCGAAAAATTCAAAATCCATGGAATTCACAGACGAAGATGAAAAACATTTTCATGCAACAAATATATGTTACATCCGTGAGAAGAAATAATTCAAGATAAAGATCAAGACAATGATCATTTGACATACTATTATGTACGTCCAGTACATAGCGAATGCAATTTGAATTCTAAGTATCCAAAATACATACCATTATTTATTTATAGCTTGTCTGGCCATGACAGTCACTTATTTATGAAGAAAAATCATACCGACAACGACGAACAATATATTTTATTCAGAACGATTTCATATGTAACTTGTTCGTGAACGAAGAAAAAGAAATAACAATTAGAAGGACAATTTGGTTTATACAAAGCTTTAGATTCATGGGACAAATATGCAGTCTACATACTTGAGGATGATGCTTTTAATCAGTATGTGTTTCCTCAACCTGATGCATCCAGAAAATAATGTATAACTCGAAAAACATAGACAACCGAAGCTTAATGATTTCTATCATACTTTTGATGAACAGGTAAAATAGATTACGTATTGGTTGCACTTATAATGAGTGTTTCTTAATCATGAGACGTTAAATTAGTTGATCTATTTCAGTTTTGAATTCATCTGTCTCGGTTGAAAAGTTTTATTTCAAATCGTTGCAATCTTTTCTCATTCGTCTCATCTTTCTTTCGTCAATGCTATCTTGAACAACACCGAATATTTTTAACCATATTCTTTTGTAAATTTTTAGATGGTCCAATCTCAGCATGTAACTTGTTGTGAAATTCAGTAAATATAACATATTGTACCGTTTTAATCTTATCACACAAATCTGTAATAAAACATCGCAAGTTGTCTTCATCACTTTTTCGGGCTTTTATTAACTTTTGTTTTGTTTGTGATTATTTCTGTTAAATCGTTCCTTTTATGCAACTTTGAGACTGTAATAATGTTGGGAGATATCTTGTTGAAGTCAGTCATTTTTGTGTTCAATTATTATCTACCTTTTTAATCCATGTATTATTTGGTTGGACTTAATCATTCGAACCTCTCTGTAACTGTTCCAACTGAGATTTTAAAGTATTATCGTCGTCAATAGATTAAAATAAATTTTTTTAAAAAAGTTCTCCATGTCAGTATTCAAAGAAACCATCTCACTTTTGGTCCAGTGTTCAACTGATTTTAACTATTGTTGAATATTAGGCACTGATCCTCGTGTATTTGCTCTTTATCTTACAGCCTGCAATATTTGTACGACACTAAATAAGTTTTTAAATCTGTGTCTACAATTTATGTGTCTCTTAAATCTTTTTCTTTCTTTCTGTTTTTGTAATCTGGTTCTGTCGTTAATAGATTTTGTTAGCTCTTCTGGAATACAGCTATGTTCAATAGCTATTAATTTATTGTCAACTTGTTCCCTCCATGATGTGATATCTTTGAAATTAGTATCCTCCAGGGTCTTACATATTTTAGTCACAACACTTTGTACTAGTAGTAGTTGCATTAGTTAGTGCACAGGATCACGTTAATATGTGATACAGTTTTTTTGTTAGGTTTAAGTCACTGTTTTATTTGTCATGCCCATTGATGCAGTCACATTTTTCTCAATGTTTAAAGATAAATTTATGTCACTATTGGCCTTTCAGACAGATCGTGCAAAGTACAGGCTCCGTAGTACTAACTTTATATGAAAGATATATGTTACCGACATACCGTGAAAACCTATCACTTTTCAATATTCTTGTTTTATACTGATATTCAATCTGTTAATAGTACTCCATTGTAATTGTTTGTAATGACCATTAACAGTGTACTAAACAAAGTCTCAGTGAAAAACATTTGTAACATATAGAGACTAGCAAACACGAATAATTGTCAGTAGAGTAATTGTTTCGTGTTATTGATATGCTAGAGGATAATTCATACATTTTTAGGTTTCAAAACCCACAAACTCTGTCTGAAGCATTAGATCACAGAAAACGTCTCAGGCTAGTTAATCCTACAAATTTAGCAATTTTTGGGGGTTATAAAGCGAGTAGGTATTGTTCGCAGTGATTTGAACGTTTTAGTGTTTTTCAAACATTCAACATTCATACATTCTTCATTATCACTAATTGCAATAATTCACTGCTTGACGTTTTATGTATGTTTCAAGGTTGAAAAAACCATCAGGAATTAAAGCATTATTTGCTTAATTCTTTGTCATTGATGTAGTAAAAGATATTGTTTTTAATTCATCTACAATATTGTGCAACGATATCGATAGTTAACAATTTATATTGTCAACTGGATTGTTGAGACAGATATTTTTTTCTCTGGGTGACCATCAGTTGTAATATAGCTCTCCGTTTATCTAGCGATAAAGGTTCAATTATGTGAAACATTTTGATATAAAATATATTTAAGCAGCTAACAGTCGTATTAAAGGCACAGGCCCCCGTCATTAAAGATTTTCTGCTCAATTTGTATTACTTGTTACAACGATTATAGACTTTCTGTTCGCTGTAAATTTGTTCAAATTTGATTTTTCCTTCGATTTCGTCCCCATCCTTCGAACATTTTTTAAAAACCAATATACGTTTATGTTCAGCTTTGCTGAATCCACTTTCTGCATGTCTCCGACATCTTGGCTTTCTGTAAAAAAAAATTCTCTTCTGATTGCGTGATTTATCTCTTTGTATCTGTTGTACTCGTTGATGACTGGTTTCTATGGGATCTATTTCCTTGCTTATGGTGTGGTCGACACTGTTCAATGTACTGATTGCAGAAGTTACTACTAGTTTTTCATTATGTTTTAAACATTTGTTCTGGATCAATTTTTCTTGAAAGCGTTTGCAACAAATCCTATAAATGTTGCACTAAACCCACTAAAAGACAAAGACACCAAAACGACCTGAAACTGTAGCAATGCTAGCCTTCACACAATTCATCAGTGTTGATGCTATTTTGTAATTGTTGATCATAATTCTGCAGTGCATATATATATGATAGAGACAGCTTAGACTTTGTAGTGCTGCTCTGTTTTATTGACTCTGTAGATATTTTAGGTTGTACACTTGTCTTTTATACATTCTCCCTCTGAGATGTTTTCTTGACGTCCCACTTCTGGCCAGGATACGCAATATTTCTTTGGCTTGCCTTTCAGAGGAGAAATGTAACTATCCTTTGGTCTATGAAGACTAATTCTCCCTTCTAGATGTTAAGGTATTTATCTAGCGTTAAAGGGATGCCTTTGCAAAACATTTATTGGATGACAATTTTAACTGGGAATAACCAATGTGATATTTGGTTGTCATTTGTGAACTGGCTAGAAGAAACTGGAATTATTAGCTTTGCAGTTTCTTCAATATCCATGTCTCACAGTGGACCAATTGGAAACCTTAATAGTTTTTTTTTCCAAAAGCATGCTGTAGACTACCTTAAGAGTAGAGTTTAATGTTGCATGGTAAATTTTGTTGATACTGTTTTTTTTTTGCTTCAGTCGACATATATTTGTATGTAAAAGCTATGCTATTTATTACCCCAAATGGTTTATTTTCCTTTTGTTTTGTTCATGGTTAACAATTTTGTCAGGTGAAAGTCAATATACTGTCAGGTCATAGATTGTGAACTAAGTGAAAATGGAATAATTGGTTTTACAATTTCTCCAATATCTATGTTTAATGGCAAATCTACTGACATCGTAAACAAATTCTTTAAAAGATAGTTCAGACAACCGTTAGAGCAGATGTCAGTGCTGCATAGTAAACAGAGTCAATAATTTGCTGTTGTTGTTGTTGATATTGTTTTCCTCGACAGTTAAACTTAGGTAAAAGCTGTGTTATTTACCAAGTGGAAAAAGTTAATTTTCCCCTTACGGTACTGGGTTGGACAAATTGCACGCATCACAGTTATATGTATACAAAGTCTTGCCACGTTGAACTTCTTACGAGCCTTGCTCTTGTTGTTTAGTTGTGTTGATTATCTGGATCTCTAACATGTTTTTTTTAAGGTTTTGCCATTTTATCAGATTTAAAATAAAAATCAACTTTACATTTTGACCAAATAAACAAGATACCAAAACTAGCTATACCACCAATCAAATATTAGTCAGAACAAAGTCAAACTTCGTGAACTCTAATCATTTCTTTAATCTCGTGATGTTTTGGAGTCTTTCTGTTCTTTCTTTAAACAATAAGCTCTGGCGTGTTAAAATTCCAAGTTGCCTACTATGTTCAACTCTGCCTGGATCTTCTGACTTTGTGAAATAACCTTTTCAGGTTATGTACTAACATTAGATTCATGTTTGTTCTCATGTTCATACTCGATTTATTTGCAAGGAAATGTGAAGGCTGCATTAATACAAATTTTAATCTGAACAAGGGTTAATTGTAAGTTGACTTACAAGTTTACTTTTAATAGTAAAACAAATAGTGTGAAATCTAATTGGGTAAATAAAAACAATGAATACTAAGGTATGTCCAAAATTTCAAGAAGAAAATGAAATAACTGTCTTCACAGAACTAGGAGGAACTGTAAATCTTGTTTAATTAAATAGTATTTTTAAAAAAGTTACAAAATGGAGAGAAGAAAACAGAGAGCATTGTAACGAAGACAACAAAGAATACATGAAAAAACAGAAAAGAAAACCTCTTACTATAATGAATTAATGAAACAAACACAAATATGAACATTTTGCGTTAATTCTAAATACAAGAGTTAGGATTTTATCTGTATTAAAACAAAGCATCATCCCATACACTACACTGAAAAATGTTTCGTGTTCCTTCAGTTGACTCCTACCGCAGATGGCTAAACGTCACTAAACCAGAACATGTTAGTACTGATAATTATATGGATATTTGACCTATCTGATCCAGATCAGCACAACAAACAAAACAAAATGTTTTTATAGATAAATTCTAGATACATGAAAGCCATTACAAAATCCTTCTGAACAGAAAAAGCACAATTCAAAAATTAAATCATTTAAGATGACTAACCTTATCACTTAGTAGGTTTGAACAGTATAAATGATACACAACGACTCCTGTAATAACATCTATTGTAACAATTGTTTTTAAATGCACAGATGCATCAACAACAAAGCTACCAGCACAGATTTGAACAAATATGCATTTCTTCCAGTATTGTCTGTTTCCACCTTATTTTCTGTTGGCCGTTTGAAATCGACATGCTTGCATCTTATCAAACAAACACTCAGTGCAGATGGAGTCAAATCTAGCTTAAATGATAAAATTCAGTAAAGTTTCTAATTCTAATTGAATTGATGTATTCGTCTTTCATTTCATTCCGTTTGCTGTCTAATAGATCGATTTGATAACATTTGCTAATCAATGATGTCACAGCACAAAATAAAACATCTGACAATGATTTGGACATTTTAGCAGCATTTACAAAGATTTAATATGTCTTCTTGGTTTTGTTCCCATTCATCTTTTCGAACTCTTTTCCAGTTAATTTTGTACCCGTTATCCCTTTGTGTGTTCCGTTTGCAATAGCTATGTTCAATTCCAGTCTGTACTTGTTAGTTTCTGTCGAAGTGTATTCTTTCTGGAGACTTTTGTCCATTTATAAATGTTAAAATTATGCTTTGCAGTTTGACGAATGAGTGCCAAAGCAACATCTTTGACACGCAGTCTTCACTATTTAAAAAAAAAAAAAAATGGCTGAATGTGGTGGCAACGAGTTTGATTATTAAACTGAAAATTCTACGTATGAAGACGATGGCGATTGTATTGTAGATACCGAGTATGCCATCGATAATCCTGTAAATCTTCCTGATGATTTCGGAGATGTCACACCAATTGGAGATTTTAGATTTTCACTTTGTCACATAATTTGTTTAGTAACATATGTTCAGCTGGCGCCACAACTATTAAATGGTTCCTTACATCCTTTCTGAGTAGATGCATTTTACCATTTATTCTTATGGTCTTCAAGATCTTTTCCACTTAGCATATATATATATATATATATATATATATATATATATATATATATATATATATATATATATATATATATATATATATATATATATATATATATATATATATATGGATGCGCCAACTGAGTCAGCCCGTGACCAATTAGCTTTTCCATCGCTCCTCTCTCCTGCGTCAAATCCAATGTCTTTCAGTGTATAAGCTAGCCAGATTATCTTAAATTACATGTTTGATTTTAAATATATCCTAGGTGAATTTAGGAAGGTAGCCGTTTGTCAATATTCTTTTGAATTTCGAAATTGTAACTGTTTCACCTATTATAAACTTAGACGTCCCAAATGTGTCCGCTGTCAAATAAGAGAGTAGACTTATCCATACTTTGAACTATTTCTTCTTAAATTATTTCAACTGGAGTCGTACGAATTGGTGTTTGATGAATTGTTATTGTATCCCACAATTAGCTTTTTGTAAAACATATTCCCATTTTCTGGTTTCGTTTTGTGTAAAATACTTCTACGTTCTAATCTTCATGGTTCTGTCAAAACATTTCCACTACAGATGCATGTTTAACTGAATAAGTTGAAATGTATTCGATGTTTTCCTTTTCCAATAAATGCTGTTAAGTTCTTTTCGTTGATCAAACTGTATCATTTCAGGATTTTGCTCTTTACATATTTCTCTAAAAGCATTGTGTCTCATCTCCTTATATCGTGTTCAGTTTTCAGCCCAAGCGGACTGTCAGAAAATATATATCACTGTCTAAATGTATTTATATCCGTCGATGTATCTTTCATATGCTTGAATGTCAACGATGTCTGATTGTCACTGGTCATCCTTTCAGCTAATATAAATCCTTCTGTATTGAAATATTTGTCTCGCTTGCTTGTATAATGTGTACGTGGATTGTTCAGTTAGAAATTTTTTCAATTTAGGGTGGGTTGCGGGGTGAGGGGTTGTCCCGTTTAATTTTTTCACACAATTGTTTGAAATTGGTGTAAGTAACTAGACTTTCGGGATCGTAGTAAAGAGGTCATAAATATTGTTCTTTGTCTGGCTCTGCAAATCTCTGGGGTCGGCCATTGAGAAACGATATAAAAATAGGTAGAGATTAGTTGGCTCTTGATAAGTTGTCGTTCGGTGTCATCAACAGACCAACAGAACATTCATTCACTAAAGGAACTGTTAGTTTCAAGACATTACTGCGTTTGTTCAATCCTTTGAAACGTTTTAATAATTTCAGATTTAGGTTAAATTTTGATCAATCCAAAAAAACAGCTACTTCATATCCTGAATCACATTTTGTTGTTTTAAACCTAAATTTGCTTGCATTAAATTATATGTATGTTTTTGTCGAATCGTTGTAGATTGTCCTTGTACATTTCAAGAGATCCTCAAGCTGTACTGTAAATTTAGCCGAATACAAATCAGTCTATTTATCCGCAGCAAATACGAAAATGTATTACTTTCTCATACTGCACTATTTTAACCATCTTACTATCAGGGTCTATGCTGCTTATTTTCCTCTTATCGTCATTGAATATAATCTGTAAATCTGCATATTTTCTACAATATTCCATGATATCTCTTTTATGGTTCAAATGGAGAAATCAATATTTTTGTTGTATGTTTTTTGGAACACAACAAGCTTTGACCACACTTTTATCACATCTAAACTTGTCAATAAATTGACATTATCTTCTGATAACAAGAATGCTGCTTCTGTGCGAAACTCATGAACTATTTATATCACCTCTCTAAACACTGTTGAGTTTATAGCAATGTATCTTTGTTTCACTTATTATGATGTGTACACATTTTTTTAATTAATTAATTAATTTATTAATTAATTAATTAATTAATGTATTTATTTATTTTTGTGTTCGTTATAACAGCCCAGCAGCGTGGGCTAAGCCGGTGAAAAATATCGTACTAATTTAAGTTTACATGTGTGCTAACTCAGCACCAGTGCTACAGTAATTTACAAATAGAGATAGGTGGAATTTTAAACGTATCAGTTGATAATTTTTTCTTTTTTTATGCGTGAGCAAAGTCCACCCAAAGAAGATAGTACAAATTGAAATTTATAAATTTGTTAGCAGGGCCTTTTTTGGAAAACTTCTTAGGTGTTATCAGCAAACCAACAGGACTACAGTCGACAACAGATACATTTATTTTCAGCAACGTGCAACTTTTTTCAGTCCTTTGAAAGGCATGCATGATTTCAGATTATATTAAATTTTGCCATTCCTTTGGTTCATTCAGCTACAGATACATCAAATACTGAATCATCATTTGCTGTTTTTAACTTGACCTTCTAAAGTTTATGAGATCTTTAAATTGTACCATTCATTTTATTTACCCACATCACACACATAGTGTACGTCTTCTTCATGCTGCATTGTTTCAGCCATCTTACTATCAGCTTTGTTGCTGATTATTTCAATTGTATCATTATTAAATGTCATATGTAAATCTGAATTTTGTCTGAAACATTGAAGGATATTTTTTTCTGATGTTTGAGATCAAGATATTAACACTTATTATTATTTTCAGTGTTATTCTTCAACAAAACTAGATTTTACCACACATTTATCCTGTCCAAATTATTATTTTGTGTTCTGGCTGGGCAAATAATTCTTTTTCACTTTGGTGAAATACTCAAGTCTGACTAGTCCAGTCATATTTTAGAGTAGGTGATATATTTAGAAAACAGACATGCTAATTTCTGCAAATGTATTGATTTATTATTGTTTATACTATTTTAAATTTGTATGAACATGTTCTGTCAATATATCAACTAATGTAGCTTCAAATCATATATTTCATAGTCTGTGCCATTTATTTATTTTTATTTTTGTTGTTGTTAGTAATTTAAAATAATTTTCATGTATGAGCAGATTCTCGACCTAACATTATCTAGCATATTTAATCGTTCATAATACTCACCCAATTGGGAATAGCGTGGATTCAGCTCTGCTGTTGGATAATACTCACCCAATTGGGAATAGCGTGGATTCAGCTCTGCTGTTGGATAATACTCGCCCAATTGGGAATAGCGTGGATTCAGCTCTGCTGCTGGATAATACTCACCCAATTGGGAATAGAATGGACTCAGCTCTGCAGTTGGATAATACTCGCCCAATTGGGAATAGAATGGACTCAGCTCTGCTGTTGGATAATACTCACCCAATTGGGAATAGAATGGACTCAGCTCTGCAGTTTGATAGCACGCTATCAGATCGACGCCTATGATTTTCGCCCGCGCTTTACGCGACGGCAGACATGGGTCTATACCGTACACATCATATTAATACAGAATGCAGGCTCCCTTGAGAAGTTCAACGCTGATCTCCAAAAGCGTCTCTTCTTCACTGACATCTCCTACATGAAATTCCACCACAAGAAATTGTACATAAATTTATATATCTATAAATTTAACCTGTATTGCACCAAACAGGAGAAAGAAGAATACATACAGTCTGCTTCCGAAGATTTTCTTTATTACGAAGTCACACAAGCAGTAGCGTAACTACCCTGCAATGCTCGGTGGTGGGGGGGGGGGGGGGGCGCAATGAGGTGTCCATAAATCCCGCTTTTCATTAATTTCATGGAGGCTCACTCTAAATGTTTGCGGGGAGGAGGGAGGGCACATCATTTTGAAGTTACGCCACTGCACACAAGAGTGACAGATATTTTCGTTTCAAAGGCGGATTTATCTTTTTCTTTTCTGTCATGTCTTCTTCTTTTTTTTGTACATTAAGAAAGACACTATGCAGTATAAAAACTTTAAGAATAATTCACATTTGTTTTATTTTAATCATTCTTGCCTCCGGTGTAATGATTTAGCTTATTCATAAATCCCTACACATTCGTCGCTAAGTGAGAAAAATTTGTTTGCAACTGTTTTTAAGTCTAGCGGGATCGCGATGGTATTTAAAATTAGGTGCCCTTTTAATATTGATTAAGTATTCTGTGATATCATACATTCACTTTATGATGTAATGTATTCGAATTTTTCATATCAAATGATATTTTATGATATCAAATAAAATAATGAATTTAAATGCATGGGATACTGGAAATTATGATGCTATAATCCGATTATTTTTTATTGTAAATTCGAATTAATGCAGCAAATATTCACATCAATTTATGATATAAAAATTTCGAATTCACAATATAAAAAATCATTACATGATATAAAAAATTGATTTAATAAATAAAGTCATCAGTTTAAGCATTATATATATATATAATCGTAAGTTTCATACGACAAATTGGAATTTTAACAAATATCAAATATTCCTTCTGATCTCTGCAGCTATCTGTTTTATTAGCTATCAGTAACTGATCATTACTTAGCCTCCCATTGGACCTAAAGTATATGATCGGTAGACAAAACTTCGAGAAAGTCTGGCTGAATCCTGACTTTTTCTCCTTTGCTGCCGTACTAGTTCATGGAAAATGTCAAAGTCGAATGTGTTTTGCAATTTTTATTATTTTAATACAAAAGGCAATATTTGATATAATAAATGTAACACTATTTATGATAACATAAATTATAATTCCTGATAAAAAATATCACATTTATGATACGATAAAACAATTATATATGTTGAAAATTGAATTATTGGTATTCCTGGAAAATATATATATATATATATCATAAATTTGGATTAGACATATCAAAACTTCGAATATACGATATAATAAAACTGATTTTTTTATATATCGGCAAACTAATTGTCGATACTTACAAAAATGCCTAATAAATCTTAAAACGGCACCCCATAGTTCAATGCCTAATGCAATTAGTTTAGTTTAAACATTTTATTTCATAAATTTGTAATTGGTGATTACAAGAAATACAGTATAGAAGGTAAAGGATTAGAACGTAAGCCATTTGTTTATAATGTTCTTCTCCTTTGATGGTAAAAAAAATTGTAAACATATATAAATATATTGTGGACGATACTAAGTTTGAATGAAATAAAAGTAAAAAAATTATTGAACAGCCAAAGTGAAGAATCTCTTGGTTAAACATTAGCATTTAGCAAATGTACATGAAGCAAGAGGATGAACAACGAGGAAGTAGGTGAGAGACAAAGATAATAAAAGAGAAAGCAGTTTAAAGGAGAAATTGTTAATTAAAATGTCAAACATTGTGTAGAAAGTTGAGAGATTATGGAGGAAAGAAAGGGGTGAAACAAAAATTAATAAATAAAAAGGAACACAAAGCGAGATTAAAAATGAACAATACTTTCTTCTAGAGCGAGTCGTTGCGGAGGCGATTCCGAATCATTTGGAAAAATTGGGGAAATTAATGTTTGCAGCTGTTCATGACCTGCAGAAGTGCATGCATATCAGTAATAGTAATACGTGCACTTAAGTAAATATTTTTGACTTTTCAATAAATTTATGAACGGTATCGAAAATATTAATGTTTACTTCATACGGAAGCGTTCTATCACCATGCAAGAAGGTATTTAATGTTAAATTACCATATGGTACGAGAGATTGAAACAGTTCGATGCCTTGTTCTCGGTAATAAACGCAAGAAAAAAAAATAAATGTGTACTTTCTACAGATCCACATCTACAATTAATGTTGATACTTACAAAAAGATACCCAACAAATATTAAGACTGCACCCAATAGTTCAGTGTTATGTGCAATTAATATTCCATATCAGCTTCAACAAGTTGCAAAACTACGAAATCTCATAATCAAGTCAGTATTTTAGAAAATTGCTACCGTATATAGTCGCGTATAAATCCGGGTCCAAATGCAAACAACATAGACCCTGATCTGCTGTCGCATAATACGCCGGTAGATCAGGGTCTATATTGTTTGTTTTACTAATTAGTCCTTACAAACTGCATAGACCCAGATCAGCCGGCGCATTATGTGACGGCAGATCTGGGTCTATGCAGTTTGCAATTTGTATTGGCTTCTACGCGAGTATAAACCGTACTCGTAGCTATGAAACAAACAAGTCGTGAGCTCGGCACTATAATGGTAACTCAAATCGAATACAAAATACAGCTCCACCCTGTTTATCATGAACAAACAGAATGTCGTGGTGAATTTACGTTTGTTATCGATATCAAGATATTGAAATTAAACAAGGATTCGAAGAAAATTTGCTTCTCGTTTTTCAACAGCGCAACAATGGGCCTTGTTTATGTAAGTGCACTTAACGGCCGAATTATGTGCAGCCAGATAGACTTTCTTACCGACTTTACTTTCACATTACAGTTGTTAACCCTGCGGGTGGGACACTATTGTGACTCATTTGCTCTTACCAGTCCGTAAATACCAAATTTTTTCATAAGGGAGGCAACTGGTACGGGACTAATTCTAATGGAAGGGAAATAACTGCAGACAGCTCAAGACAAATGTATGCACCAAATGTAGGAAAAACTGGTTTTTAAGAAAAAGAGTAATAATGTCTAACGACCAGGGATCTGAATGCAATGACAGGATCAATTAATAGACTTCATTCAACAGGAATTTCAGATAACGAATATTGAGAGTTGAATAGCGGACAGGTGCTAATTTTATTCAGACTGGTTTAAATGAGTGCGGCATAAAACGTTGTATTTTGTTGGGTTATATATACACGGAGAACCCAATGAGATCAGCTGAAAGTTATTGTTTGGCAATTCAAGATGGCCGGTGGTTCAGAATTTCTGAATTCTCCGTTTGGGGAACGTTTGCTTGGAAACAAACGCAAATGCAGGCCTGTTCAGTCATGATGATGTTATTAAACATCCTCAGAAATGGAGGAAAAGTATAAGGAATTGCTAGAGTTGCATCGCTCCAAATTTGCTAGCGTCATTGATGTTGAGCGATTATTCCCGATCTTGGAGGGGGCCGATGTTTTGGACTTAAAGGACATCGCTGAAATCAAGGCTCAACCCACAAAGCCAAGCAGAGTGGAGAAATTGCTGGACATTCTTCCTATGAAGAAAAATTTAGCCTTTAAGAACCTGTGTCTTGCTCTAGAAACGACTTATCCACATCTCTTGACAGTGATGTTTCTGGGGAACAACCAGGCGGTACTCCCAGGTAAACAAAATGAATTGTCGAAATGTTTGAATTGTTTAAATTAAAAAAGAGGTATTAACATGCTTATTCCATCACTTTAGTTTGTGGAACTTAAGAAGTATTGCCTTGTCGTGTGTCATCAATTTGGAAAGAAAGCAGACAACACCTTCTGGCTACGAAACATAACGGGTTAAATTTAACTTCAGGCTAATTGAAAATGTGGTAAACTTAAAGAAAATAATGCTCATAAAGATTATTAATCTCTCGCTGCCTCTCACACACACACATATTTATAACTGAGAGCATTAAAAGTACAATTGGTAAACAATAGTAAATTGTTTATCAAAAGACACTGGTACTTGATGCAAACTTGGTACTGAAATGGGTCAGAGTTGTTAAAATACAGCATGGTCGCTATGGAACTTCGATGGGACACAGTATTCGATGTATCAAAGATCATGGAGAAAAAGATTATTTCTCACAGAATATGCTTGTATCTTAGAGGCATTATTACCATGTCTAACAAGGCAAGGATTAAATTTAAAAATCATTTCTGTGTTTCATATTCCATGGTGTCCATTCATTGTTCAGAGAAAGTCGTGTACTTCCATCAGAGATCATTCAGTTTCTAGGAGGGGGAGTAACATTCATGGTCAATGTGGTGTTTTGACAAAGAAATGCTGTAATAGTGGAAAAATGTTTGTGTTGTTGGAATTATAAGATCGTCCATTAGTCAACATAGATTTCAATCATTTCATGACATTTAAATTATGAAGCAATAATAAAATAAAATACAGTTTCAGATTTTCACATTTCATACTTACATGTATATAAAGCATAACTTTTAGGAGAATCTAGTGTAAAACTGTGGCACATCAGGGCTGGACAAATTTTATTAAAGCCAGCTTACCTGAGGGCAACCTGAATGGATAATTGAACTGCCCTTGTGAGATTTGCGTTTGTCCAAAAATATGACAAACATAATATAACAAAATAAGGTAAAATATAATATGTAATGTATTCTTGAAACTGTGTTATAATTATTTTACAAATAAAGAGCATATTTTGTTTTCCTTTTATATTTTTTTTCCACATTAAAAACATATATGCCATGTAAGGCTGCAATGTTTGGGCTTGTAAACAGCTAAGTTTAGTTTACAGCCTGTAAACATTGACAAAATCGGTAACCATGTAAACGAAACATGCATGTGGTTGTCAATGATGCAGGAACTACCTATTCCAGTTAAGTTATAAATTTCCACATCTCCGCTTACGAATACTGTTTTGTAGGATTTTCAGTTAATTCTTTTCTTAATGTATGTATTATTTTCTCATTTAATTTTGCATTGCTAGGAAAAGTAGAAGTTGACGAGAATTGGTTGTTGCACACATTACACATCAGGTTGATTTACTGATAATGCTGATAAAAATGTCTTTAAACTACATTTTGACTTTTGGAACACATATTTGTTACATAACCTTTCATTAATAACAGTTTAATTAAAGTAACACCATTTCAAGCTTGTAAGCCATTGCATACTTTTTTAGTAATATTAGATCCTACAAAAGTATTCTATGCGCTTGTCCAGGTAGTACGCCTGGTTGCATTATCGATTTTTTTCATAATTTACATATAGGTAGCAGTTGGAAACATTATATCGTTGATCCTAGCAGTGTTTTTCTGAAATTGTCAGATATATTCAAGAAAGACATGTTACAAACTGAATCCTGTCATAATAAGATGTAAAAGATGTATAGCAAATCATAAGCTGAGGAAGGTACTGCATGCACATTATAACAACTGTCAGCTGTTCAGTTAGCCTAATGAGTATATAAGGGGCCTAGAATGAACCGTGGTACATTGATAGTGCTTTGAGAGAAATCCACCTCGATAATCATCAGATATAAGTGCCTTTTATTTCCAAACTCCCATGAAACATAAATCTTGCGAGTTATGTCATTAACAATTATCACCAAGTCACCTTGAAATCTGCGACATGCATCAAACCAGTAAGTCCGATGGGCAGTTTCATTTGCCAGCATAATGCTTAGGGAGGAGTCTACTCACACTCTACATGTGGCTTAGTTAGGACTTGAAAGTCGGCTAGTTTCATATAATTGAAAATATTATGAATAAATTGTAACTGTTAAGTTAAATATGAATATTCCCTGTTTGTCATAACTTACTTCAAATAATAAGCATTTCATATTATCATGTATACTTGAGAAAATGCAAGACAGATGTTGATATTGATTACAAGATCGAAGTGACATACTTTGGCAGTGTATCATGTGAAAGCAGAAGCTAATTTGAAATTCTTGTTATTGCTGACAAATATCAGAGATGGTTTCCACACTCCGCAGTAAAAAGGAAGAAATGGTCTTATCTTGAATTCCTACAAATTCTTTTCACGCAGTAGAGAGTTGGTCTCTTCAAAGGACTTGTTTCCTTATAAATTATTTTGAGAAAATATACATTCACAGAATTCAGCTTCAGAAAATGGGTGTGCAGGCCAGTAAGTGAGGGCCATCAGGATGCACAGTCCTAGAATATTGATGGGTCAAGACTTGCAAATAAAGGTATCAGATGTGCTGGAAGCACTTACAGAGAGTTCTGAGTTTTTTTTTTACAGTCGGGTTAAAATTGAGGTCTCCAATGTAATGGAGATATGACAGTTCCCGATAGAAGTTAGGTTACCATTTGAATTTCTGGTCTACTTGTTTTTATTAGCTAATCAGTTGAAGCATTTCATTTCATGTTAGGGAGAGTTATCATTAGCGACGATATGTTCTGAATGCCATTTTTCACTTTTAAAAATATGGAAGCTATAGCTTGATTAGTGAATAAAAAAGTAACAGAACATGATCTCATATAAGTTTCCATCAGATCTACATGTACCTATAATAATTAGATGTTGATTTTAATCATATTGTTCTTGTCCATGAAATGCTTGCCAAAAGAAAGAGAGGTCATTATATCCTTTAATGATTTTACAAACATTTTGCTTAAAGATATTTTTGAAAGTATGACATTTACTTGTTGAAGTAAAAAAAAATAGTGTATATTTATGGTAGGCTTTAACACAAAAAACAGATACATAAATATTTGCAATTCCAATGTACATAGCCTTCTGAATGCGAGTGACTTGTTTCATTTAATATTGTGCTAGATTTGTATTACAATTTGATGATGCATCAACTTTCAAAATGAAACTAGTAGGAGACACATTCATGTATGGCATTCAAAATCAGATATAATTTCATGGTCGAGAGGATTTCTGCTTTTATTACCTCCAGCGTCTGTTCCTGGACTGGGAGTTTTCAAAATTAAGTTTACTGTTTTCTATGCACTGTACTCCCATTTTGCTGTGACCCCATATTTCCAAGACTTTTTAAATCATATTAAGATGTCTATTTAAACCCTATATAGAAGTAGTGTTAGGAGAAATAAGGTGGGAAAGTGTCAGTATACTATATTTAGGTCTCATCCATCCCATGCCATTGTAAATTGCAGCCTATGCATGCTTTAATCCATCTCATGCACTTGTTAAATTACAGTCTATGCATGCTTTAATCCATCTCATGCACTTGTTAAATTGCAGCCTATGCATGCTTTAATCCATCTCATACACTTGTTAAATTGCAGTCTATGCATACTTTAATCCATCTCATACACTTCTTAAATTGCAGCCTATGCATGCTTTAATCCATCTCATGCACTTGTTAAATTACAGTCTATGCATACTTTAATCCATCTCATGCACTTGTTAAATTACAGTCTATGCATACTTTAATCCATCTCATACACTTCTTAAATTGCAGTCTGTGCATACTTTAATCCATCTCATACACTTCTTAAATTGCAGTCTGTGCATACTTTAATCCATGTAATACAGTGATTAAATTGCAGTACCGGTATATCCATCGATTAATCCATTCCATACAATTGTTAAATTACAGTCTATCATACATTAACAATGACTTTTAAAAAAATTTGCCATGTAGAAACTTTGTCACTGAAATGGTTTGTAGAGTCTGTGTAATATATTTATTGATCTAGCTTATATTTACAAGTATTGAGTTTGTATTTTTTTTCCCATTTATTTTACCATTTGTTGCCAAGACTGATTTATTCTACTCTTGGTACATTGCAAGTTTTGTACCTCGTATTTGATGCTTTTATCTAAAGTGAAATAAAGTAACTGTGACTGATACATCCAAAACTGTATATATATGAATTCCTGTGAAACAATAACCTTGGAAGTTTTGGTCAGACTTGTTGCCATGGTTTCATGACATTAAAGCACAGGCCTATTAAATTTTATGAATATCAGGGCTAGAAATTAGTGCTAACCTGCTATCCTGCAATTAGTGATTTTGCTGGCTGATCAGTAAAACCCAGCAGTCACTAATCTGTTGGGGCAGTGAAAATTACTGTCTGTGACCTATCATAGCAGTTAAGAAGTGGTTGTGAGTCGGCCTTTCCTTTAATGGCTAATTGATCTGTTCATTGTGTTGAGTACCTACCAACATCACGTGATTGACAAGGCACAATAAATGCTTATGGCCCAAATGTTGTCAAAACAGTCTACATGCATGTGGAACTAGTCTGGTGTATTGCCCCCAAGCAATGATTTCATTACTCGTGATAACAAAAGGTTTAGGGTCTCAGCCTAGTATTGACCAATCAGAAAAGGTCGTGTTCGTCAACTCAACGAACAATCCAGAATTATACTGAACAATGTGTTTTAATATTTATATCGTTGCTGATAAACATTCAATACATTGTGCTGTGACAAATGTAAATGTGGAAGTATTTGCAAGGTGCACAATTAAATGATGACGAGAGCGCGATCGCAATTATGATCAAGGGAAGAGACTAAGAAAGTATTAGAAATGCTGGGAAAACAAACACAAATGACTGAAGTAAGACCCAGGAGAGGCTGTGATGTTGTCCGCTTTCTGCACTGAGTATTTGGAGAAATACAAAAGTGCATGGGGTACTTCATTGTTGATGGGTCTAACAATTTTCATAATGCAAGCTCCCTACACATAATGGCAGAGGGATGCGTGAAATCAAAACAGAAAGTTGATTTGTCAGAAGCAGAGCAAATTGTAGCATTTTTGAACAAGAGTACATGTATCTTGAAGAAACGTGAATATCTATTCCAAATTTTGAGATCTTCATCAATAATAAATGTTGAATCATTAACTGAACTGGCTTCTCTTTGATTTTTAACATGATCAGTGAAATATAGGCAGGATCATTAAAAATTACATTTTGGTGATCCTCTGGGTTTTGTGAAAAAAATCCTAATTTTGAACCCTGGAATATGGTATAAAAATATTAGAATATTTGAAGAAAGAAAAAAAACTATAAAAAAAAGAAATCCTTACATAGTATAGCTCTATATAGGAATTTTATTTTTCTAAGTTTTGTTTTTATCTCTAAATATTCTAATGTTCTATAATAAATTCATAAAATTCCAAAAGACTGGAGTAAGTACACATGTTATGCTTTGAAAAACATATACTATTTATCTGTGTATAACTTCACCCAATTGTGACAGGAAGTACCCAGATCTACTGGTAGTAATGCACCAGTAGATCATGGTCTACACTGTTCACTCAAATTCCTTTTTTTTGTTGTCACCCAAGGGAAGCAGATGCCAAGCATTCCAGATTGTGCAGAATTATTGGGATTTTTTTAGTGAAAATTCTGTGTTGTAGCTTATACTGATCATGTTCTGGAAAATCATGAGTTTCTGGGATTAACATTTTGAAAAGGAGCTTTTGATGCGGACACTGGTAATGAGAAAAATGCTTAACCACCAATGTGATCAGATGGTTCAGAAAGTCTTTGGTAATTTCTTTGTACAAAAGACAATGTATTTTGCCAGAAACCAGTCGGTGAGTCTGTAACAAATTGAAATATGGCAGCAGAAATGAAGAAGACAGAAAGATGCAGATAATTAGTGAGGAAAACTACTGTTATTGGTTATTGCTTTTGCCAGTAATGTGTTCGTATTCCAGCATTTGGAATTGGAGCAATGGATACACTATTTACCGTACAGTCCCGGTGTGTTCAGCCTTTCCCATTCATCCCATTCATCCTTGAAGGAAATTGTGCACCTCATCACAGCATTTTGAGATGGATGAGCCATGAGGAGCATTATTGGAGTTAAGTTGTAGGCCAAGCACATATACACTAGCATTGTCATCTGGACACTTTGTAAGGGAGAAGCTCTTTGAAGAAAAGAAAAAGTAATGTGACTGTCATGTAAAGTCCATGAAAAGTGAGAAGACACCCCATTGTTTTTAAAGAGCAAGAAGAAAAAACAATTTTGTTGTTCAATGTAAAATCAACCAAACAGCACCGGGTGAGACAAACTCGTGGTATATAATACCCAATCAAATTGAAAAATATGGATGGAGTGTATACATGCTCGGTTTGCTCCAATAATAAAGCCCTGCATCCATCTCAAAATGCTTGGATGAGATGCGCATTATTTTCCGTAAAGTCTTCAGCCTTTGTATGTTTAAAGAAGAAAAACAAAATCGTTATATACACAAAAATGAAAATACTGTTCAGTTGAAATGACCTGAAGACATATGGTACATATTTTCGTCTCGAGTTGTCTTAGGTACATATAGCAAAACTCATGAACTAGTTTGCTATAAATAGTGAACCATTTCTTGAAGCTTACCAGGGCTGGCAGCCAGGTATGTTTTAAGTTTGTATAAACACTAATAGTGCATCAACAGTGAAAAAAACTTTCTTATTAGAAATTATTATGTACATTGTATTGATTTGCTTACTTCAACCATGTGTCTTGGTGGCTTTGAATGACTTCTATTCAGTGTTGGATCAATATTACATGTATAGTTTTGACTCGGTTACAACTCCTCAATTCTTTTTTCAGACATTTTCAAGTGAAGGTAATATAGTAAATTTGAAACTTCCTGTATTGAAGTACTTTGATGATAAGGCAATAACATGGCCATGCTGAATAAAGCTTGTTAATTTGGATCAATAAATTTACAGTAGTTGATAAAAAGAATTCAAGCAGCAATTAATATCCTGCAATTTCAGTCATTTTGTGTTATTAGCAATCAACTTAACTAATTTAATGACTGACTTGATTATCAATTATGAAATTTTAATTTATTATAGTTACTGTGTTGATTAAAATGGTTTGATAGTATCAAGTCCCTTAATATACAGGGGAGTCTTCTATTAGATGTGCATGAAGTATTTATGATATACGTACCACAAGCAGTCAGCTGGGAAAAGCATGTATCCAGATCTGCCATCACATGATGCAATTGCAGATCTGGGTCTGTGCTTAAGGAGAAAAAACAGCATGTGTTTTTTTCCAAGTTGGTGGAAAGAAAGAGTTTTACTATGATCTAGGGATATATCTAAGCTGTCTGGCTAAGTCGTATTCATATGCCATATCAAACACGTTCTTACCTCCAGACTGGAACAAAACACAAATGAAGTTTCAGGGCTCTAGAGAAGCAGTCTATTTACGATTTATGCATATTCTGCTAACAAATTGACTAGAAATGCTTGTCAAAAAATTGTCAGATACATTCAAATTTTGCAAAACAATTCAATTTTAAGCATTTAGTCCAAGTTTGTCAGCATTTTGTTCCTGCCATGAGCAAAGTTCATGTTTTATGATGGCACATTTGATCAGGATAAACCTTGCCTGTGGGACAATTTCTGGATGTTTCATGCACCTTTGAAGTGATACATGTAGTACTGGATGACTGTGAGAACACTCAAATACAGCGATATAATCAAATGAACCCTCAATTAGTCATGGGCACTAGTCCAATTGATGCATTCTAAAAGGCATGATTAATATCTTGATGATTAAGACTTGGTTTTGTTTTTCAAAGTTATCTTTTTGCAGGTTTTGCAAAATACACCAGTGAATTGAAAAAAACCCAACAAACTAGCTTCAAAATCAGGGAATAAAATACCCAGTTTCCTGCACCCCCATCCCTGGCCCAAAAATTAAATGGTCAGTCCCTTACTGTACATATGCAGTAGGCCCTGTTACATGTATGTCCGAATCTAGCTTGCTCAGAGTTGTATATATTCAACCTTGTGAACACGTGCTTTTGTTGACAGTGTGTACCACCATACTGCTCAAGGACTAAACAGTTGTTTCTCATTTCAGTGTAAATTCAGTGTTTTGTATTGTCTTCTTTACTTTAAATATGGTGGTTGTCATTTGAAATCTAACTGCCCATATTTCAAGAGGATTACTTTTCCTTCATAACAGCAGGATACATTTATGCTGTTAAGGGGAAGCTGAAAAGTGTGCCTCATTAAGTCGAGGTGTAAGTTTGTTCAGATTTCTTTGAATAAAGTTAAAATGTAAAATTCCTAGAAGTGTCCACAGTTTACTTTCCACTGATCATGATGTAAACTTCTTGGGCTTCATTGTTTAAACTGAATTCGGAATGCACATACATTTTTTACATCAGCAATAACTGCAAATAGAAGTACATGTATGTTGCATGGGAGCCGATCAACCTTTTCTAAACACACATGTACTGAATATACAAAACTCTTTGAAATGATTATTTTATTGTCAAATGTATAATCGACAAAAAGATGATTGATTCTTCAAATGGTATCTGATTGTAAATTACTCTGATGTCTGTTTTTCCTATGGTGGTCTTCATGCATTGGTTATTTAAATGTCAATCAGTAATGTCATCCAGCCCCATCAGCTGTGTTCACCACAAGACATGCCTGCAGAGTCATGGTGGAGATTTATTGGTATTTACCCATCCACTACGGAGCTTCATCATAGAGTGAGTGTGGAGGGGATTAACTGCCCCACCGCAATGCGTGGAGAAACGAAAAATTACGTGAGCAGTACTGTATTGTTATAGAGTACAGTGTATTAAAATACGTATTGCAGTATATTGGGAATATCTGTAGAAAGTGCAAAAGAGTGAACAAGAAGTCAAAGTTCTATATAATTTTAATTTGTTTTAAACTCAGGAAGTGAACAATGATTAAGAAACATCCTTACATGTGGGTGAGTCTGAGCTACATGAAACAGGCTTCTGTTTAATTTGCATCTTATCAACTCTGACCACATTAGCAGCTATGATGGGATGATGTTAGTGATTGTGGTCAGTCAGGTTCATCGTCCGATCGATGTTGATCAATTTTTATATGCCCTCCAATGTTATGTCATGTTGTCCATGTATCCATCCATCTGTAAAACTGTTTCCTATTTTGTTATATAATAACTCAAGTTCTCAACCATCTACAGTTGCCAAACTTTATTGATGGCTAGCACATGGGATAAGGAAGAAGCACAGAAATTATGGGGTTAAAAGGTCAAGTGTCAAGGTCAGTCAATTAAAGAAATGTTTTCTGCAGAATAACATTAGTTCTACACCACAGATCTAGACCAGACTTTGTGGATGGCTTGCACTTGAGGTAAGGAATAAGCCTATTGATTTTAACTCTACTGGTCATACACCAGAAGAGCTTATGAGATATCCTTTGTCTATCATCCATCATCTGTTCATTGGCCTTCCATCACTCTTCTCTCTTGTATCAGAAGTTTGCTATTGCCATTCCTCTTAAGCTACGTGGACGATTACCATGAAACTTTGCACACACACATTCATCTCAAGGTCTGGTTGGTCCGAAATGAAAATGGTGCTTTGTTGTGATCCAATATGACTGTAATGGTGGTCATGTTGAAAATCTTGATATTGCTACTCTTCCTGGATGGATGGTCATATTGAAATAGGGTTTTCATCAAAAGACTTACGATGTCTAGTTGGTCCTATATGAAAATGCTGCTGTCTGACATCCAATATGGCTGCCACAGTGGCCACCTTGAAAATCTTGTTAACGGTGTTCCTCCTAAACAGAAAGTCATATCAACATATTGTTTTCACCAAGAGATTTCTTATGATGTCTAGGTGGTCCTAAATGTAAATGATGCCTATCCAACATCCAACATGGCCACCATGGTGACCATCAAGAAAATCTTGTTAATCCTCCTGAATAGATGGTCATATCATAATGGTGTTTTCACCCAAAGACTTGTAACAATATCTAGTTGGTCCTTAATGAAAATTGTACTGATCCTACATTAATATGGCTGCTACAATAACCATCTTGAAATCTTTTTATTGCTACTGTTTGGATGAATGGATGGTCATATTGACATACATGTAGATAATCCAAGAATATCAGAGATAGTTCTAGCACTTGGCAGTTAAAAAGAAGAAGCTTGCCTTATCTTAGATTCCTGGAAATTCTTTTCAGTAGAGCATCATTCCCTTGAAAGGGACTCTTGTTTAATTATAAGTCAGATGTCAAGGTCACTGTAAATGAAGAAGAAAAATGGTTGCCATACAATAACATTGGTTGCACACCACAGACCTGGGGCAAACTTTGTGGAAGGCATGCACTTGGGGTAGAGAAGAAGGCATTTTGATTTGGGGTCAAAAGGTCAAAGATCAAGGTCACTCAGACTGCAGGAAGAAAAATGCATAATAACATTAGCTATGTGTGACATGGGTTTTGCAGAATAACTTTTATTCGAGTAAGTTCCTTGACCAAATTTTGTGGATGGCTTGCACTTAGGTTAATAAAGAAATCTGGATTCTGGGATCTAAAGGTCAGTGGTCAGAGGTAACAGACATTGTAATTCAAATAAGAAATTAATGGTTCTCTTCAGTAAGTTTAGTTCAAGAGGTATAGGCAATTGAGACCCATTGGTCCATAATCTCCGAGTCAACAATTCTCTACTAGAGCCTAAACAGCGCGCTATTAAACAAAGGGTAGACATATATTGTGCTGGTTACAGAACTCTTGTTAAAACAATTTTCCTCAATGAACCAACAAAAAAACCCACATGCTTTAAGGTTAGAAATAAGCAGTGAAATTTTGCTTTGTTAAACTTATAAATCTGAGATAATGCTAAGTACACTTGTCTAGATTTTAATTTCACATTTCTGCTGCATTTCAAAGGAGTCCATTTCAAACCTGATTCTTAAGGATTAGAACTGAAGGCTTTAAACATTTATCTTAGCTTGAAACTTTTCCTTAGTTTTTTGAGGTAAAGTAAAACTAAAGAACATCAGCTCATTGCCATAATCTGCAACTTTTTACCAGATATATTTAAAATTTGTTACTATTGAGAAGACAGAATAATCAGATGTACAGATTTTTTTAGTGTATCTATTCACCTGTAAAATCTAGACCAGCCAAATATATCATGATCAAACAGAGGCATTTTATCAAACCTGCATTTAACTGCACCTGCCTTATGTTCTTTTAACAAGCACAACAATGAAATGGCAGTCATGTGCTGTGAACCAAACCTGTTCTCTTTAATTTGCTTAGTATGGTAAATACTGTAGAAGTAAATTTCTTTGTACGAAACTGTCTTGAATCTGTACCCCTTTAAGATAATACACATTTTAGGTGTGTAGGACTAAGGTCAGACAGAATCAGAAATGTAAGGAATATTGCTGTTGTGGAATATCATTATATCCACTTGTATATGCCAGGATGCCAGGTACATGTGTCAAATCCAGAACTGCAAAGTTGCAAAATGAGCCATTGCCGCTATGGTATTCTAACTCTGTTGCAGAGCTTGCATGTTTCAGTGTGCTTAGCAGTTTCCTTGATCTTGTTTTACCCTTGCATAATCATGAACATGTTTATACATACATTTGATGCCCAATGAATTTCAATCTAGTTAACCATGACCCTCTGTCAGTCTGACAATTTTATTAGTGTTTTATAGCATCCCCTACCACACACATTTACAATCAAGAACCAATCCAGTCTTGGACCATAAAAGGTTCCTAATTTGATGTACCAGTCTGCATCCTCAGAATGCAGCATCTGCTATTTTCTGGTCTGGCCAGAAACACTGTAAATGCCCCATTAGCACTTTGTTCTTTTTAGATTATTCTAATGCTGTTTTAAAGGAGCTTATAAAAATGATCTGCTTTCAGATTGAATATATGCATGTATGTATAGGGTTTAACGGCATGTGCTGAATTCTCGCAATAAACTATAGTTTAAATGTTAACTCTTTAGCTACAACTGATGTGTATATCCGCTGCATATATGTACTTTGTCTCCGCAGTGACTGATAAATCCGCTTGTAAACAAAGCACTACTATCCACCATAGTAGATATATCTGCTTGCTGGTTATGTGCCCTAGACCTCAGTGATGGATAGATCTGCTTTGTATGTCCATGTTACAAACAATCTTGTTTGTCAGTAATGGGCAGTAAAAGGACATTTAACCAATCAAAAAAGAGTTAACAAATGATGGTTCTTGCTATGAAAGATGTCATATACTGAATATGGCTACTAAATACAGGGATTTTCTGGAATTTTTTACCAAGTGTTAGTGAATACATGCGGTTGTTGACATTGGAAACAAAGGCTTTTGATAGATTTGGAATCATAATTTTCATGTTTTTCAGAGGACAAAATTGATGATATTGATTTAGGAAGTGTTGGCAGTAACATTGAATTATTGTCTTTGTCCAGTCTGTCAGAAATTGAGATAGAATCAGATGATGAAGATAGTGCAATGTGGACAAGAGAGCCACATGCTCTACAAGTCACAGAGTTCACTGAAAGTGTTGATCCTACATGTACTTTCATTTTGGATGAGGAGAAAAAAAACAAAGAGATAGATTTTTTCTTTAAATAATTACCCCTGGTATTAAATGAAAGAACTGTGGCAGAAACTAACAACTATGCAGCAAAATATATGAAAGAGAAGCCAGATAATGTTTGACAGAAAAAAAGGCAGCATGAGGTGTCCATTATGTACAAGCAGTATGATGTTTCTCTTTGTGTAAAACATAACTGCTTTTACAAATATCACCAACAGCAACTACAGAACTAGTAGAGCATAATGACCAATTAAACATTTGTATTACATGTCCAACTTTGACATATAACTGTATAAAATAATGACAGACAAATTTTAGTGTTACAAATAGTGTGTTCTGTGTTTAATTCATGGATTTTCTTATCAATCTTGTGGAAGTCAGTGGGATAAAAGAATCATACAGACAAAAGGTATTTATAGCTTTTATATATGCATGATTTTAGTATATCAATCAGTCAATTATAAGAAAAGTAACTAAAAAAAATGGGCCCATATCCCCAATCATCAGCTAAGAAGTTATCATTTGGCAGAAGCAGCATCGAGCTCTGGTAGTCGGCCCTCAAATCTGCTGCAGTAGTGACCCCAGCAGCTAGGCAGAGCAACGAGCCACTACAGTGGCACTCGTAGTTCAAGATCTAAGTTCCAAAATGTAGAGATAAAAATTGAAGAAAAAAGTTTAGGTAGATATACCCTTCCTAATAAATCTAAACATATTGTTCCAAAACAGGGGTCTCCAAACTTTATAAGACGAGGGCCATGTTAGATTTTTGAAGACGGGTTTGCGGGCCGAAGTGACTGTGAAAAATTTAAATATATGCAAAATCGTTTAAAAAATGTACACCACTTTGCGGGCCGGACAAATCAAAGCCGCGGGCCTGATCTGGCCCGCAGGCTGTAGTTTGGAGACCCCTGTTCTAAAAGATACAAGGTAAAGAAGTCAAAAGTCTTCACAAAGTATATAAAATAACAGATAATGGTAAGAAATATAAAATCTGTATAGGGTGCATACAAACTCGAGTCACAATACACTGAGATTTGTTGGCAACTGTATACAGAGGTTTGAAACCACTATATACTGAAATTGGAAGCAACTATATACAGAGATATGAAGCCACTATATACCGTATGTACTCACATATAATCCAGGTCCAAATGCAAACAACATGAACCCTGATCTGCCGTTGCATAATGCATTGGCAGATCAGGGTCTATGTTGTTTGTTCTACTTATTAGTCCTACAAACTGCATAGACCCAGATCTGTCGACTCATTGTGCGACAGCATATCTGGGTCTATGCAGTTTGCAGTTGGTATCGGCTTATATGCGAGTATATATGGTAGATGTACTTGGATATGGAGTCACAATATACTGAGATATGAATCCATTATAGACTGAGTTATGCTCCAACAAGAATTTTGTCATAATAAAGCAGAAAAACTTAAACTTAAAGTATTTAATGATGTAAATCCACATTTAATTTATTCTCATTAGCCAAGAACTATAAGTAAATCAAGTAGCTAGAAGAAAACAAAATTGAATGAATTTAATGGAATCCATGAGTGTACCCATTAGGGGTGAAACGATTCATCGATATATATGGATGCATTCATACTTTTGCTATATCGATACACGTATCGATACAAGAGGTGAAGAATCGATACAAAACGATATCTACCCTATATAAGAGACTTTAATCTTCAGCATTCATGAATAATTATTAGTCATTTGCCTTCTTATTCTTTAAACTGAGAATCGATAATGTATCGTATCGTAGGCTGTGTATTGTGAATCATATCAATATGTGGCACAGGCGTATCGTTTCACCCCTAGTACCCATGTGATATGAGGAGCTACAGTATACTGAAGGGTTTTATAGTGAGGAACCATTGTACAAAAATAATATTATGCACTGTCTGCTCTCGTCAATCTGATACAAACTATTCTCATTAAAATTGTCTTGTAATCCTGAGACACATAATCAAATATGTTTTCAGTGATCTTCAGTAAATTGTCCCTTTTGTTGCATCACATTAACTCAATAATTTGATAAACTGGTGTCAGATAAATGAGACTAAACTGTGTTAGAGTGTTGAATTTTAGTACCAACAGTTAATATTGTAGACCCCTCTCCCCCTTTTTTACTTTTTATTTCTGGGAAATAAACAACTATTTAGGATTTTTGTTGATTTGTAGGTGATTCTGTCTGTTTGTGTTGGGTCTACAGCTTTATATAGATCAGGTCAGAGTGACTTGGCCCTAACCTTAACAGGCATACAAATACAAGTTTTAACCACAATGGATGTCTTTGATTAGGGTTTATTTCTTTTTTATTGCATGCTTTGGTACTTGAAAGTTTACTTTTTGTCTCAAGATTTAGACACACAAGCCATATACTCTCATCTACCAGTATCCATTCAATATGTTGCAAACAAATCTTGTTTGTTAATTTATAGTTAATTTAATATGATTATTTAGAACTGAAGCACAATAGCAATGTATACAGTGTTGAGCATTTGTTACAGGAGCAATTTTTGAGGATCTATGGGAACTAACTCTTGCAGTCTTGATAGACATGTGATATTTAACTATCAAGTTCATTGCCATTTCTAAGAGGCTTGACCAGTTGATCCAGGTCAAGCTATTGTCCAGAGATGGATGACCTGACATGACCTTTAATAAATAATTAAAATCTTTTAATTTAACAGGTTAACCTGGTCTGTTTCTGTGTAACATTCAGTATAATATGTTCAGACAAAGTTAGACCATTTAAAAAATCTTGTTACAGTGTATAGTAAAGAGTTTTATATTTAATGAAATCCACTTGATTTTTCCATCAAAATATAAGCTTTGTATTCTCCACCTATTTGCAAATTTTATATGGTTGATATAGTATTGATGTTGATCACTTTTCCTTATTGGAACCTCTAAAAGGGAAAGTAGTGTACATCACAGTCATGTGTACATGTTAATTGGCTCATTTATAGCAGCCTTTATTTAATGCATAATTTGCTTTATATAATTGGTAGAAAACTAACAAATTTGGGGCAAGTTTAGAGGTTTTTTGACAAACAGTTTCACCAGAAACCCAGTCTCAGTGTACATGTGTTTCTTAGTATGTGAAATTCTGATATGTAAAAGAAAAGAAACAAGAAGCTAATATTCAAGACACAAATAATCTGAAAAGAGAAGTTAGGATGTACAACATTATGTACAGCCTTGGAAGATGTTAAAATGTTATAATGTACACTTAAAAATGTAACTTCTAGGAGAGTTAGGAATGTCAGGGCTGTGATTCTATCTCTCTGTCTCTCTCTGGATTGTCAACTTTGTTTTATCAATCCAACTGTAAGCATTATATTTTCAGAGTTTTTTAAAGTTGAATTTTGTTTCTTTTTTTATTCACAGCCATATTTAATATGCACTGTAAACATGATCTGATCACATTGCCCTCATTTTGTTGTAAACCAACATTACATCAGTGTAGCTTGCAAATATTTTACACATAATTCTCTGTGAATGTCTGAAAAAGTAGTGGCAGTAGGTGGGGGTAAATTAGTTTTTAAGAAAATTCAGTTAATTTAGGTATAAACAAAAGAATTCAAAAGCGTCTGGTCAATCAGATTGCTGGAAATTGTAAAGAAGAAATAAAAATGTCATTACATGTATTAAGAAATAAAGTAGCAGGAGAAGTTAGGAAAGTAGTGGGGGTGGGACCTTTCTCTGATGGTTCCAGTATCTCCCCTAATGGGGAATATGCCCCCCACCCCCAATACACATAGGCTGAATAGGTTTTAGTGTATCAAGTTAGACAGTCATTTCCCAGATGGAGAAATCTGAAATTCGTTTCAAAATATTTTTTTTTAGTATTACAGAATTTTGTATAAAATTCATATTGATAATTTATGTTTCAGTTTTTTTATATACCTGCCATAAGGTGGAGCGTATTATGTTATGATGTTGTCCATCCATGCGACCAATCATCTATCTCTCTGTTACCAATTTGGTTTCTGCACAATAACTTTAGTTGTCCACCATCTATAGTCAGCAAACTTTGTTGATGGCTTGCACCTGGAGCAAGGAAGAACTTTATCAATTTTGTGCTCAATTGCTCAAAGATAAAGGTCACGGTGACTGAAAGAAGGAAAATGATTTCTGTATAATGGCTTGCACCTGGGGTAAGGAAGAACTCTTTGATTTCAAGTGCAAAAGGTCAGAGGTCAAGGTCACTTGCTGAAAGAATAAAAAAACTGGTTTTGCACAATAACATTAGTTCTGCATGACATACTGCATGCATAGTTTGTGGATGGCTTGTACTTGGGGTAAAGAAGAAGGCTATTGATTTTGGGATCAAAATTTCAAAGGTCAGGGTCACTGATTGAAAGATGTAAATGGTTTCTGCATGTCGCTATTGCCAAATGCCACCCACCCACCCTGATGTCCTGGCTAAATCATTGTATATGAGAAAGATGACTATTTTGTGCATGGGCATGTGAGGTGTTTGAGTGGACCATGTCTTGTTGACAATTCTCAACTATTTTGCGCATGGGCACGTGAGATTTTTGAGTGGACCATGTCTTGTTGACAATTCTCAACTCTTGGTGAGGATGTATTCACATCAAACGGATGAGGTTTCTTGACATAAAAAAGTAAAAGCTAGACAATAGTGAGGGGTAAGCATTGCATAATTAAAATTAGTTTTACCCCACCAAAAAACTATATTTTCACCAGAAGACTTCTTATGATGTCTAGCTGCTCCTATATGAAAATGGTTCTGTGTAGATATCCAGTCTGGGCACCGCAATGGCCATCTTGAAAATCTTGTTTTCTCTATTCCTCCTGAAGGGATGGTGATATCAGCATGGGATTTTCACTGAAAGACTTCTTATGATGTCTATCTGGTTTTATTTTTAAAATGTGCTGATCGGATGTCCAATATGGCCACTACAGCAGCCATCTTGAAAACCTTGTTATTGCTATTCATCCTGAACCTAAAGTCATATCGACATGGGGGTTTGACCAGAAGACTTCTTATGTCTACTTGGTCCTAAATGAAAATGGTTCTGCTTAGACATCCAATTTGTTCCCTGCAGTGGCTAGCTTGAAAATCTTGTTGTAGTTTCTCCTGAATGATGGTCATATCAACATAGGGTTTTCACTAAAAGACTTCCTACGCTGTCTAGTTGGTTCTAAATGTAAATGGTGTCGATTTGATGTCCAATATAGCTGCCACAGCAGCCATTTTGAAAATCTGGTTATTGCTACTCCTTCAAAAGTGGAAAGTTACATCAGCATAGGGTTTCACCACAAGATTTCTAATGATGTCTAGTTTATCCTAAATGAAAATGGTGCTGTCCAGACATCAAATATGACCACCACAGCAGACATCTTGAAAATCTTGTTATCGCTACTCCACCTGAGTAGATGGTCATATCAACATGGGTTTTCACTAAATGGCTTCTTACGAGGTCGAGTTGGTCCTAAGTGAAAATGGTGCTGATCTGACAGCCAATGTGGCAGTCATCTTGAAAATCTTGTTACTGCTACTCCTGATGAATGGAAAGTCATATCAACATGGGGTTTTCACCAGAAGACCTCATATTATGTCTAGTTGGTCTGAAATGAAAATGGTGCCACCGGAACATTTTAAAAATCTTGTTATTGCTACTCCACCTGAATGGATGGTGATATCAGCATGAGGTTTTCACTAAAAGAAATCCAATTGTTGTGGGTTCAGTATCCACTCAGGCTAGTGCGGGTTGCCTGCCTCGGTGTGTCCTTAGGAGAGGCACTTGGCTCTCATTTCCTCTGTATGATATAGTCAACGTGTTAAAAGTGCCATTAAAACCAACCGAGAAAAAAACTTTCACTAAAAGACCTATTATGATGTCTAGTTGGTCCTAAATGAAAATGGTGCAGATCTGACCTCCAATATGGCCACTACAGCAACCATCCTGAATATTTTGTTTTTGCTACGCCTCGTGATTGGAAATTCATATCTTCATAGGGTTTTCACTGGAAGACTTTTATGGTGTCTAAATAGTTTTAAATAAAAATTGTGCCAGTCTGATATTCAATATGGCCACCAGTGGCCATCTTTAAAATCTTATTGTTAATCCTCCTGACAGAAATTTATTTTGCTATTGGGTTTTCATCAGAAGACTTCTTATGATGTATAGTTGGTACTAAATGAAAATGATGCTGATCTGACATGGCAGCCATCTTCAAAATCTTGGTGTTGCTACTCCTCCTAAATCAAAAGTCAGATCAACATGGAGTTTTTCACCAGAAGATTAATTATGATATCTAGTTATTCCGGAATGAAAATGGTGCTGATCTGACCTCAAATATAGCCACCATAGCTGCATCAGAAAAAATCTTTGTGCTGTTGATCCTCTTAAATGGAAAATGATATTGTCATGGGATTTTCACCAGAAGACTTCTTATGGTGTCTGGTTGGTCCTGAAAGAAAATGATGCTAATCTGACATCCAATATGGCCATCATGGTGGCCATCTTGAAAATGTTGTTATTGCTACTCCAACAGAATTGATGGTCATAACGAAATTGGGTTTTCACCAAAGACATCTTGTACTATATCGTTGTTCCTTAATATAAATGGTGCTCCTCAGACATCTAGTATGGCTTTCACAATGAACATATTGAAAATCTTGTCACTAATTCTCCTGAAAAGTGAATTTTTTCAGTATGATACCGGGGCTCAAAATTAACTTTTTTCAGTACTAGGAGCATTTTGATAGTTGTAATATTTTCAACTAGCAAAAATCGGTCCATTTTCAATGCCCACTAGGATATTTTGTAAATTTGAATACAAATTTAAAAACACTTCCAAAATATCACTAGTGAGAATCTTCAAGTTTGTTTTTATTCAGCTAGCAATATCAGAATTGTAACCAAGGTCTTGTATACTTTTTTATTGACTTTATCATTTTCATTCACAGAACTGTCATTGCTATTAGCAGAAGTGTAAAAGCATTTTTCCTTTCATTACTTAATAAGAGACAAGTCAAAGCCAAGTTGTTTTACACCCAGTCTCTCGCCGTGTTAATAGCATTATGACATATTTAGGTTAAAAAGTGGCATGATATTGATGATGTCATAATGTAATAATCATATTATTTTGAGCTGCACAGTAAGCACTGATGTTGCAAAAGCAATCTACCATCTCTACTCGCTTACAAGGCAAGTCCAACTGCAAACAACACAGACCCAGATCTGCCATCGCATAATGCACCAGCTGATCTGGGTCTATGCAGTTTGTTAGGAGTAATCAGTTATAACAAACAACATAGACCCAGATCTACTGGTGCATTATGTGATGGTAGATCAGGGTCTATGTTGTTTGCAGTTGGACTTGGTTTATAAGCGAGTCTGTATGGTATGTCTTTATAACTGCAGGTATTCTACATTTTGATGAAAAACACATACAGATACTCCCATTTAAACCTTGTTTTATTCTAATGCCAATACAACTGCTTGTTACTTTCATATATTCTTGGGACTTTGTTGGTCATTTGAGAGGTTAAAGCAAATGCAGTAGTAATTAAAAGGAAAAAGAAATCCTTTTTACTCCATTTTCATACCATCGAGTCTAAATAAAATTAAAAAAAACAAACAATTGTGTTACCTTGATCCAAAACAATGTTATATTTTATTATACAACTATAAATATAGTTTTAATTTCTTTTAAAGCATATATATGGGCTGGAACTTAACCGAATCAAATATGTTATGGTTGAGGAAAAAAGAGTGGGAGCCACAAAAATTGGTCCTGCTAAACAACTAAAGATTTTGTATTAAAATAACATGAAAATTTCAATCGGATAGCAAAACAACAACAACAACAACCCCAAATTGCAGGCACATTTCCTGTATTGCACACTATTGGTTGTCTGTATCCATAACAGTAATGGCAGAGAAATTCAAATCTTGTAAAATGACTGGTTGGGGAACTAGTCTAATATTGTAAATTAGCCAAATGCTTATATTGAAGAAAAAAGTATAATTAGTCGCCTGCATGACTAAGGTTGATATTATGGGATTGCATCAGTTTCAAGATGTTGGAGAGGAAGGCGGATGATATGTGTTACTTTGATTGCACCAGAAAAAGAAAAGAAACACATCAAATGAAATATAATTCTG
Organism: Margaritifera margaritifera; assembly: GCA_029931535.1. Lineage (NCBI taxonomy): Eukaryota > Metazoa > Mollusca > Bivalvia > Unionida > Margaritiferidae > Margaritifera > Margaritifera margaritifera. Next base: position 283,430 of record JAQPZY010001651.1, read on the forward strand.
ATTTGGAGCAGAAATTGGAATGGATAAGCACTTCAACATAAGCCATGGCAGACAGGATGATGTTGTGTTCACTTCTGTCAACAAAGATCAATCTGGATGAAGAGTGCTACTCGGCAGATGATACATCTGAACATTTACAACCTGCTAAGAAGGCTGTATTGAAATATTTTCAGGAACATATTAGTTCAGCAGAAGACTTTGGAAATGAGAAAAGTATTGTGAAAAATTTGAACCATCAAGTTTTTTTGTTAGAAAAATTATTTTTTCTCATATCTGTTATAATTATGATGATCATTTTTGAGTAAAATTAATAATTCTTTGTTAGAAACAAATGTAGAAACAGCAAGGTATGTAGATGTTATAAAGTTTCACATATCTAGACAACAGCTAATTTGATCTCAATGTGTTGTGATGTTTCTAAGCAAGCGAACCTCACTAATATTTTTCTCTGGAACTTACCATGTCTGCTAACTACATGTATCATATAAGAATATGTTTTTTTAGAACCACAATATAGTCTGAAATAAAACAAGGCAGATGATGTCATATGTAAAATGTTAGTAATAAAGTTGTGCACAAGTGACAGCTTAGGGAATCAAACTGATCCACAGAAGTACAAAATGAGTTCATAGGTTCATAAAAATGACTTGTCAGTTTAACCTTTCACTGGAATAGTTATGAGGGCTTTGTTCCCTAACAAAGTAAATATTAATGTGCATGAATTTTGATACAAGGAATTATCTCATGTACATCCATGTACAGTGCATGCATACATGCGCTACTATATCTTTTTCTCCACTTGACTAGGCCCTAATATCTGTTTCTAAAGAAAGGACAAACTGACAAGCCCAAATATCTGTTCTAAAGAAAGGACAAACTGACAGGTCATTATTCTTGAGTTGTTCCATTGCAGTATCCACATTGAGTCAACAATAACAACATTATTAAGATCTGTATTAACAATAGATAAAAGAAAAGATTCATCAGAGACATATTGGTTTGTGTTGTCCATTTGTTTGACCATCCATCCATCACACTTGCCTTGTGAGCAAGATATCTAAAACATCATTGAGCCAAACCGGGAAAATTCGATATTTATATACCTTGGGTGGGTTTCAAGATATGTTTAGCTTTGATGGATCCAACTTTCAAGGTCAAAGTGACATTCTCTTTGCTTGGGGGGAGGGTGGGGTGGGTTTACACTCACCTTGTAAGCAAGATATCTCATAAACGAGAAAACCAAACCAGTTCTAATTGGATATTTATATGTATTGAGAATGTTCCAAGACCTTATTTGTTTGTGGTGAATATGAGCTAATTTTTAAGGTCATATGGGGATACTTTTTGCTTAGTGAAGGAATCATCTTGTGAACAAGTAAAGAATATGACCTTGTAACCTAGATATTACCAAATATAGTTTTACCAAACTGGACAAAATTTGATATGCATATGCCTTAAGGGGTTCCCAAGACCTGATTAACTTTTCATAAACTTTGGCAAACTTTCAAGGTTACAGGTTGACATTCTTTATGCAGTTGGGGCACATCAGACATAATTGGATATAATGAATTCTAGGCATAAAATATTGCCCTTTTATCTTAAAATTCAGTGATTTCCTATGTTGTACTCATATAAAAAATTTAATTTCATTCACATTGTATGATTTTTCCTTCTATCTGTCAAGTACCAGTGTCACAGAATTACCATACATTTATTTGCCATAATACCAGTACATGCCTTAATAAGTGTACATCCCCTTTTCACTCAAAACTCCCAAAAATATCCTTTACTGAGCACACATTTGACTGTCTGCCTTGTTGAAAGGGAGCAGCTGCTAAACCCACCTTTACTTGTGTTAAAATGACATCACAAATAGTAACTGGTAATGGATCTCAATGTGGTTCTGCAAATGTCCTGAAAAATGGATAAAGGGAGTTCTTTGTACATGAGCTTAAGTAATTTAAACCATTTTTTTCCCTGTTACGACAGACAGTTTGCATTCCATTACTATTAAAACTTCATGGTTTTCATAATGTAAATTTTCGGCACCCTAGAAGAGTGACCAGAAATTAATATAACCCTGCAGGGGTGATCTTCCTTCAATAATTACATGCTCCTGTCATCTGTGTTGTAATTTGCAATTATAATTTGTTTTGTAATAATAAAAGATCTCTCAGTAGAAAAGGAAAAGTTTTATAAAAGTAAAAAAATGTTCAAGACAAATTAACAAAATAGTATTGACACGAATTCAGCTGGGAGGATTTGAGCCTGTGCACTCCAGCAAGCAAAAACCATTTAACAAAATGGTGGAAGTTTTAACTTTACATGGGCCTTGAGCCTTTGGTGGTGAGTTGAATGCATATTTTCAGGGAAACAACAGTCTGAAATTATTAAGATTCATGTGACAGGAGCTGTCTTTGTTAGTGAAGGCATTGCATTAATACATTTTTTGATGCGGCTCCAGGTACCATTTGTGATGCCATTTGAAACCAACTTTAGAAGTTACTGATTTTCTTGGAAGTTAGCACTATGCAGGTCCGATGTTTCACTACCAATTTGAAACCAACTTTAGAAGTTACTGATTTTCTTGGAAGTTAGAACTATGCAGGTCTGATTCACTACCACTTTACTTTATGGACTAAATGAGTCTAAAAAAGGAATCTAACATGTGCTTCATTTAGCACGACCAGATTGAGAGGGACAGGGCACCTCCCAAGTGGAGAGCTTCCAACATAGACAAAAGAAGCTAACACTTCTGGTATGTACATATAGGTGTTTAGGTGTTGTTTATTATACCATCTGTGTGCACTTATTATTATAATGAGCTTCAGCCTTACAAAATTTACCAGAATAATAAATTTTTAAGTGCACAGTGTGAGTATTACGTCAAATATGGTATAATAATTGTCACGGTGAGGACAGAGAGTAGAGAGACATGTTTTTGCATTCAAAATCGAATCCCTTCAAGCTTTTGACACACTTGTTCTTGTTATTTTGAGCATAAGATAATTACATGTGTGCGATGATCCACCATGTTCATGGATTCTGAATGTTATTGATAACCATGATGTTTTTTGTTGGGTAGGTTGTAAATAGTACTTGCTCTGATAATAGTTTTATCAGTGTAAACAGTAACTTGGAGCATTAGTAACTTGGAGCAGTTTTATGAATGAACATGTGTGGGTCATTTTGTATGAAAACTTAGCATCAGGTTATATTGTTGTGAATATCCTTTGAACCGGTGGACCATTAAATGGGATATGGCTTATCTATCTGGGGTATGGGTATTGTATTTCTTTACTGTGTAAGGATGTGAAGGTTTTACTGTTTTATTGTCTTCCTAGTGGAGATAAAAGTCTATCTTTGAAATTGTGTACTAAAGTACCATATGTAATTTTTCTGTGTGCTAAGAAGCATTTATGTTTACTGTTATTGTTATTATGGGATATTCCAGTGGCTTTTTGATTGAAAGAAATGTACTTTTTTTTACTGGATTGCTTATGTTCTACATAATGAATTAGCAATATAAAGGTAAGTTTCATCCTTCTTCCACACATGTATTACCTGTAGCATAAGGTTAATTGTATTAATTGTTATTTATTTTTAGCTCTACTGGTCATAGACAGCTTATGTGATGACATTTTGTTCATTGTCTGTTGTCTGTCGTGTGTGAGCACAAGTTTATTATCGATACTCCTCCTAAACTCCAGGTTCCCCCTAGTTGTTCCTAAATGAAAATTGAAAATGGTTCCCCGACATCCAATATGGAAAGTCTTGTTATTGCTGCTACTCCTGAATGGATGGTCATATTAACATGGAGTTTTCACTGAAAGACTTCGTATGATGTCTTTTTGGTCCCAAATGAAAATGGTGCTAATCTGACAACCAATATAGCCACCACAGCAGCCATCTTGAAAATCTTATCACTACTTCTCCTAAACGGATGGTCATACATGTATCAACATGAGGTTTTCACTAAAAGACTTCTTATGATCTCTAGTTGGTCCTAAATGAAAATCGTCCCAATCTGACATCCATTATGGCCACCATGACAGCCATATTGAAAATCTTGTTATTGCAACTCATCGTAAAAAGATGGACATATTGACATGGGGTTTTCAAGTAGAGGCTTCTTATGATGTCTAGTTGGTCCTAAATGAAAAGGTGCCCCTGGGACATCCATTTTGGCCCTCACAGGCACCATCTTGAAAATCTTGTCACTACTTTTCCCAAACTGATTGTGGTATTGTCATGGGGTTTTCACTGAAAGATTTTTTATGATGTCTTGTTGGTCCTAAATAAAAGGGTACTGATCTGACATCTATAGCAGCCATCTTGAAAATCTTATCGCTACTCTTCCTGAATGGAGGGTCATTTTGACACATGGTTTTTGCTAAAACACTTATGATGTCTTGTCAGTCCAAATTAAAATGGTTCCAATCCAAAATCCAGTATTTTGTTTTATGTGACTTTGGAAACTGGTTGTTTAAGACAGGTGATTGCTTTATACAGGTGACCTTTAAGGCAGGTTTGACTAGCTACCCCTCAGAAAACAGTTTAATATGGCATTGGTGCTGGAGGGTATGACCAAATTAGGCCTTCCATTTTGCATACAAATCAAAATGTACAGTTAAAATCACTTATGATAAAGAGTAACTTGGTTGATATATTCAAACAGCTAAGACATGATTTTGAATTATGTGCATTATTCCCTCAAAAGACCTGTAGAATAAGCTTTAGAACTTACAAATTAAATAAAAGTCATGCAGTTACTTAATGAGTATACTTAAAGTTTCAAAATGTGTCATCAATTAGAATTACACTCTACAGCAAAACCAGTAATACAGAAAAATATAAATGTGAGCAATCTCCAAAAGTCCTACCTTAATAAGGGACATAACATTTCACCAATTATTATGTGATCTGCACAGAATTCAATGGCATCAAGACAAATTCATACCCATTCTTGTCAGCTTAACTAGATGTTATATTTTGATTGTGTCAGCGATATGTTTAATTGATGAAAAGAATAATGGTTTTGCAGATGACTTGCAAGGATAGTAATACTGTAAAACCTGTAGTGAAAGATCAGTGCTATGAGAGACCACCTGTTTTGAGAGACAAGATTCTCGGGGCTTGTATAGTGTTGCCATTCATCATGAGAGACCACCTGTCTTGAGAGACCATAATTTTGTGGCCGGAGGGCTGGTCCTTTAAGAAAGGTGTGTAGTCTTTGAAGACAAGTTCTACTGTATATGCAATCCATATATTGCCACCAACATAAATTTTGGGGTCTGTTTTACTGAGCTGATTAGGTTTTGGATAATACATGTAGTCAGATTTAGGATCATACATGATACAGATAACATTGCCAACAACTTCAATTCTTCAGTAGGTACTAACTTTTAGGGTGACATGATATGCCTGTGCCACCTATCGATATGTATCTCAATTCACAACCTACAATACAATACATATTGATACATGTATCAAACTGAAAGTAGGATTATCATAATACATTTAATTCATCATGTTGAAGTATATGTTGAATGGTATTTTCAAGTTAAAATAGTGCCAAATGTATAATATATCAGCAATGAGTCGTCTTGTTAACCTGCTTATGTATGATGATAACATGGAAAAAAAGAATAAAGAAATTGGAATAAAGATGAAAATGTTAGCACTAACATTGTTATTGTGTGTGTAACCAGAACAAATATAAGAAGGATTTTGAAGTGTTTCTTTTTCCTTCCTTCAATACAAATGAGATGCAAAAAGTTTTGTCTGATTCATTGCACAATAACATATTGCAACACAATAACACACTGCAAAGTACAAATAACATAAAAATACAACAGAAATGAAAAATTATTTGGATTAGGAAAACCATAACTACATGTATTCATACTTTTCTAAGCTTTGCACTTTCCTCCATGGTTCAATTCAAGAAAGATCATCTTAGCAAACTCGAATGATAAACTTCAGTGAAACAAACACTAATTAATTTCACATACAGTATATTGTTACATGTATAATTAAATTAAATAAAAGTTCAAAACGATTTAAGATGATATCCTCATCAACTTATATTTTGAGTTTTACAGCAAATGAATGAATTCTAAGTCACAAACTCGCAGTGTTCTAAAACTTGCTGACAGTTGTTATGACTCAGTAAAAGGTATAAATGAACTGAACTAGATAATTCTGCCTCACAAATGCACAAGACTAGTAGACTACTTGTCACAACTATCATAGTTTCAATTTCTTCTTCAAAAAGATAAAAATGTCCATATTCTTCCCAATGAAGGAGGCTTTTTTGGCTGTTACAGCATCCCCAGAACTAGAAAAGACTCTTTCAGATGGCACTGATGTTGCTGGAGTACTCAAGAACATCTTAGCTAGTTTGGCCAGCAAAGGGAATGATGTTTCATTGGATTTCCATCACGTCAGTGGGTCTTCACCTGTATGTGTTTGATGCCTTGTTCCTCTCTTGTGTTTTTTTGGCATCATCCCTCTGAAAGGGGGATTTTGATGGCTCAACCATAAGTACATATACATCTCCAAAAAGATCCTCAAGTGTGGCCTTTTTCACTGGAGGCTCACCAACTTCAGCTTTCACTATTGTAGCTTGTGTGTTATCTCGTTCTGGAACTTTTGTTACTGTTGGAAGCTGTGGTAGTGGCGGATGACCAGAGGGCAGTACCTCTGAGTTCATCAGACTGCTGTCTTCACTACTTTTTCACACTGGAAAAAAAAGAACAATTATATGTACTATACATACTCCTTTAGTTAATATGAAGCCAGCCATTTTACCTGAAATAACATTTCAGCATTAATTCACTGGGATTAAAAAAAAAAATTGAACATGATTTTATCTAAGTAAGATCAGTATTGAATATCAAGTAAATATTGTTGTATACGAAGGTGTGAACTTCAGACAATGAAGGTATGTATTTGTGTTTGCTCACTATGTCTGTGTGTGTGTGTGTGTTTCATCGAGATGGAGAGAATCTCTGATGATTGATAAGAACTTTGAAGGTGATTTTGGGGCATACTCACCAGTATCAGTGGTACATCTAGGGTAACCTCTGGGAACATGTGTCTAATTTTCAGTACAAACATAATGGGGGACAATAATGTTATGTTATATTTCAACTGCTGCATGTAGGTAACACACTGATACATAGAAGTATTTTTTATTTACGTCATTGACCATCACAGTTTCCATGACAATAAAATCATATACTTGGATCTTTGTAGCATTATCTACATCAGTCAGAGACCTGAATCTTGGATCTAGTGCATTGCTCTGTAACAGTAACTGCTGTTTGTCCTTGTCATTGTATCTCTTTTCTACATCTTGGGAGATGGTAACCTTGACTGATTACACAAGTGCAGAGTCACTTTCTTGGACTTCCACTGCATTAGCAATATAATGTTTAAGAGGCAAATCATTGATATGGTCAGTACTGCTTGATTGCACAATATTGTTGTAATGGTTTTCATCAGTTTGTGCAGTTTGACAATATCCTCTGCATTTGATATATCATCCTCTGATAGAGTGCTTAAATCTGTCTCCCCCTGTCTGATTTCCTTAATAGAGTACATGTCGCTAAAATTGCAGGCTGCTGCTGTAAAAAAAATTCAGTCATATCATAAAAACTATTCTAACATGTCTGGACATCTTTGATGAGTCAGTGGTTTAGGAAGCTGCAACAGCTCTTGGTTGGATTTCAGCATGTTGGTAGCAGTTGAACTTTGATGGAAAAAAGAGACAATGCGCCAGATCCCCCAAGAAGGTGTGACATTTGAGGAACTTGCAACCGTCTTTGGGTTTCTACATTTATAGTATGTGCAAAGCACTTGATGTGTGGTGTGAACTTTACCTCATGAATAGCAACATCGTGTTACCAGCATTGTCAGTTACTGTAGGAAGCAACTTGTGGGGGCCTCTCCAACTGCCATTCATTACTGGCATCAACTAGCACTGCTCTTTTACTTTTACCAGTGTGAGACTCATGTAGAGGTCTTGTCTGAAGAACAAAGCTTGTCATGCACCATTCCTTGTCAATGAAGTGAGCTGTGATTGTTATATAACTCTCTGTAGCTCTTGAAGTCCAACCATATGTATTAATGGCTACTGGTTCAGCCTCTGATATGGTGTGCTGCACTTCTTGTCTTATGTTATGGTATTGGTCTGGGATGACTTTCTCTTCAAAGTGTGTTCTTGATGGGATGCTGTAGCAAGGTTCCAGGGTATGAATCAGATTTCTGAAGCCTGGCGAATCAACCACTAAGAAAGGGCACATGTCATGTTCAGTGAACATTGCTGGATGCTTAGTGATTGTCTGTGATCTATGTGATGATGAAATTAATGGAGATTAAAAAACCTCAGTCAATCTGAGCTGATGAGCGGTTGTTCCATTTGATGGTAATGGAGTAGGAGAAACATTGGCCTGGGGAGCTGAGGTCTTGTCATCTTTAAAAGGAATTCCATTGGTTGGGTGGTGCTGTTTTAAACATGTAGACATATTCATGGTGTTTCCAGTATTCTTAAGACATATGAAACACAGATTGCAAACACACCTAGACTTGTCTACTTTTTTTTACTCCTTTCTTATACTGCACAGGATAACTGAAATCGTTCCAGGTCAGTGACCCTCTAGTCGTAGGTAATTCCAGTTTTATTTTTTCAGACATTTGAGTCTGCTCCATTGGACTGGATGCTGGATTTGTCTTGTTCACCATGCTGTTTATTTTGCATTGCATAAACACGTCACAAACATCTTTGTGATGTAGAATAATCATTAGTTATATTGCCAGTTCCACACCCATACCACTAGATGAGTCCCACATAAAGAGAAAAGAATTGTCACTTACTTCAATGTAATAATTTTGAGAAAACCCTTTTTTTTCAGAAACTAATAATAATTTCATTTATTTTGAAGACATTACAGTATTATCTTAAAAACAGAAGAAATAGTCTAATTTCTTAATACAAGGAAACTCTTATCTAGAACGGGTCCAGGTGCGGACGTGGAGACGACCAAGAACCGAATCCCTCACATTGTACTTCTGCATACACAAAACAACTACTGCAACAGTTCACCCTAATGAACTCTTAATTTAAATAACATAAAGGCAAATGACTAATAATTATTAATGACCATTGCAGATTAAAGTAACTTTTATAAGGCAAGTATCTTTATGTATCGATTCTTCACCTTGTGTATCAATGTGTATGGAAATGACAAAATTGATGAATCATTTCACCCCTACTCATTATAATACTGTTCAGGAGAGCCCTCAAAGTGTACCTCATTGTAAATGAGGTCTGCTTACCATATATACTCGCGTATAAGCTTATACCAACTGCATACTGCATAGACCCAGATCTGCCATTGCATAATGCGCCGGCAGATCTGGGTCTATGCTGTTTGTAAGGACTAATCAGTAGAACAAACAACATAAACCCTGATCTGCTGGTGCATTATGCGATGGCAGAACAGGGTCTGTGTTGTTTACATTTGGACCCAGTTTATACTCGAGTATATATGGTAAGCAATATTCATAAATCTGTGACTACACCTGTGTTACATCAGGGATCTTGCTACTTTGAGCTGCTTAACAGTGAGGGACCACTGCATTTATCTCAGTGTGTCCATAATTTTGATCAGGATTCAGAATTCACAAGAGACCAATATATGACGAATTTAATCCATAGAAGTGAAGAAGAATATTGGGACTAAGCGGTATTTGGTGTTTCATGATTTACAGCACAGAACCTCAAGTAGGTTATTTAGTGCTAAGGTATTTGGAGTAAAGTCCCTTTCCAAGGGACACAGCACATTTACTGACCTGGGTTTATCCGATGATAGAATTCGAGCCAGCAATCTTTTGGTTGCAAGTCTGGCATCAACTGAGCCACCACTTCCCCATTAATTGCCTCTCACTACATGCAGGAGGGCTCATCAGGCATAGTCTACATCCCCAAGCCCGCAGGACTAAACAGAACAGCCGATATGGAGAAGTTCCTCTGTATTATTATTATGACACAGGTCATCAATGAATCTGTACAATTAGTTCAAGATTTTTATGTGAACAACATGAACACAAAAGCTTAATTTTTATTGAGTTCACAAAGTTGATTCTTTGTCATACAACATTCTTTATGATTATTATTATCAGTGGTCCATAGATTGACATTGTGGCATGATTCACATGGTGACTCAATCATTAGAGTGTCGGACTTGCAACCAAAAGAGTGCAGGTTTGAATTCTACCATTGGATCAGCGAGGGTTAGCCGCCATGGTGTGTCTTGGGCAAGGCATTTTACTCCAATTGCCTTGGCACTAAATAACCAATTTGTGCTGCTGTGCCATAAAACACAAAACCAAACCAAACCTTAATTTTGCTCTATTATTTCACTGTAATTTAATCATATATTTCACTGTCACCAAGTATGCTCTCCCATGACATGATACTAATGACATTCTGTATTAGACAATAGCACTTGTGACTGAACTTGAAGACACTAATTTATGCAGTATCTCCCTGTCCTATTATTTCACCTCACAACAGGTTCAGGGGAAAAATTTATTCTAACTAAAAATTTTGATTTTATGAGGTTGATACAATTAATCATAAATTAAAATAATTCTGTTTTAATTAGATCCATGTAACTGTTTAGATGCCATTTTAAATCAACAACTGTCTTTGTTATACTGTAAATACTTGTTTTATAGTGTACCTATATACTAGTATATAAATTGAACTATTATATGAGGAAATCATTGTAAATTGCTGGTTCTTCCACAGTGCTTTTTTGATAATTTAATATCCTGCTCTGTTCCTTGGTTATCTAAAAATATTTTTAAACAGATATGATAGCTCAGACAGTACTCCAAACCAGTCTTCTCTGGGTGTCTTTGTCCAGTGGGGAAAAGTCTAGATTTAAGAGTATGTCCTGAGATTCTGAAACTCTGTCATTTTTGATGAGAAAAGAAGTTACTTCAGCAGCACTTAGTGGGTGAAAACAACTTCCAGTTTTGGAAATATTAACATCTTGTGTACCTTGATTTTCCTTATGTCATGGGCCATAAACTTGTCTTTTACTGCTTTAAAGATTTTCAATTAATAAAGGAGATTGTCTTTCAGAAAATGTTTAGCATAGAAATACTGATAAGTGTCAAGTACAGCTTCATAATACCCAGTCATCGAGTAAGTGCCATTATGATTGTGTCTGTGATGGCCAAGTAACTTTGAAGCTGACTAAAATTTTGTTCACATTTTGAAAATATAAATAGAAGTATATTCTACAAGAGGAACTCTTGCATCATTACTCTGGAATAGAACTTTTGGAAATAAACGGGAAGATATTTAATAATGAAATTCACCTTTGGAAATTGAAGGTACATAATAAGCAGTTGGCTACATGTATACCATATCTCTTTTCAGATTTTATCAAACTTTATTGTAATTAGTATTTTGAAAAAGTTAAATATATTTGATCTGCGTTTCCATAGACAAATTTTTACAAATAATCTTTTAATGAGGTAGATGTTTCGATTTAAAAGCTGTTGTCGTGGATTTAACTAGGGGAGGTAATTTTGTGCACAATTTTTACAGTTGGTGTCCATTTTGATTAGTTAGTATTGGTGTGCCTAGTTGTCAGGCATACAGAAGTTCTTTCCCCTTATTGCATTTTCTTGTGTGTGTATGTGTGTGTGCGCAACATTCCCAAAAAGTGAGACTTTCCCCAACTGTTTCAGGGATAGGTAAGTTGTTTCTATGCATGGCATGACGCATTTGTTAACCTCATTGGAAAATCTAGAAAATTTGTGAATTGTATTCACAATCACACACTACAACAAGATGCTCTGTACACACTCGTACCACCTGCTTGGTTAGATGACCAGGTTTTAATTCATAATTTTCATAAGCGATCTTGTAGACAGTTAACTGTTACATGAAAATTGTGGGACTTGTGTTATTGAAAAGTAAGGAAATATGTACCAACAGTGATGGTAAGCTTCTTTCTGCTTCTGAACCTATCTTACATCTATGTGCAGGTATGATACAATGGGTTCATGATGTTAGTACAACAGTAAGAAATGTAAAGAGAGCATCAGTTGTTGAGAGTAGGGAAGATAGATTAAAATTTTGCCATCTGTGTGTTACAGTTGGATGGTTTACATGACTTTTGAGGTAAGCCCAGATCTGATGTACACTAGGAGGCATAGTAGACCTGATCCAGAACAAAAACAAAAACATAAACACTGTACATGATTATTGTGGGTACATTATACACAGTGTAAATTAGTCCGAGTTTTCTCTGGCCTTTCATTCTCCGTTTTAGGTATTTGGACATTTATTTTGGGGTTTGAGTTTAAATGGATGAGGAGCATTATATCAAAGAGTGGATTTTATGGAAATATTTGTTTCTGGTTTCATGCTAAAAAAAAGTTGGGTCTGGAGGTTGGAATAATGTATTGTTTTTACTCATTGGTTTTCCCCTCCAATTACTGGAAGTGAAAAATGGTTGCATGACCTAATTTATTCCTTTGAGAACAGACCTTGTCAATATTACTGAACAACATAATGTTACAAGTTGGATATGCACTCTCTGCATAATTACTGAAATAATTTGCACTTATCTGATATAACTTGCTATAAGTCTAAAGCTGACCATGAATTGTGAACAGCATGCAAATGTAGCTATTATTTAATCATGCTTTCTTGTCTGTGTCCAGTAGGCACTTAGTAGTATTGGATAAAGAAGTAACCATTTTAATGATCATGATGTCTAATACTGTGACCTACATGTATGAATGAAATTCAATCAATAGTAGTCACAACATTTAGAAAATCCTGAATTCTTTTTATTTTTTAAATATTTTGTCTTTGCGGTCCATAATAATTCTGGGGTTGGCTGGCAAAAAATAGGGTTAGTCAGGAAACCCTTTTTTAATAGCAGCAATACATTTACCCATCACTATTATATAGCTTTATTCCTTTTTCGTGTCGAAAAACTCGTCCGTTCGATGTGAAAACATTCTCCCACTTAAAGTGGAGAATTTGTCAACAAGCCACGTCACGCCCGTGCATCTCTCTGCGCCTGCGCGAACATTCATCTTTTTCATGGACGCCATACCTGGTGGTTGTGTCGCAAAAACGTAACCTGAGGAAATTGTCTGCTGCGGTTTTTCAACTACATTTCGGACTTCCCTCCTTCTAAATTCATCTGTGTTACAGTTGTCCGTCTTGGCTATATGTGTTTTATGCCACTATTCGTCAGTGTTTAGTTCTAGGAAGAGTTTTTCTAGTTCTCCACGTGTACTCTACCCTTAGAGGGGTTAGGGTAAACAATATGTCTTGTTTCTTTTCAGGTACACGGTAAGTCGTCTATGTCATTACAACACGACATAGAACAACTGTGATAGCGCCGCAATTAACAGGCGCATAATTTTACAGAATTAATATTGCATTTATATATTATTCTCCTACTATTTCAATTGTTTCTTTATTATCTACGCGTGTCGCGTCGCATGCTTTTCTTGTATTTTCCTGAGAACAATAAAGCTTGTCAAGTGAACTAGCTTCGAATATCTCTTGGGAAGAACATATATATGTATATTGTTTACCTGTAGCAAACTAACCACTGTGGTGCAGATAGCCCGCAAAGTATATGGTGAACGGGTATGTATAGAGTACGCGACTTACCAAAAAAAGGTGAGTTTTCTACGTGTAGATTTTAAAGGTGAGTTTATACGTTGTTATTATTATTGATTGATACTTCAATAATAATTATTTCAGATAATATTTATTTCAGATAAAAGAAACAATGTCAGCAAATCAGTCTGTAGGTAAGTGTGGCCATAAGAAGGCCGCATGGGATACACACTCAGACTGTCTTACCTGTTCCAAGTGTAAGCGGAACAGTCGCTGCAATATTTGTACAATTGGACCAATGAAACCTGGAATCTTGCTGATTCCAGGCGTACTTATAGAGGGCGGAAAAAAAAAAAAAAAAAAAAATAGTTAAATCCCCCTCATTGTCTGATTTCTCTGGATTTTCTTTTACAGGTACTCAGACTAAGGCAACATACAGCAAGAAGACCACTCTAGTTCACAAGGACATTCCGGGGCCCCAAGAGCCTGCACCAGCCTCCCCGGACATAGTTGAGGTCCCTCCTGTAGGGGCTTGTGAACGCTCCAAGAGTAAATCGCATCTCCCGGGAAGGGAGAAGACGAAAAAGAGCAGTAGTGTGTTACTTCCTTCCACCAGGAAGGAAGTGTACCACTACAAACATTCCCAAAGTAGCGTGTCGCACCCTCTCGTGGAGGGGCTACACCGCACCTTGGGTAGTAATGAAGACAGACGGACATCTGAGATGTCGTCTGACCGGTCACTGACCGGTGACCGGTCCGGTCACCGGTCAGTGTCGGGTGACCGGTCTTCCGGTCACCGGTCAATGTCTTCTGACCGGTCACTGACCGGTGACCGGTCCGGTCACCGGTCAGTGTCGGGTGACCGGTCCACCGGTCACCGGTCAATGTCTTGTGGCCGGTCACTGACCGGTGACCGGTCCGGTCACCGGTCAGTGTCGGGTGACCGGTCCGGTCACCGGTCAATGTCGGGTGACCGGTCACCGGTCACCGGGTGCCCGGTACCGGTCACCGGTCACCGGGTGCCCGGTACCGGTCACCGGGTACCCGGTACCGGTCACCGGGTGCCCGGTACCGGTCACCGGGTGCCCGGTACCGGTCACCGGTCTTTGGTTGATCACCGGTCACCGGTCACCGGTCACATCGTTCCGGTGACCGGTCATCCAATGCCGGTCACCGGTCATAGGCCACCGGTCTTTTCGTACCGGTCACCGACGTCACAATACTGATCAACAATCAGAGGCCTCGTCGTACGGAAGGTCGCAGACCAGGGAAGGGGATCGGATCGGTATCCCCCCCTTCCCTATTATACCAATGAATCCATACGGGATATGGGGACCAACATCTCATAATAATTGGCCCCTTGTGCCCCCTTGGGCTACTGGACCCTGGACTCTGAGTAGAAACGATGTTGCGGCTCGTGTTCCGCCATCGCCTCCTCGCCAGGTAGCATCCACTAGTAGATCCCGACGCCTAGCATCATCCGCGAAAGGCAAGCAATCTCGTCTTTCTCCTGAAAGATCTAGAACACCTAGAGCCCCTACTCAGCAACTACGGGAAATGGCGCATAGTGCGCCTCTGTTACCTTCTCCAAAGGACATTGTGTCGCCCGGCCACCCTCCTGCTCGGAGTGTTCTAGATGATGATGCTGTATCTATCATCGTCGATTCCAACGAGTACGAACTGGAACCGACTGATAGACCCAGCTTCCCTCAACCAGAGGAAGCGGAAGAGATATGGTCTTTTGATAAGGCGGTAAATGAAGTTTACCGCCTACTACCTACGGATTTGTGCCCGAAACCGTCTGGTTCACAGTCCAAGAAGATCCTCTCCAGTTTGGAAAAGATCTCCGGGGCTCAATCACAATCAGATCTTCTGCTCCTTCCGCATTCCTCTACAATTGAGGAAATATCACAGAGGTTCTCCTCAGGCCAGGACATCGCTAGACGGCCCAAAGGGTGGGCTGTCCCAGCCTCTACTTTAAGACCTTTGGTCTCTGCCTCTAGTTACCGGGTACATTCCCCGAAGTGGCCGTTAAACCTCCTCAATTGGATGCAGATGCATCTCAAGTCGGCTTGACAACGGGAACCTGGGCACGCCTTCCTATTAAGACGATCGAAGCCATTGAGCAGAAGGTCCGTCTTCTGACCACCATAGCTTCTCATGCGGACCTCTTCTCAGCTACGTCGTTTAGTATGCTGAGGGAGGCCTCTCTAAATCCAGCCGCATTACAGCGTGTGCTGGAAGCTGTTGCCAAGACATCTCGGCATTCACTCGCTATTGCAATGGCCCTTTCAGCGGAACTCCTACACATCCGTCGTGATGTTGCACTGGACTCCTCGAGGGTCTTACTTAGCCACAGTAAAGACCTTCTAAGGGCTGCTCCCTTGGAAGCTGAGAGTCTCTTCGGAGGTCTCATTCCCACTGTGGCCTCACAAGATTTGAAGGACCATCAACATAGGTCCTTCACAACTGCACCTGGCCCATCGCAATCGGCCAGGAAGCGTACTAATGTGCATCGACCTCAGGGGCCACCTGCTAAATTCTTTAAGCAGGTACAGCCCCAATATAGTGCACAACCTCAATATAGTGCACAACCTCAAGTGAGACCTCCTCGTCAGTCAGGTCCTAGGCGTGGACCTAGACGCCGAGGAGCCCCTAGGAAGAAGTTCTACAACCCACCTTCCTTTCCCAAGGAAGGGGGGGGGGGACGGCCCTAGGGACTCGCACCCTCTCCTGCCATCCATTCCTCTCCCAAACATCCCCGTAGGGGCTCGCCTAGGCCTCTTTTCAGAGGCTTGGGCAAGTATCACGGACGATGGGTGGGTCCTTTCTCTTGTAAGCGAGGGTTACCGTATTCAGTTTCAGGAACAACCTCCACTATCAAGGACCCCCGTATTCTTTCATCAGTCCAATCTGGTGAAACTAAGGGAAGAGGTAAATACCCTTTTACAAAAAGGGGCAGTCGAGAGGGTCCTGAACGATCAGTCCCCTGCATTCTACTCCCGAATCTTCCTGGTCACCAAGAAAGTGGGAAATTTCGCCTTATTATCGATCTCTCCCCCTTAAACCGTTTTCTTTTGGAGGAACATTTCAAGATGGAGACCACCTCCTCAATCCGAAATGCGATGCGGCCATCGGATTGGGTGGTCTCCATCGACCTTCAAGATGCATATCTTCACATTCCGATTTTTCCACCTCATTGGAAATATCTCCGGTTTTGCTTGGACCAGGAAGTTTTTCAATTCCGGGTTCTACCGTTCGGAATAGCTTCCGCACCCAGAGTTTTCACCCGAGTTATGGGAGTAATAGCGTCTTATCTACGAGTACGGGGAACTCCGATCCTCCAATACTTCGACGACTGGTTAATCCACAACGTTCAGGTTCAGTCCCTCCAGCAGGATCTGTTCCGTTGTTGGTCCACAGTAACTCGATTGGGTCTTTTACCCAACCTCGAGAAGTCAGAACTGATTCCATCCCAAGACTTCGTTTATGTAGGAATCAACTTCCTCACAAACCAGAACTTAGTCCGGATTCCCCGAGAGTGTATAGATCGAATCCTGGCACTCTTAGAGACACTACGAGTAAAAACCGTGTTGTCTGCTCGCCCTTACCTATCCCTACTGGGAACCTTGAACGCCACTGCAGATCTGGTTCCCTTAGGACGGCTCCATATGCGCCCTCTACAGTTTCTCCTACTCGCAAGGTGGAAACCGCACAAGGATTCTCTATCAGCTCCGATTCCTCTAGGAACAGATTTCCATCATCATCTGCGATGGTGGATGAATCGAGACAGATTCCTAGCTGGGGTCCCCATGCACGCTCCGGATCCCCACTCCTACCTGTTCGCCGATGCGTCAGATTCCGGTTGGGGTGCTCATCTAGAGCCAGAGGGGATAACTCTTCAGGGCCTTTGGACCCTACACGAGTCGTCCCTCCACATAAACAACCTAGAAATGAAGGCTGTCTTTCTAGCATTACAAGGGTGCGTCGACAGGGTAAGGGGTCGTTGTGTCATGGTCTCCTCCGACAACACGTCCGTCGTAGCGTATCTCCGACGTCAAGGAGGCACACATGCCCCTTCTCTTTGCGTGGAGGTCTGGAACCTCCTCCGCTGGGCTACCTCGGAGAACATCTCCCTCCGAGTTCGCCACATCCCAGGGAAAAGAACATCTTAGCGGACAGTCTGTCCAGGCCAGGCAAATCAGTTCTCACAGAATGGACTCTTCACCGCGAAGTGACAGAGTCCCTTTTCTCACTATGGGGAAGGCCCCTCGTGGACTTGTTTGCGACCAGGCTCAACAACAGACTGCCCTTTTACGTCTCCCCAGTCCCGGACCAGAGAGCGTGGGCAGTGGATGCGTTCAGCTTCCAGTGGGATCGTCTGTTCGCATACGCCTTCCCACCGTTCCAATTGCTTCCCCAAGTGCTGCAAAAAGTAAGAACTTCCACTGCCCGGATCATTCTCATAGCTCCGTTATGGCCCCAACGATCGTGGTTCAACGATCTTCTAGATCTATTGATAGATCAACCCAGATCTCTCGCTCAACGGAGGGATCTTCTGTCACAACACAGAGGCTCCTTCCTACACAACAGCCCACACATTCTCCACCTTCACGCTTGGTTCATCTCAAGCGATCTATCCGCCAGAACAAGTTTTCGGGCCGGGTTGCCAGTTGCATCATTCAGGCCAGGAGAGCTTCTACATCCAAGGTCTATGATGCCAGGTGGAGAATCTTTTGTGATTGGTGCAGTAGGAAACGTGTTGATCCCAGCTGTTCCTCTATAACTGCCATTGCTGATTTCCTTTTGTTCCTTTTCGAGAACAAAAGATGTTCAGTATCTACTATCAAGGGCTATAGAGCCGCCATTTCTAACACTTAAATTCTCTCAGGGCTCGGAGATTGGTTCAGATCCACACCTTGCCGATCTCATTAAGTATTTTGAGCTTCAGAGACCTGTCACTCGCTCTCTGACGCCTAGATGGAATCTATCATGTGTTTTATGGTCCTTAACAAAAACCCCCTATGAACCATTGAGTGAGGCATCCTTCAGGATCTCACACTCAAGACGGTATTTTTACTCGCTTTGGCGTCTGCGAGAAGACGTAGCGAGATTCATGCATTGTCGGTGGACACTGGCTGTCTCCGTTTTGATGGCAATTTTGAATCCGTTTCCCTCCTTTGTCAGCCAGGATTTTTAGCCAAAAATCAATTACCTGCGGTAGCTCCATCACCTATAGACATCCCCAGTCTTAGTCGAATCTGTGCTGGGGATGATCAAGATAGGCTCTTATGCCCAGTTAGGGCACTGCGTTTCTATCTAAATGCTTCAAAAGTGAAAAAGAAGGGCAGGAAACGTCTTTTCCTACCTCTTAAGGGCTCCGTTGATATTTTGGCCTCCACGATTTCAAGGTGGATTGTCACCACAATTAAAAGAGCTTACCAGTCCCTTACTGATAAAGACCTTCCCTTTATGAAACTAAAAGCCCATGAGGTTCGAGCCGTCGCTGCCTCATGGGCCTATCTAAATCACTCGTCTCTGGAGGACGTCATGAAGGCAGCATTTTGGCGATCCCATACTACCTTTTCGTCCTTCTACCTTCGCTCATTAGCACATCAAAGCGCAGGCATATTTTCTCTGGGTCCCATAGTTGCGGCACAACATGTGGCCCAGAAGGACTCCAGCAAATAGTAAAGTGGACATCTCCCCTCAAATGGTGAGTAGTTTACATTTTTCCTCTGTTTTTGATCAGTTTAACATCAGCCGACCCACCTAACTGACAAATTCAGCTATATAATAGTGATGGGTAAATGTATTGCTGCTATTAAAATGTAGTTTTTTGGGGGGTAAAACTAATTTTAATTATGCAATACTTACCCATCACTATTATCAAATGCCCTCCTCCCACCCCGCTCTGATGCCCTGGCGTAATTTCGTCTATGAAAAAGATGAATGTTCGCGCAGGCGCAGAGAGATGCACGGGCGTGACGTGGCTTGTTGACAAATTCTCCACTTTAAGTGGGAGAATGTTTTCACATCGAACGGACGAGTTTTTCGACTCGAAAAAGGAATAAAGCTATATAATAGTGATGGGTAAGTATTGCATAATTAAAATTAGTTTTACCCCCCAAAAAACTACATTTTTCTTTTAGGCTCTGGTGTCACATGTTGGCCATATTAGTTAAGGTTACACTCCACAGTTTCGTATTTTGCACCAGGTTAAACTTTTAAAGAAAAAGCTAGTCCTGACATTTGATCTATGGGATCATATGTTATTTAACAAAGAATCGGGGATGGATTACCGTTTATACTCGCGTATAATCCAGGTCCAAATGCAAACAACATAGACCCTGATCTGCTGTAGCATAATGTGCCAGCAGATCAGGGTCTTTGTTGTTTGTTCTACTGATTAGTGTTTTCAAACTGCATTGACCCAGATCTGCTAATGCATTATATGATGGCAGATCTGGGTCTATGCTGTTTGCTGTTGGTATATACAAGTATACACGGTATGTTGGCATAAATCAGTTTCATTTAAGTATTCAGTATGGACCAGATGCTGTGTGTATCAATCCCATGTGATTACCACAGCATTTGAACATGAAACTATGCACTCAGAGTAAACACCCAATTTTAGGGAGCAAAAATGTGGACCAAATGTTTGAGATGAAATTTCTTCAAATTTTGTATCGAGAAAGGCAAATAAAGGTTTTTTCATCTCCATATGAGTGTAGGTGTGGGAAAATTCATTTGTCAAATATACCGAATGTTTCCTATTTTTTAAGCATTTTTGCAAGTTTACAAGCTATATTTAAATGGGTGTGGAATAAGTCTGACTTTAAAATATGAAAAAATTACCAGATACAATGATAGAGAGTTTTATTTTGGATATTATGAGATTTAAAAAGTTCCAATTTTGGGTAGTGCAAATATAATTATGAATTTGTTGAAATAAAAATATCATGAACTAAAATGCCGAGTTGTCAGCTAGTTCCCTAGTGCACACATCCAATTTTCTGTGTGATAACCGTATTTATCGCTTACCTGTCATTGCAACGTAAAATATATCCTAGCAATAATAGTTACTGGTATGACATATTTGTGTATTCACAGTACTTGTGTTACACACACACACACACATTATTTTTATTCTTATACTTTATGGGGTCAGTGGAATTAAGGTTTACATAGAAGTCTCTATCGACATAAACAGCCATTTGTCTGTGGATCACATGAACATCAGAGTATAATTTTGAGCATCTTTAATTTGCAGTTACAATGTCTTGTATTTTCATCATAGTTTGCAATGTCCTCTAAATTAACTTTCACCTTGTTAAAAGAATGTGACTCCTTTCTATTATATGAAGGAGACATAATTACTGTATAGGGCTGCTCGTATAATGCTTGCTGCTTTAGTAGAAATAATTTGTTATGCAAATTATATGTCTTCTTTTTAAAATGGATAACAATGACCTTCACATATAGTGGACAACAAAACATGGATGACGCATATGTTATCTGATACAAGTACATGAAGATGTTGTCAGTAATAACTATATATTCTTCTCCACTTTACACTACAGTATAAGCATTCCTGTTAAATTACCCTTAATTTGGCTTTTTCTACTTCAGAAAGAAGTACCTACATATCAACCTGTCAATTTTCTCTTTCAGGCTAGATTTCTTTCATTGTTTGCACAGACTTTCCTTTCATGTGTTGGAGTTAGTAAAAACATGGGGGTGGGGTTGGGGGGATATAAGTGGTATAAGTACATAAGCAAAATCAGCTACTGGCATACTGCATAATAAGTATAGCTTTATTTTGGCTTCCATCTTTTCAGTGTGTAAATAAAAAAACAGCCATGATTTTAATTCTGCTCTGATAATTTAAGATTTGTTGTACATAAATAAACTTTGTGCAGTTTTTAGCTCTACTGGTCATAGAGCAGGAGAGCTTATAGGATAGTCTGTTGTCCATCATCTGGCTGTCCATTAGCACAAGTTTGTTATCGCTACTCCTGCTAAACTACTTGGAGGATTGCTATGAAACTTTACACACACATTCATCCCATGGTCTAGTTGGTTATACATGAAATGGTGCTGCTCACACATCCAATATAGCCGCCACAGTGGCAATCTTGAAAATCTTGTTATTGCTACTCCTTCTGAATGGATAATGATATCAATAAGGGGTTTTCCTATGATGTCTAGTTGGTCATAAATGAAAATGGTGCCAATCTGACATCCAATATGGCTGCCACAGCAGCCATCTTGAAAATCTTTTTTATTGCTACTCTTCCTGAGCAGAAAGTCATATTGGCATGGAGTTTTCACCAGAATACTTCTTATGATGTCTAGTTGGTCCCAAATGAACATACTTCCAATCATATCATCATGGGGTTTTCACTGAAAGACTTCTTAAGATATCTAGTTGCTCCTAAAGGAAAATGGGACCGATCTGATGTCCAATATGTCCACAACAGCAGCCATCTTGAAAATTTTGTTATAGCTACTTCTAAATGAACATTTGTATTGACATGGGGTTTTCACCAGAATACTTCTTATGATGTCTTGTTGATCACAAGATCACCATGGTCAACTTGAAAATCTTGTTATCGCTACACCTTCAGAATGGATGGTTGTATCAGCATGGGGTTTTACTAAAAACTTTGTATAGTGTCTAGTTTATCTTAAATGAAAATGGTGCCACTCAGACATCCAGTATGGCCACCACACTGGCTATCTTGAAAAACTTCTTCTGAATAAATGGTCATGTCAAGATGGGATTTTCACTGAAAGACTTCTTATGATGTCTAGTTGGTCCTAAATTAAAATGGTGCAGATCTGACCTCCAATATGGCCATCACAATGGCCAATTTTTAAATTCTTGTTATGGCTACTTCTCCTAGATGGCTGGTCATATCAACATTGTGCTTTCACCAAAAGGCTCCTTATGATGTCTAGTTGGTCCTAAATGGAAACGGTGCCAATCTGATATCCAAAATGGCCACCATGGCAGCCATCTTGAAAATCTTATTATTGTTATTCTCCAAAATGGAAAGTCATATCAGCATAGGGTTTTCACCAGAAGACTTCTTAAGATGTCTTGTTGATCCTAAATTAAATTGGTGTAGATCTGATGTCCAACATGGCCACCATGGTTTTTGCTACTCCACTTAAATTGAAAGTAGTTTTGACTTGGGAGTTTTCTTGAGAAGAGTTCTTATGGTGTCTAGTGGGTCCTAAAGTAAAATGATCCAAACTGATCCTCAGTATGGCTACCATGGTGGCCATGTTAAAAATATTGTTATCTCTACTCATCCCAAATGGATGGCCACATCAACATGGGGTTTTCACCAGTAGACTTCTTATGAGAACTAGTTGGTCCTAAATGAAAATGGTCCCAATTGTATATCCAATATGGCTGCCATGACAACCATCTTGAAAATCTTGTTGTCACTACTGCCCCTGAATGGATGTTCATGTTGACATGGTGTTTTCCCCAAAAGACTTTTAATGATGTCTACTTGGTCCTAAATGAAAATAGTGCCAATGTGACATTCAGTATGTTCACCACAGCTGCTAATTTGAAAATCTTGTTATCGCTGAAGAATATCAGAGATTCTTTCAATACTCAGCAGTTAAAAGGAAGAAATGGTCTTATCCTGAATTGCTGGAAATTCTTTTTGGCCAGTAGAGCATCAGTCTTGAGGGACTCTTGTTTTTGTACTATTCCTTTTACTAGCAGCAATAACTTACCTGTCACTGTTGAATGGCTTTACTTTTTCATGATGAAAAACCACCGTCCATTTTATGTGAATACATCTTCACACAGAATGGAGAATTGTCAGTATGACGCAATCCACTATTGCACTTCACATGGTCCATGTGCAGAACGGTCATCTTTTTCAAGGACGCCATGCTGTATTTACGTTTTGCCAAGATCGTCACCAGAGAAAATTTGCTTGTAGTGAGTGTTTACCGCATTAGCAGTCTCCCTTCTACAGTTAATTAGAATCTCAGTGTTACACTATCCATTCCATAATTTAATTTCTATGCCTGTAGCCTTTACCCCCCGTTAGAATTCAGTTCTTTAAGGGACCTACAAGGTTACCTTGTGTATCCCATCTTTTAAGGGTTTGGGTACACTCTCCTATTTTTCAATATACAACTAAGGTATGGGTAAGTACTTGTGTTAAAGGAATAACAACAGGCTCTGCCTAACATAGAGAACAGTCTATTCCTCTCTCTATTCAAAAACATAGATTGACATAACCAACAATAAAATCAATGAATATTTTGTTTGTTGTCCTTCAACACACTGTATATTAATAATTGTCTGTGCTCTCGCTTTGCATTGTTATTGCATGTGTGTCTGCATTTTTCTTCAGTAAAAGGTTCAACAGTGGGAAACATCTTGCGTTACTAAAGGAAAAAGACAGGTAAATTCTAACGGGTCATTCAATTATTTACCTGGTGCATACACAGAGGTGTACTTAATATGCACTGCATACAACCAGGTGAGTTTATGTATGACATCAAAATATAATGTCATTATTTTGTTTTTCAGAATAATGTCAGGACAGTCTGTGGGACAATGTGGCCACAAGAAGGGCCCTTGGGACACTAAACCAGACTGCATCAGTTGCTCCAAGTGCACATGAAAAAATCGTTGTGCACTTTGCAAATTATGGCCTTCTGAAACCTGGAATCTAGCCAATTCCAGCCGCACCTATGAAGAGTTGAGGAAACTTCCCTCCCGATCATCTTTGGAGTTTTCCAGTTTTTCTCTCGCAGACACCCCAGGGATCTGCAAGAGGTTTAGCTCATCGGGTCAGAAGAGCACTCCCGGGTCCCAGAAGTTTATGGGGCCAGCTTGTTCGGTGGCCTGTGAGGCACCTCCAGAAGGAGGGACTGAACATTTGAGTAGATTGTTCCCCCCTAAAAGGAGAAGCCGGACACTCCTCATGTTCAGGGCAGCATGTTGCTCCCTCCTGAGAGGGAGGTGGTGCACCGCTCATCTCATGCCCTGGTCAGCATGTTGCTCCCACCCGCTAGGTGGTGCCCCATATATCTCATATCCAGGGATGTGTGTTGCTCCCTCCCTAACAGGAGGTGGTGCACTGCTCCCAACACTTCTGGGGTAGCGTGTTGCACCCTCCCAATATGGGGGATCAGCACTGCGCCCTTCTGAGTGATGAATCAGCTGAGAATGAGGTAATCTCCAATTATTACTCAGCGGCCTCATGGTACAGGGATAGGATACAGACCGAGTTCCCCCCTCTACCATCCCATCCTCTGCAGGATTGGGAGTTTGCCCACCAGGCTCAGACTAGGGAAGAGGATTGGATCGGTATCCTCCCTCCCTATTATCCGAGCAAATCCTTACAGGATGTGGGGCCATCCACTTTAGGATCCTTGGTCCTTTATGCCCCTACAGTAGATGTGATGCTGCAGCTCATGTCCTGCCATTACCTCCTCACCAGGTAGCATCAACCCGGAAGGCTAGAAGTGTCGCATCATCACTCTTCCTTGGAGGACATCATGAAGGCAGCATTTTGGCGATCCCATACTACCTTCTCTACCTCCGCTAATTGCGCAGGTATTCTCTATTGGGACCAATAGTTATAACACAACATATGGCCCAGAGGGACTCCAACAATTTGTAAAGTGGATCTCTCCCTCAAATGGTGAGCACTTTCCATTTTTCTCTGTTTTTGATCAGTTTAACACATCAGCCTACCCACCTAACTGACAAATTCAGCTATATAATAGTGATAGGGTAATGTATTGCTGCTATTAAAATGTAGTTTTTTGGGGGGTAAAACTAATTTTAATTATGCAATACTTACCCATCACTATTATCAAATGCCCTCCTCCCACCCCGCTCTGATGTCCGGGCGTAATTTCGTCTATGAAAAAGATGAATGTTTGTGCAGGCGTGGAGAGGTGCATGGGTGTGACGTGTCTTGTTGACAAAATCTCCACTCTAAGTGGGAGGATGTTTTCACATCAAACGGACGAGATTTTTCGACACGAAAAAGTAATAAGCTATATAATAGTGATGGGTAAGTATTGCATAATTAAAATTAGTTTTACCCCCCAAAAAACTACATATTTTCATACTGAAGGAAAGGGGTGGGGACAGCCCTAGGGACTCAAGCCCTCTCCTACTGTGCATCATTCTCCCGAACATCCCCATAGGTGTTCACCTAGGCCTCTTTTCATAGCCTTGGTCAAGCATCACGGACAATGGGTGGGTCCTTTCCATCATGAGTGAGGGTTACCGATTCCAGTTTCAGGAACAACCCCCCTGTATCAAGGACCCCCATGTTATTTCACCAGTCCAATCTGGTGAAATTGAGGGAGGAGGCGCATACCATTTTGCAGAAAGGGGCAATCCAGCGGGTCCTGCACGATAAGTCTCCCACATTCTATTACCAAATCTTCCTGGTTACCAATATAGGCAGAGTTTTGCATCATTATTGATCTCTTCTCTTTAAACCGCTTTCATCTGGAGGAACCTTTCAAGATGGAGACCACCTCCTCAATCCAGAACACACTTTGTCCGTCAGAATGAGAGGTCTCCATTGACCTTCAGGATGCCTATTTGCACATCCCGATATTTCCTCCACACCATAAATACCTCCGGTTTTGCTTGGACCAGGAAGTTTGTCAATTCCGGGTTCTGTCATTTGGAGTCTTCACCTGAGTTATGGGAGTGGTAGTGGCCAACTCCGATTACTGGGAACACCGATTCTCCATTATTTTGACGACTAGCTGATCCACAATGTTCAGGTTCAGTCCTGACATCGGGATCTGTTCCGTTCTTGGTCTGCGGTAGCTTGGTTGGATCTTTTACCCAACCTCGAGATGTCAGAGCTCATTCCATCTCAGGACTTTGTTTACGTGGGAATGAACTTCCTCATGAACCAGAACTTAGTCCGGGTTCCACTGGATCAGATAGATCAAATCCTGGCACTCTTAGAAGCGCTACGAGCAAATACATCTTTTTCTGCTCACCTTTACTTATCCCTATTAACAACCTTGAATGCCACTGTGGACTTGGTTCCCTTAGGACATTTCCATATGCGCCCTCTACAGTTCCTCCTCCTTGCAAGGTGGAAACCACACAGAGATTTTCTATCAGCCATGATCCCTCTAGGACCAGTTTTTGATCGTTATATGTGTTGGTGCATGAATCTGAACAGATTCCTGATGGGTCCCCATGCATGCACCCCACTCCTATCTGTTCGACGATGCGTCAGATTCTGGCTGGAGTGCTCATTTAGAGCCAGAGGACATAATTCTCCAGGGTCTTTGGACTCTTGCCAAATCATCCCTCCACATCAACAACCTAGAAATGAAAGCCGTATTTCTAGCATTGCAAGGGCGCATCAACAGAGTAAGGGGTAGATGTGTCATGGTCTTTTCCGACAACACAATCGTCACTGCGTATCTCCGACGTCAGGGAGGCACACATGCTCCTCCTCTTTGCATGGAGGTCTGGAACCTACTCTGCTGGGCCACCTCAGAGAATATCACCCTCCAAGTTCGCTACATTCCAGAAAAGAAGAATGTATTAGTGGACAGCCTGTCCAGTACAATTAGAGACATTCTCATGGAATGGAGTCGTCACTGCTCGATAAGAGAGTCCATTTTCACACTGTGGGGAAGACCCCTGGTGGACCTGTTTGCGACCAGGCTAAACAACATACTTCCCTTTTATGTTTCTCTAGTCCCAGACCAGAGAGCATGGGCAGTGGACACCTTCAGCCTCCAGTGGGATTGGCTATTCGCATACGCCTTCCCACTGCTACCTCAAGTTCTGCAAAAAGTCAGAATTTCCACTGCTCAAATCATTCTACTCACCCCACTGTGGCCCTAGCTATTGTGGTTCAGCGATCTTATAGATCTGTTGATCGATCAAACCAGGTCTCTACCTCAGGAGTGATCTTCTGTTGCAACACCAGGGTCCCTCCTCTACATCAGCCCACACATTCTCCACCTTCACACTTGGCTCATCTCAAGCAACCTCTTAGCCAGAACAAGTTTTGGGGCTGAGTTGCCAGTGGCATCATTCAGGCCAGGAGAGCTTCAGCATCCAAGGTCTATGATGCCAGGTGGAAAATCTTCTGTGATTTGTGCAGTAGGAAACTAGTTGATCCTCACTGTCCCTCTGTAACTTCCGTTGCTGATTTCCTTCTGTTCCTGTTTGAGACCAAAAGATGTTCAGTATCCACTATCAAGGGCTACAGAGTTAACATTTCTAACACACTTAAATTCTCTCAGGGCACAGCAATCGGTTTGGATTTGCATCTTGCTGATCTTATTAAGTGTTTTGAGCAGCAGAAACCTGACTCCTGCTTTCTTATGCCCAGATGGAATCTTTCTTGTGTTGTATGGTCCTTAACCAAAACCCCCTATGAACCATTGAGTGAGACCTCCTTTCAGAACCTGACACTCAAGACTGTGTTTATACTCACACTTATGTCTGTGAAAGCGAGATTCATGCCTTGTCTATTGACACTGGCTGTCTCCAGTTTAAAGGGAATTACGATTCCGTTTCTCCTCTTTGTCAACCAGGATTTTTAACTAAAAATCAATTGCCATCGGTAGCTCCACTACCTATAGAGATCCCCAGTCTCAGTTGAATCTGTGCTGGGGATGATCAAGATAGACTCTTATGCCCAGTGA
This sequence comes from Margaritifera margaritifera, assembly GCA_029931535.1. Classification (NCBI taxonomy): domain Eukaryota; kingdom Metazoa; phylum Mollusca; class Bivalvia; order Unionida; family Margaritiferidae; genus Margaritifera; species Margaritifera margaritifera. The sequence continues at coordinate 311,799 of JAQPZY010001651.1, forward strand.
GAGCCCTCAGTTTGTATCTTAATTCCTCCAAAGGAAAAAGAAAGGGTAAGAAAAGTCTTTCCCTTCCTCTTAAGGGCTCCGTCAACATTATCTCATGGTCGATTGTCACCACAATCAAAACAGCGTATCAGTCCCTTTACCGACCGAGACCTTTCCTTTATGAAACTTAAGGCCCATTAGGTTTGAGTCATTGCTGCCTCATGGGCCTACCTTAATCACTCATCCTTTTACCTCTGGTCGTTAGCACAACAAAGCGCAGGCATTTTTTTTATCTGGGACCCATCATTGCGGTACAACGTGGACCAGAGAGACACCACCTAACTAACAAACTCAGCTACGCAATAGCTACGGGTAAGTTATTGCTGCTGTTAAAATGTAGTTTTTAGGGGGTGGGTATAAAACTAATTTAAATTATGCAATACTTACCTATTGCTATTGCCAAATGCCCTCCTCCCACCCCACTTTGATGTCCTGGTGTAATCGTCGTCTGTGAAAAAGATAACTGCTCCATGTATAGACCATGCGAGGTGCATAAGTGGATTGCATCATACTGACAATTCTCCACACTGTGAGCATGTATTCACATCAAACAGACTGGTTTTTGCGGCATGAAAAAGTAAACCTACGTAAGAGTGATGGGTAAGTATTGCATAATTAATATTAGTTTTACCCTCCAAAAAAACTACATATTTGGTTTGGAGAATAAAGAGTTCAGTGTTTAAAGAAAGAGACTAAAAGTCTTATGTATTTTTTTTTTTTTAAGCATCATTGTAAAGATCTCTGCTGTCAGAACTTGGAAGGTTCCTTCATGTTTGGGTTGTGTGCATCATTTGAACATTACATTTGACAAAGCAAGTTTGTCACAACACAGGTAATTTCAGGCAGGGCATCTGTGTTAAACGAACTCACTTATAGTTGTTGTTTTTTTTCTTCTCAATTATAATTTCTTTCACATGGATATGATTGCTAAAAATAAAACCTGGATTTTGTATCATTGATCTCGAGAACTATTCTTGCACTGTATATTGTGGAGAAAGTGGAAACGTTCAGAGGAATGGAAACTGTCTTCTTTATGTGAAATTTTGAAATTCTGTTGGCTTAATTTTATTTTTTTTAAGATTCTAGCCAATCAAATTTCTGGTTCTTAACACTAGATTAAACATATGTGCTCGTGGTGTTTCTTGATACAAAAGTGAGGCCTGATTTCTTGGGGATGTTCATTAGTAGTAATCAAATGCTGTATAGAAATTTCCTTGGGTACACTGGTAAATCTTGATCTTGAACTTAACCAATAAATACCAGTCTAAGCTCCAACTACCGTATATACTCGCGTATAACCTGGGTACAAATGCAAACAACATAGACCCTGATCTGTTGTTGCATAATGTGCCGGTTTGTCTGTGTTTGTTCTACTGATTAGTCCTTACAAACTGCATAGACCCAGATCTGCTGGCGCATTATGCGACAACAGATCTGAGTCTATGCAGTTTGAAGTTGGTATCTGCCTATAGGCGAGTATATACAGTAGCGTTGTATTAGTTGTTTCTTTTTCAATTTTCTGTAGTATTATTACTCAGCGGTGTTTTGAGGAAGAACTAGCAGAAGGCAAAAATGCATGGTTCAGTCAAGTTCTTTGCTGGCTAATATATTAACATATCATTTGTTTTAATTTCAAAATCATCCTTTTGACAGGTTCACAATATATTTAGGCTGCTTCAGTTATCTCTAGTGGAAACCCAGAAATTACCATAAATAATTTTTTTAGCATTATTAAATTTTGCACAACACAATAAATTCAGCATATTTACTTCACCAACTTGTTTACCAATAAATGCATAGTCATCAGTATTGCATATGCGGTGAAACCTCTTGAGATTGAAAATCAGTGGGATCAAGTCAATGTTTTGGTTTTGAGGGGGTTTGGGTTTACTGAGGCTCTCAATTTTCACCTAAAATGAGATAGTCAGTTACAGCATAATGTTTATATTATGATTAGTGTCTACATTTAAGTTTTATTAATATATTTATCTTGTTTCTGTTGATATTTATTGTGCAAGTGTTTTACATACATTTTGTTTCAGCACATGCATTTATACTTTTATGTTTGGTTTCATTTGTTTTTTTTTTTTTTTAACGTCACTTTTTAACACATTAGTGGGCCATTGGCTATATCAGGCTGTGGAAATGGGAGCTAAGTGCCTTTTCCAATTACACATCAAAGCAACCGACCTGGTCAGGTATCAAACCAACTCTACCAATGCTTTTATGTAAATTATTATGATTTGATAATACACAACTAACCAGTAAATATGAGAGAACATTGTTGCAAAATTGTTCTTTTGCTGGTCATTGTCAGCACTAATGTCGAAAGGTGGGCATGAGCCTTGTTTTAAAGTTCAAAAGTCAGTTGATTGAATTTTTTATAGGTGTATGTATAGCATCAGACATAGATGATCTGCAAATAAACATAATCTTGTTTGATTTGCACAACCATTGGCATTGCATTAACAACAATTAACTTCATAAGCTTTCACTTTTGCCAGGTGTAAAGACTACCAATTAGCATATTGTTGAGACTATCTGTTTTCTGTGCCAGTATGTGTGCTGGGTTTCATTTTACTTCATACATGGCCCTAGGCTATTTCCAGACCATTGGCTCACAACTGGAATTTGGCAGCTACCTGGTCAGGTTTTTAGTAAGTTTATTATTATGGGGTTCATTTTAGTGCAAAAATTAAACTTGGTACCGAAAATTTGTTTCAATTTTCAAAATAGATGGGTTTAAGTTTACTGAATATTTTTGTATTGACATTAAAGAAGGACAAATTCGGGACCAGAACATATTTTCAGTTTCAATATGTTTTTGGTTTAGTAAGGTTTTGCTGTAATACTTTTGGGTGAATACTGCTTTTAAAATTTTAATTTACTTGTGAAATTTGCTAAATGTTTGTTCTCACTAGAATTTGTGATATAAAAGTATGAAAACAGCTTTCTTGTTTATTGCATGGCTTAACATGGCATCATACGAGTCTTTGTTGATTTTTTATAAATTTAGAAACTGCATTTCTCATGTCGCCCTTCATGTTTGCTGGCTAGGAGTGATCAATTCACTTTGTTCTGCATCAACCCTTGTCATAGATAACAAGCCAAAACTGTGTCTGCTGCTCCGCCATCTGACTGGATGCAACTGAATAAACTGGTCAAATCAGATTGCTTGTTTTAATTAATAAGAAAGATAGTTTGGAATTATTGTAGCAGCCTCTGTCAACACGTCGCATGTTTGTTTCTTCAGTTTAAACCTTCCAAATGCAAGCTTTTCTTTCCAGTCAAGGCATCAATAAAGTCATCATATTGACTGCCTAACACGTCACATAACAATATCTCATTGGTCAGTTGATTTTACTTGATATTGGTAGCAACTCTTGCATCCATATAAGGATACTTATTCAAAACACTTTCAGCTTCTTACATATGACATGGGTCGATGTGGAACAAAGTGGATAGACAACCTTTGGATTTACAAGTGTCTGATGATGACATGGTCAGTGCATATCTGGGAAATGTCTATGTCCAATATTTAGACAGACATAATTTATCATGTAGCCAATGACAAGTGGTGGTCATCTTTTGAAGACAGATCTATGACCTCAGGTGGCCCTACCTGAAGTTGAACACTTCTGGTACTCTCAGTTTTTTATGGTTCCATAAAACCTTGAAATATCCTTGAATTTTGGAGGGATGCCTAAAACAGTTCATTGAATTAAAAAAAAAAAAAAAAAAACTTTCCTTGACAGATAGGACATAGTGAAAAAAGTATGTTTTTCCTGTAATCCAACTGATCCTTCTAAAATCTCACAGACTGTTTTTTTTTTTCCATCAGTATATATTATTGACTACTCATAATACTTCATAGTTCTTCAGTTTGACAATTGGAACTAATTGAGAATATTCGATTTCGTATATTATTAAACAAATTTTATTTTTTAAAAACTTACCTACCAATGCAACTTGTTTTAAACCTCTTACATGACACATAATTTTGTTTACTCTGGCCTAGACAGTAGATCCCTGTACGCTCCTTTTTACTTTGATAATTAAAATAAATTACTCTGCCTTGTGGGACAGATGTCACCCTGTATCACCTGTAATCAGAAGAAAAGTAACTCTTATTATGAGATTAATCATGGGCAATTCTACCCCTCCAGCTTGGTCATTAACCCTGCAATTGAGACCTTAAGGGAAACATTAGTGGACCGCAGTCATATGATACAAGAAGAAACAGCGTAGTTGGCATTCATAATGGATTTTAGTTTAATGGTAAGAAGCAGTAAATAGAGCTACTTTGTCACTTTCTAAGGAAGTGTTGTGAGCCTTACTATGTTTTTTGGACCAAAAGTTCATCGTTTAAGTTAAGGGTGCATTAACCTTCTTAGATAAATTTATGTTTCCTGTCCTGATCATTATCTAACACTGTGATTAAAACCTGAAACAACAGTTTATTAGAGAACCTAGAGCGTCCTCTATTAGATTTGTTATTTTTTTGGCAGATGTGTGTTTTAAGACTGTTTTTATTCTTTATGGAAAAGATTACTTCCTTTGTTGGACTGTCCTTCTCATACTTACAAAAAAAGATATAATAAATAAGTACTGTACCAGTCACACACTCCATAAATAATAGAGTAGCCTACAGATATAGAATAGCTCATCTCCCAGGGTGTGAAACAACCGAATTTCCTTTCAGCTTTCTTCTCTGAATGCTAACTGCTGAACATGCGCAGCACTGCATCTAGTGAGCTGAGGTGTTTCGTTCCTAGTGAAATGAAAACTAAACCTGCCAATGGAAGTGGTGCAAGTAGATACAGATTCTTATTTATTGGTAGCCTGTGTTCTCTATTGGTAATTTTCCAAAGTATCAGCTTTATTCTTGTAGAATTTTTTTTTCTAGGATACCAACATTTTAGGGGAATAAATGTATTACATATGTTTGTTTGTTTTTTTAGACACATATCCCATATATACTCACTTATAAGTAGTATCCAACTGCAGACAACATAGACCCTGAACTGCCATCGCATAATGGACTGGCAGATCAGGGTCTATGTTTGTTCTACTGATTACTCTTAACAAGCTACATAGACCCAGTTATGCCTGCCCAGCACAAGACGGCAGATCAGGGTCTATGCAGTTGGCAGTTAGATGAGATTTATAAGCGAATATATATGGTATATATGATGTAACGGCTTTTATGAACATATAATGATATGTATATTTGTAGTCCATAACTGACGATGGTGTTATGTACCAAACTGCGTTATAGTGAGAACAGCGTTATGTATGGAACCTCAATATATTGAGAATAGCGTAATATACTAAAATATGGCATAACGGAAACTGTCAGAATTTTTTAAATAATGGTGTTTTAAAAAGGAAATAAAGATATAACACTAAGCTTCACCTTTTCTTCTCTCAACATATATTGTTTTACATTGGTATGATTTTGGTCATGGGGTCCATAGTGGTACCATGTTATATCTGGAATCATGTTATAATGAAGCAAGTTATAACAAGGAATATATATATATATATATATATATATATATATATATATATATATATATATATATATATATATATAATTTTTTTTTCTTAGTAATATAAATACTGTTGACATTAAAAACAAATGAGTGATGCTTTACCATGGCATACAGGGGAAAGGAGGGGAGGGGCACTTTGAATGTCAGCTTGATTCATATTTTGTTGTAACTTTAAATTTGCGGTCAAGCTTGCCCATGAAAAACATGAGAAGTAGAGTCCCACGAATTTAAAGTAATTCATAGTAGTAAAAGAGACAAAATGAGTACAGTTGCTTTTGGAGTGTGCAAGCAGTAAATTTTGTAAAATAAATTGGGCGGCCATTAGTATATACTTTACAAATTTGTTAATCATTTTTGAGTTCAGGTCAAGTCAACCTGCTTCATTCTGCTGGGATTTTCATTAGTAGTTTCTGCTGCATTATTAGATAAAAATGTATACATGCATGTAGTATCCCTCAAATTTTCTGAGTCTCCTCAAAAGTGGATAAAACTCCGCCTTCCGTCTGGGTTGAGCATGAGACCATATCTCCCATTTGTAAACTTCAAGTTATTTTGTTAAATTTCATGATATATGTATTGTATTCTGCTGCCTCTCCCCCCCCCCCCCCTTCCTGGGCTCAGATACCTGACTATAAGCTTTTCTTTCAGTAAGAAGTTGAATGAATGAAAATTTCTTCCAAAATAAATTTTTTTTAATAAACCTGGGTTTTAAGAGTGTATTTGTTTCACCAGTGATCAGTTAAAACTAAGTAACATAAGGTACAGTAATATCTACCATTGTTTACCTTTTAACTAATACATGCAGGACATTTCATTTTGACAGACACATAATGACAAAGATCATTCAAAACTTGCACTAAAATAGAGTATTGCAAGTGCCAGAGAAGATCACCTGTCTTAGTTTTGAAATCTCCACCAAAAAAAAAAAAAATGTCAAAGGTACAGGCAAATCAGTGACATCCACAACTGCCTGAAGGCTGATAACCCAAGCTAGGAAATTGACAAACATTATGTCTTTATTTATACTAATGCCACACCCACACACAAAAGAAGTGGATTTCTTTTAGAATAAATGTGTTTAATAAATATGAATTGTAAAAGGTGACTTAGGTGAAGAACCTGCAACTTAAAGATCCCAAAGAATAATTAAATCCCTTGAACATGTCAGAAAATACTGTTTTCTTATTTTTAGCTCTACTGATCATAGACCAAAAGAACTTATGCGATGGTCCATCATCCGTCCATCTCTTACCACAAGCTTGTTATCGCTACTCCTCTTAAACTACTTGGAGGATTGCCATGAAACTTTACACACACACATTCATCCATTGGTCTACTTGGTCCTAAATGACAATGGTGTTGCTCGGACATCCAGTATGGCACCATGGCAGCCATCTTGAAAATCTTGTTATCGCTACTCCTCCTGAATGGATGGTCATATCAACATGGGATTTTCACTAAAAGACTCTCTTATGATGTCTAGTTGGTCCTAAATGAAAATGGTGCTGATCTTACGTCCAGTATGACTGCCATGGTAGCCATCTTGAAAACTTTTTTATTGCTACTCCTTCTACATGGATGGTCATATCAACATAGGGTTTTAACTAAAAGACATCTTATTATGTCTAGTTGGTCCTAAATGAAAATGGTACCGATGTGAGGTCCAATATGGCCCCCACTGCAACCATCTTGAAAATCTTGTTATTGCTGCTTCTCCTGAACAGATGGTCATATCAACATGCAGTTTTCACTAAAAGACTTCTTATGATGTCTAGTTGGGCCTAAATAACAATGGTGCTGATCTGACTTCCAATATGGCCACCACATCAGCCATCTTGAAAATCTTGTTATCCATCTTGAACATCTTGTTATCGCTACTCCTGAATGGATGGTCATATCAACATGGGATTTTCACTCAAAGACTTCTGATGATGTCTAGTTGGTCCTAAATGAAAATGATACCGATCTGATGTTCAATATGGCTGCCACATTGGCCATCTTGAAAATCTTTTTATTGCTACTTCTTCTACATGGGTGGTTATATCAAAATGGGGTTTTAACTGAAAGGTTTTTTATAATGTCTAATTGATCCTAAATTAAAATGCTGTTGATCTGACGTCCAATATGGCCACCTTGGCAGCCATCTTAAAAATCTGTTTTTTTTTATCACAACTCTACCCGAATAGAAAGTCATATTTTCGTGAGGTTTCACCAGAAGACTTCTTATGATGTCTAGTTTGACTTAAATGAAAATGGTGCCAATATGATATCCAAAATGGCCACCATACAGTGGCCATCTCGAAAATACTTTTGTCGCTACTCCTGAAAGGATGGTCGTATCAACATGAGGTTTTCACTAAAAGACTTCTTATGATGTCTTGCTGGTCTTAAATGAAAATGGAGCAGATCTAATGTCCAATATAGCCACCACAGCAGCCATGTTGAAAATCTTGTTATTGCTACTCCTGAATGGAAAGTCATATCTTGAAAATATTGTCTCTACTCCTCCCAAATGGATGGCTATATCAAGATGGGGTTTTCAACAATAGACTTTTTATGATACCTAGTTGGTCCTAAATGAAAATGGTGCCAGTTGTACATTCAATATGGCTGCAACAATGACTGTCTTAAAAATATTGTTGTCACTACTCCCCCTGAATTGATGATCATTATGGCATGGGGTTTTCACCAACACACTTTTAAAGACATCTGCTTTGTCCTAAATGCAAATGGTGCCAATCTGACATCCAATATGTGCACCACAGCAGCTAATTTGAAAAAAATTTATTGCTGAAGAATATTAGAGATGGTTTCAACACTTGACAGTTAAAAGGAAGAAATGGTCTTATCTTGAATTCCTGGAAATTCTTTTTGCCCAGTAGAGTGTCAGTCCCTTAAAGGGATTCTTGTTTAAGATGTACATTAGATCATTGTCTTAGGTAAATTTTACCTTTTCATGGGAATGCAGATTCACTCCTATGATCAATAAACAATTACATTTTGCTTATATTTGTTTATATTTAGTAATACATGACTCGGTTAAAGATATGAACAAAGGGTGTCTTATTTATTGATTTTACAATCTGTTACTTCATAATTTATCATATTTTAAAATAGAAGTTAAAAGAGATGGTCAACAATTTGTTCTTCGTTTGATATACTTTACAAATTCTGAACTGATTTAAAATTTAATTGGGATCCACAGTAGCTCAGTTGGTAGAGTGTCAGACTCTTAATCCAAGGGTTGTGGGTTCAGTACCGGCCCAGGCCAACCTGGGACAGCTGCCGTGTGTACTTGTTTAGGGCACTTAGCTCTTCTATTTCCTCTGCATGATATAGCCAATAATATGTCAAAAGTATCTTTACCCTCTCCCCCAAAACACACACACATATATATATATATATTCAAAAAGGTTATATTTGGGATACATTGAAATGTCCATAACAAATATCCTGCATTGAACTGCAAAACTCTTGCATTGGAAACACAGATCTCCTGCATTTGCACTTTGGACTTGTCACATGCATTTTTATACCATGTTTTCAATAGGGAGGTCAGGGAAGGCATAACAGATTTTACTTGCAAAGGAACTGACCAGGAGAGGGTGCATCTAGGATTTTCTTTGTAACCAGGATATTTTTTTTTGTTTTTACCTCAAGATAATTAATTTTGTTCACTTAATATATTGAATATAATTTTTCTGTAAATCAGAACAAGAATATTGTTTTCAAGCTATTTGGGGGGCCCAGATTTTATTTTCTTACAACAAACCCCCCCCCCCCTCCAGCCCACGAAAATGAAATGGTTCATCCCTAACCTAGTTTCTCAGTGGTCACTTGATTGTTCTGTGCTTGGGCTGCAATCTTTTTTTGAAGTCAGGAGTCTGAATTACAGTTGCCGACCAATCACATAGTGTTATATTTATCTTGATTTATAAGGAAGGTCTGGGAGAAGTGAACCCAGTAACTTGGAAGATCTCTAGGCAGGATAAGCAATGATAGATCTAGGTTACATACTATTGTTCTCTTGATTTATGGAATGTAACATCAGACTGTCTAACTATACAAAATCGTACATAGAAAAGAATTTTTGTTTTTTTTGGTAATTTTTATTATTTACCTTAATTACTTTCTGTACATTGGTTAATATATAGTAGGTCGGGGAACCATCCTACAATGGCAGTCAAGTAGTGGTAGGGAAAGGAGAAAATTAGCATATATTTATGTATGAATATAAATATAGCAATTTTTAATATAAGGATATGGATTATGGAGGGGGGGGGGGGAGAGAGAGAGAGTAACATTTATGTTGTAAGCATAATATCCTGTATTGCATTTCCAATACAATACTTGTAGTATTACATTTCCAATACAATACTTGTAGTTAGTGTATTGATCAGTGCAAGCTAGGACAAATTCAGTTAACCAACTTGGAATCCAATCTATCTTAGACACAGGATACTGTAATTAACATGAATTCATATCTTGTATTTCAATGCTTGACTTCAATCTTTTTGAGTTTAAGCACTTAACATGCATATATTCTGAATCTAACACTTAACATATACACACACTATCAATTACTGAATTACATTGGCAATTCTGAAATGTTTTAGACATATCATTGTAAACAAATTCATGTACTTTTACTCTCAGAGAAGGGGACAAATAAGTATGCATTTGGAATATTAATAGAGAATTTTAATCTGTTTACCAAAAATATGTCTATTGATTAAGTATCATATGTGGTAAATATACATGAATTAATTATATTCTGAATAAAGTAAATTTATGTAATGTTGCAAAGACTCTAGATTATCATGTTTGAAAGCAGTATTTTTTTCCAATTTCATGCTGAAATTTAAACAGTCTTAAATGATTCCAAAGTAGGTATCTTTTTCTCATACTTCATTGTAGATCAGTTTTTTTGCTGTCAACATTATGATACCTGTCATATTACAGCTATTTGTTTTAACCCTGCAAGACCAAACATTATAATTTGTTTAGTCAAATTGTAGTGAGTAATATGACTGCATAGATTGACTGCATATCCATGTTGTTAAATCTAACCAAAAGGTTTCTATTATTGAACATTTCCAGAAGATGTGAGAAGGAGAATCGGGAGAATTTTGGTAAAAAGTGCATTTATTATCATTCAATATAAACAAAATTGTCATGTAAGAGTTTGAAGTATCCTGTGTAATAATCTAAACTGGAATCATCAGAGATTACAATCTTTAGTAATTTTGTAAGCATAGGAGAAAACATTTTTCCATGGAATAGAGTCCAAAAGTAAAATTGAATTTGCCATTTGTCACAGGAAATAGATGAGGCACTGTTATTAGTAATTCATCGATATATCGATGCATCGATATTTTGCCATATCGATACACATATCAATACAAGAGGTGAAGAATCGATACAAAATGATATCTACCCTATATAAGTTACTTTAATCTTCAGCGGTCATGAATAATTATTAGTTGTTTGCCTTCTTATTCTTTAAACTGAGAATCGACAATGTATTGTATCGTAGGCTGTGTATCGTGAATCGTATTGATACGTGGCAAAGGTGTGTCGTTTCACCCCTAGTTATTAGAGATGACTATTCATCTTGTTCAGTCTCCAGATACAAAATGGTCTGCCTTACACAAGCAACATTCTTCATAGTGTTCTCTGGACAAGTTGTATGTAGAATGTAATAAAAGTAACTAAAAAGTGTCACATGGTCATAGGAGTAATTGAGAACTTTGTCACACAGTAATTGACCCATCTATCAGATGCACAGGTGATTGTCAGAAAAATATGTGTAACAGTGTTGAACATTCAGACCACCTCATCTATTTCTGCAAAGCAAAAATAAGCCACAGATGTACATGTGTATGTTAGCATAGTAATTTGCAGAAAAATCTTAATTTTGTTTGCAGGAAATTTCTTTGCAATAAAAGAAACCGCAATCTTCTAGGACCACCTTGGCTATTTCTACAATTGGATCGACCGTAGGATTGATAGAGAAGTTATGAATTAAAAAATAGTTCATTGCATTCGCAACTTCATGGACAATCCTTATTTCATAAATAGCAGAGGGGGTCCAAATGGCAGCTGTCTGCATACATTTGATGTATGATCTATAGGATTGACCGAGAAGTTGTGCATGAGTCTTGAATACAGAGGTAATTACACTTGTTTCCCCATGATAAGACTGGGAGGGTCAGCATAAACAAAAATTACGGGGTGGGCTTATTGTAAGACAAAGATATCCTTAGTAAATAGTTCCCAAAATTTGTTGTAAGTGGGGTAGGGCTTGTTATCTGGGATGGGCTTATCATTAGATAAATATGGTAGGTTTCATTTATGGACAGAGATATATAAATGTAATGCATAAACAGATGGACATATTCATTACAAATGGATGTATTGATTAACGTTTCCTTTTTAAAATTTAAAAGATGTAAATCCAAACTATTCATTATGTGTAACATTTCAGAGCATTATTGATCACTGCTATAATCAATCTCAATGTCATTTTGCCTATGAGCACAGTGGCACTCTATGTAATTTGTTTGCGAGCATGAAAATTCACAAAAGACAGGTCAATCATACAATGACAGATCTGGTTTAAGATAGGACAAGATTTATTTATAGTCTGTATGATTTAAAAACAACAATGTAACATAAGCTCTAATAAGCTTTCTACCAACATGACATAAAAAACAATAAAGACATCAAAATGAACATGATTTGCAAGACATACCAACACAGCATAATACATAGATACAAGATGAAAAAACACGTAGTGCATACCTGTAACTTCAAATATAAGCAATCAAATCACTTTCAAAAGGTAGTAATTAAAAGTGAATTTGGTATTTAGGTAACTAAAATCTACAGGTTAGGACCTGAATGATGGAAGAAAAAAACGTCTAGGCAACTTCTAAGTATTGGTTTAAATCAAAATTTAAATTAAATTAAAAGCACCAATTTAGGTCTAAAAGCATGCTGAGATGCAGATTAAGCCTTACTTAAAAAGGAAGGAGCTAACAGTAGGGCACTTGATGATATATAAGACAAGGACAGTAAATCAAAAGGGTAACATATTAGTTGTCATCATCATGGCAGGAGAGTTGGGGGGGAGGTTGTTATTTGCAGATATTACATTTACAGTTTTTACCATTCAAGGATAAAATTAATTATCTAAATGAATCAAAATTTGATTGGTCTCTAAGGTGATTCGGTAACTCATTCCACAGAATGGCAGCTGCATATCTAAGAGATTTTTTGCCGTATGTTGAGGTTTTAATTCTTGGAACATCTAAAATATTTGAGTATCTAAAATTTTATTTATTGTCTTTAAAACATATTAAATCATCCAAACATTTGGGAGCACACTTATTCAGAAATGTAAAAGTCCATAGAGCCATGGACCTAAGTCTGTGCACCTTCAGGGTTGACATTTTTGCCTTAAGTAAGAGTTTATGATAACTGCTTGTGTAATCATTATATATATATATATATATATATATATATATATATATATATATATATATATATATATATATATATATATATATATATACAATTCTCAGTATGCTCTTGTATTTTTTTTAAGTTTAGTAGTGTTCATGTCACTGCAGAAATGCCTGTCTAATGGACATAAGCTGAAATTGGAAATTATAAATGTATGTAGGATTGTCAGTTTGTTGAGTCTAGTTAACTTCTGACCAATACGTTTCAAGACAGATAGTTGCCTTGAAGTTTTCCTGCAAAAAGATTTCTTACATGTGAATAGAATTGCAGTTGATAGTCAATGTCAGTTCCTAGTAGTTTGAAAATTTCTTGACAGTTTATGACAGCACTGCTTATGTTAAGTACAAGCTTCATACCATCTTTTTACCCAAAGCTAGTGCTTGAAACTTTCAGGGTTGGCTTGCATTTTGTTCGCAGTGAACAAGTCAATCAGAATGTTGGACTCTTTTTCAAGTGTGTCAATCAGAATGTCAAAGTCCAGTGAAGAAAAAGACAAAGTGTTATCATCAGCATAGTTATATAAAGAGCCATATTTAATAAAATAAAAATATAATTGATAGAAACATTAAAGAGTAAAGGTCTGAGGATTGACCCCTGAGGATTCCCTTTTTGAATTACAGTCCAGTTACTCAAGAAACCCTGCATCTTAATTTGATGCTTTTGTTTTGACAGATAGCTCAGTAAGAGGCCTACTGAGCCATCTGACATACCATAAGCCCTTAGCTTGCAAATGAGAATATCATGAGGGAGACAGTCAAAAGCCTTAGATAAATCCATCAGAACTGTAGCTACATACTTGTTTTCATCAAGACCCTTCTGCATGTCTTCAAGTAAACGTAACAGAGTGGTCTGGCATCCATGACCTTTATGAAAAGTACCCAAATATTTGTTAAAAATGTTCTTAAAAAAATTATGCTTACTGGGTCTCAGTTTGATTTCTAAAACAATTTGGATATGATGGGTAGAATGTTGACAGGTCTGTAGTTACTTCATTGAGAGATTGTTCTTTTTGAAGATCGGAACTACTTGAGCTTCTTTAAGACAATCAGTAACAAATATTTTACTAAAGTTTTGTTAATTAGATCTGTAACATGGCCAACAAGGATTGGTCCCCCAGCTTTTAACATTTTAACAGGAATTTGATCCCTGCAGTAGCTTTTTTAAAATTCAAACTTCTCATCATTTTATACACTTCTTATGGTTAACCTGCTTAAATTCAAAAATTGAATCTATGTTACTATTGTCCTTAATAGCCTTGTAACTTTGCTGAGTTAAAGGGTCAAAAGAAACATGCCAATATCTAATGCCACATTTACATAAAAATTATTGAAGATTTCACATATTTCCTTGGTATTGTTGGCAATTTTTGTTCCTTCAATAAGAATTATCTTATCTTGACCATCAGAATATTTATTAGAAAAATAGGGCTTAATAGTTGACCACACGTTCATAGATTTAATACTCCCAGAGCATCTTTCTAAAAGTAAGTTCTCAGAGACTTATTCTTTAATTTGTTTACCAAATTTCTCTGATTTCTAGTTTTCCCAGGCTTTGCATAATCTGTACCGAGTATATTTTATAAACATCATATGCTTAGCATATATAGCTTTTCTTTATTCTCTGTTTATATACGGTAATGGTTTCCTATGTGGATATGTATGTTTTATTGGAGTATGTTTGTCTTCAACATTTAACAGAACTTTTTCAAAGTTAATATACAGTTGACAGATTGTGAGTCATTACTTGAAGACGAGGCAGTAAATGGAGCATTCTGTAAATCATTTACACAGTCATTCACATCCAAATCTTTGAAACTTCTGTGAGATTTGTTAAATTCTGGTAGCAGACTGCAAATAGTCTCTTAGCTGAATAAAAAACATTATGAAAATCACTATTTCCACTAGATAGATTAAAGGTATTCATACATTGGCTTTGTTTATTGCAAGTATTAGATCAACACAAAATGGATTACAACCATTCTTAAAACATGTAGGTTCTCTAATTAAGCATGCAAGATGAAAAATATCACATATATCACATAGGCAGCATATCAAAATTTAGGTCACCAATGATAATAAGGTTTTCACATTTAACCAGAATTTTGTCTGGCTGTTTGCAACTGTGCATAAATACATGCGCATATGTGGTAATTTTACCTGTCCAATAGAACTTTGTCCACTATGCAAAGTAAATCGTTGCACTTTTAGCGTTATATATCCAAAACTTTGATAAGATTTTCAATAGTTGTACTTGATTTAATGGAGTTCCCTTGATTTTGGATATGACTACCATTAAATATTTGTTATAGCCTCCCAATCACTGCCTGACCCCATGAAGAAAATAATGAACATGAAGATTGAAGTCCAGATCAAATGTACATGTATCATGTCAGTGAAGTCCAAAATTAAGGTAGTACATGTACATTGACTTTTTGGATCAGTTTATAATCCATTTCATTATTGTTGGAATATAAATCTGTGTGTGATGAAAGGTTTTAATTAGTTTTGACAGTATACCTAAATAATAGATGTATCCAGATTTTTGACAACCTTTAATTCTGTAATTTGAGTCCCACTTGCATTCATTACTAAAAGTTTATACAGTAGATTAGGTTACCATGATGTTAGAATTGATCCCTTTCAATGTGTTTGTGAGTCAATTTCAGTCTATATGATAGCACTAAATTGCTAATTTTTCTGCAACAGGCAGATCATACTAGCTTTACCTGGTTGTTTATCATACCTTGGCATAGATAGGCACGTTAAGTCAAAGATGAGATGTGTCCATCAGAGCGGAAACTATCCAGAGGCATGATATACTGGTGTAGATCCACTTTTCTGGATTGTTTTCTCTGGGAGGACAAAACTATTTCTTGTTTTTAAAAGTTGTTCTCAGCAGAGCATAGATGTATATTTTGAAAGTGTCCTATATATACCATGCTACCTTCATGGATTTACTCTCAAACCCTGTAGATAAAAGGCTAAATTGGTGAGTTTGTTATTTATATCTTGAGAGTTCAGATTGCGAGGAAAGTTCTGGTTGTATTCTCTGTTTACCTTCCTTTTACTGTCTGACACCTGCTTGATAATTAAGTATTAATTGCGAGTGTACTAATACATATTTTAAATGGATGGGGGAAGGGGAAACTTTGTAGCAGCACAAATGCCTTTTTTTTTTTTTAAATTAGAATATTGATGAACGGATCCTTTACCTACCTTCACAGGGGATATCTCTTCCAGAAACCTGTAAAGGTGACCACCATTTTATTGTTCCATTTTAGGGACAGAACATCTGTTTAGCTTCATAGCCAATATTGATGATTATAAAGGTGCTAATAATTTATTCTTGTTCTTGCCACTCATTAGTGCTCTAACCCAGAACTTTTGGCACCAGAGTCAGGATGCTAACCTCTTGACTGCTACCTCCTCCTCTCTGTCTTAAATGGAAGTTAGTTTTGGATACCTGCATTTTTTTTTCTTCATCTTGCTACTTGATAGAGTTTCCATCACAGTTATTTTCTTGTTGATATGGAAGCCCAGTTGGTGAATTTCCTGTTTTTTTTCTTCATAGTGCACAACAGCTGCCTTTGTGAGATGGTTCTGACCTACTTCGGTAAGAATAAAGGAGTAGTGAATTGTTGCACAATTTAAGAACACATGTATTCTGTTCTTCATATGCAACAAAGAGAAAAATATCAGCTCTAGAGTGTTTTTGCATTTCTCCTTTTGCTGCATGTAATTGCTCAAACAAATGACACATATATGTATTCTGTCTTTCCTAATTACAAAGACATGCATTGTCTTGACAGGTCCATATTATTTATGTACAGTATAGTGGACAGCTAACTGCAAACTATTGGCTACAATAATAACTTGGTTATCACTATAGTAAATAGTAAAGGTCGAGAATTGATTCTGAAGTCTATAAATTGATTATCAGAAGTGAATTTTTTTGTTATCCCCCATCCCGAATAACTTAATCATGAATGTTTATCCCAGATTATAACTCAAAACATGTTCAAAGAGCATCAATATGAAGACTTAAATTTCATAAAAGCCTTTTTTGTGCCATAAAACAGTTTTTTGCATCCATATTATATATTTGTTGTTTAACAGACAGAAATTTGTAAATTTAGTTAGTCTTTAGTCCTTGAATATCGCTCAACAAGTGATGGAACTTCCATGGTAATGGCAGGCTTGGCACAATTACCTGTCATTCCCGAGATATTACTTTGTGATATTCTTTTTGTCTAAGATGTCAGTTTGAGAGTTATGAATTCAGGGTACATATACTTCATTATTGCACCAACTCCTACATAGTTGTATCTGTAGCTTGCAAAAACAAAGGCCATTAGGTACAATTTATGCTAGTGGGAGAGGACAGAAGAATATTAAACTACTGTAAAGGAAATGATCATAGGCATAATATCAGTTGTAAGCTTGTGATAATCGATTCCAAGACTTCCATTCCTACTCCAAACAGAGTAGACTCGGATATGCTGTCACATAATGCACTGTTATGTTCAAAATTACATGCAAAACAAACGGCATAGACCCTTATTTACTAGTGCCAGTGCCTCGTGCAATAGCAGATCTGGGTCTACACAATTTGCTGTAAGGGGTATATTATATGCAAGCCAATGTAGTAATTGTTCATCTCTTGCTAAAATCCTCCTGCTGCTAATGATGATATATGGCCTGCAAACAAAATTTTGTCATTTTTCTCATGGTATTTTAAATTGGATGAGGTAACTTGCAAGTGTTTCGGATATTCCTTTTCCATTTGAAGATTTTTCTTAATACCCCTCCATGAAGAATGTCGAAGGGGCATGGTTTTCTTATCCTTGTCTATCAGTCCTCCACATGGTTCATGCAACCTTGAAAAATCCTTGAATTTGATGGATTGCCTTGAAAACTCTTTGAATTTGGAATAATTTGGTTTTATCCCTGAATTTGTTGAAAACTTATTGAGTTTTTCCCCAAACTCCTTAACTTTTATAGAGGAATACAAATCTTTTTAAAACTGAATAAAATGTATCACATTTTAATTTTCAGATTTTTGTTATTTACATATATTTCAAAAATAATGAATGAATAAATAAATAAATAGAATGGGATAAATTTGGGTGGATCAAATGACAGACATGGGTAGTTACCAGATGTAGTAGTGTCTCTTTGCTGTAATGGCATACTATGTTTTTGTCTTCTACTTTTGTACCTGTAATATTTATGCAATGATAAACAAGGTAACAGATCGAGAAAATTCAGTTTTTGGTTAGAAATAATACTCATTGTATACTTTTGGAAGTCCTTGAAAACTCTTTGAAAAGTCCTTGAAAAACAATTCTCAGAGGCTGTATGAACCATGCTCCATTTGTTTATCCATCCAGTTAAGTTTTGTGTTTCGGTCACTGTGGAGGGTCATTTGTTTTCTACATACACATTTCATAGTATAGTCAAACCTATCAATAGCAGCCACCAATGGGAAAAGACAAAATTGGCTTTGTACACAGGTGACCTCTGTACACAGGTTCACCTTTCAAAAATTGGGTTTTGAACAAATACCATGCACTGAATATCATTATCCTTATTATTATTATTAATATTATTACGTTATCAGGATTTTTTTATGTGCACTATTCAGCAAAACCATAAAATATGTGTATATGTTGTTCTCTCCCAAATTTATGTTCCGCACAAGATTACTTTATCTTGCTCACTTTTATCCATCCTATAAATTAGATCATCACTGACTTAAAATAATTACAAAACACTAATTTCACTACTGATAGATAGCTTACATACAACTGTAAAATGGAGGACTGACTCTCTGATCTGCCTACTTGTATTGATTAGGCTTGGAAACAGATGATCATGCTTCAAAAACAATATCTGGATTAGCCAGTTCCTCAACTCTCCGAGATCAAAAGACAGTTGGCTTATGTGAGAGGCCTGTGATAAATAGGGAATCAAAAGAAACTGTACATGTATATAACCATTCTTTGTGACCCATGAACTGAATCTTCGTCTGCCTTTACAGGCAAGTTTTAAATATTGAATGGCCCCTGATCCTTATGACAAGGTATGTAACTAGTATCTCTTTTCAAAGATGAAGTTTGTTCTCAACATCAGCCATAATATCTTGTTTACACTTAATAATCCCTTTCATCTGAGTTTGCCCAACTCCCATTTCTGCTGCGACTAGACAACTACTTTTTCCACTATCCAGCAAATGAATTGCTTTGACCCTCTCCTATAAGGATAAAAACCGCCTCTCTTTCGAACCCAACATATTGACACCTTTGAGTTTGACAGCGTGACTGGAGTATGGTGAGTACAATCGAGATATGAAATACACATCAATTCACATGATACGCCTTTATCTAAACAGCGGGTTTAGCTTAATTCTTTCAGATCAGTGTTATCTGGCTTTTCTGTATATTAGAGCATTAGCGTTTTAAAATGTACTGTATATCCTCCTCAGTAATGGATAAGTGTCATGGAAATAACACTAAAACTATCTACCATACATGTTTGTCATGGAAATAACACTAAAGCTATCTACTCTGTCATGAAAATAACACCAATAGAATCTACTGAATGTCATGAAAATGAAAATGAAGCAAAATTAATTTTCAGATTTGAAACAGATGTAGGACAAATAATTTTCAGATTGTCGATCTGGATCAATGTTTTAGACCCCCCAAAAATGATAGATTGATAGATACTCATGAAATTAAATTTGAAACAGATGTAGGACAAATAGTACGTCCCTTGTCCATCTATCTATCACACAATTGTTAAGTTTTGCATTTAGGTCAGTCTTCAGGCACTGTTTATGTGCCATGTATACATTTCTGATTTCTATTCATTTGTTTTGTCTCACTCACCTTAGCAGATAGAAAGACAGTGATGGCTGGTCATCATCATCAACAATGTTAATGATGTTTGCTTCAGTAAAATCAACACTCGTTGTGCAGATTACAGTAATCTAATCATTACATTATGACATTGTTAATATGATGTCACTTGTTACCTAAGTGTATTGTAGAACTCTGGGAGAGATTGGACATAAAAACTCTGGGAGAGATTGGACATAAAAACTCGGGGAGAGATTGGACATAAAAACTCTGGGAGAGATTGGACATATAATGATGGCTCTTATTAAATAATAGTAAAAAATACTTATACAATTTTAATAACAGTACTTGTGAAAGAAAGTGATAAAGTCAACAAAAAGTATGTAAGACCTTGGGAAATCATTAGCGATTTACAACCTGCTGTAAACCAGCTGTGCGGGCTTTCTGTTTCAGAAAACTTCTGTGATCTCAATAATTATGCCATACTGAAAAAATTAACTCACCAACATACACTGTCAAACACAGTCACTTATCGATCGATAAAACGGGCACTTTCACTAATGTGTAAAAGATTGTTTCATTGTGTTGTTGATGATGTATTTTTGTTTATGTGTACTCAGAAAAAACGATGAAATCTCAGCACAGGCAGCCACAGGTGATAAAGGAGCATTGTGAATTGTCACCCGTGGCTTGCGATGATGGGTGACAGGGTCCTTTTCCCATACTGTTCTATGTACTGGTAATGACCCTTACTTGGGAATAAATATTTAACTGATTATAGCGCTAGAAAATGCATACCAACCTTTAGATTATTTTAGTAATTTTGGATCACTTAAACATTTAGCAGTGTGAAAATATACAGTTTTCAAAAAGTTAAATACTCCAACATTTAATAAGCTATCATCCTTAAGATTAAGGTATTTAAAAGTCATATAATATGCATCATAGTGCAGTTTACAGGTGACATTAATAGAATCTATCATATATGTTGATGTGGGATTGGGAAATTCCACCTGAGGGTCAAAAATTTTCAGCAGGTAGGAGTATTTCTCTGTCCCACATCAGTGCACATGATGGGTTATTGTTCTCTCATTTCTCATTGGGAAGGAGCATTGTTAAATGAAAGATACAGTGTTGTAAAAAAAATGAAGTAGCATTGTAAAAAAGAAAGATGAAATAGCATTGTAAAAAGAAAGATGAAATAGCAATGTAAAAAGGAAAGATGAAATAGCATTGTAAAAAGGAAAGATGATGTAGCATTGTAAAAAAGGAAAGATGAAATACCATTGTAAAAAGAAAGATATAGTGTTGTAAACACAAAAAATGAAGTAGCATTGTAAAAAAGAAAGATGAAATAGTGTTGTAAAAAGAAAGATGAAATAGCATTGTAAAAAGGAAAGATGATGTAGCATTGTAAAAAAGGAAAGATGAAATACCATTGTAAAAAGAAAGATATAGTGTTGTAAACACAAAAAATGAAGTAGCATTGTAAAAAAGAAAGATGAAATAGTGTTGTAAAAAGAAAGATGAAATAGCAATGTAAAAAGGAAAGACAAAATAGCATTGTAAAAAGAAAGATGATGTAGCACTGTAAAAATGAAAGATGATGTAGCATTGTAAAAGGAAAGATGTAGCATTGTAAAAATGAAAGATGAAATAGCATTGTAAAAATTAAAGATGATGTGTTGTAAAAAGAAAGATGTAGCATTGTAACATGAAAGATGATGTAGCATTGTAAAAAGAAAGATGATGTAGCGCTGTAAAAATGAAAGATGATGTAGCATTGTAAAAAGAAAGATGTAGCATTGTAAAAAGAAAGATGATGTAGCATTGTAAAAAGAAAGATGATGTAGCATTGTAAAAAGAAAGATGAAATAGCATTGTAAAAAGACATGTTCTAGCATTGTTAAAATGAAAGATGAAGTAGCAGTGTAGAAAAGAAAGATGAAGTAGCATTGTAAAAAAGAAAAATTATGTAGCATTGTAAAAAAGAAAGATGAAGTAGAATTGTGAAAATAAAGATGTAGCATTGTTTAAAGAAAGATGAAGTAATGTTGTAAAATGAAAGATGTAGCATTGTAAAAAAAGAAAGATGATGTAGCATTGTAAAATGAAAGAAGAAGTAGCATTGTAAAAACAAAGATGATGTATCATCAGTATGGATATACATGTAGCTTCATAAATGCAGAGTATTTTCTAAAATTGTTTACTTCATTAGAAAGGCCATAGACAGTTTAGCTTACAACAAAAATGTTAACTCTGCAAAAATTTGTTGTTAATAAGGATTACTGTTTATAGGCCAGCAAAATTTGTTTTTCAGTACCAAAACACAAGATACACTGCAGGCTTTCAATATATCATAAGCATAATGATGACCAGATGTCATCTACAGGGTCAGTAAGTGCACTTACGTGAGATGGACATATCCCAGTGCCTTTATTACATAGGCAACTGTATCGCACATATATCTGGGTATGGGAGAAAAATAGTTCTGTTGCATCATTATCTGTTCTCCTTATCACTTGGATACAGACAATATGCAAAAAGTCAAAATTTTAACATTTAGAAATCATCAATATGAAGGATGATACAGGGTTGTCTTCCCTGCAGTGAGTTACACAACTATTTGAGATTCACTGTGTCCTCATGTTTGCATTACAATGTCTTGGCATACACAGATTGTAATTTACCCTACCTTGGGGACATATGAAAACTTAAATGTAGATGTTTTTAAGTGTTATATATCAAGGTCACTTTAGGTGACGTCTCATGCAGGTAAGATTGGAAATTTTTTTTAGGAACAAGTTTCTCATCATGACTGATGTTTGTGTAAGCAAGGGGCTATGTTTTTGTTCCAGCAGCCATCTCGGGTTACTTCAGCACTTGAAATGCACTTGTTGGTTATTTAGCAAAGATTTTTCTGGTTCCTTTAAAGTAGGTTAGGCATATAGAGCTAGATAAATCTCTGCATGCTCCTGACTGTTGGGAAAGAATGTTATTTGCATTAGTTGTCTTTAGATCTGTTGCATGAAAAAACATAAAATTTTACAATAAAATAAAATTCTTGACAAAATACAGTCCAACATGCAACAAAAGTACCCCTCAAGACAGGTGACCTCATTACAGGTCAGTTTGTATTGAAATTGTATAATGCAACCTGTACAGGTAGTCATATAATTCAAGTGACCTCTCATACAGGTGGTCATTGAAGCAGATTTTACTATATTTACAAGAGTTCATTTTGGACACCTTAACTCTCAGGAAGGTAGGGATTATATATAACATTAAAGTTGGTTTGGTTTTGTGTTTTATGGCATAGCAACACTTTGAAGGCTATATCATGCTGAAGCAAGTGCCTTGCCCAACGGCACACCACTTTAACTGATCTAAGCTTATCTGATGGTGAGAATTGAATCTGCACCCTTCTGGTCGTGAGTCCAAAGATGACTTAATGATCTATTGGGGTTGATCTTAGTATTTGGATTTATGTCATCGAGTTTAACAGCTGCCAGAGCAGCCATGTGCAGGAGATTCCGGGGAGTAAAGTTAGTGCAGAGATAAAACTGATTACTAAGTTGATACACAGATCTTTAATTGTGTGCATGTGTGTGTATTACAGACCCAGTGTATCTAATTATGGATGATCAGGAAACCATCAAAGCTGGTGGATACCTTTGAAACTGTGTTAATGTGACGGTCAGGTATCTGTTTGATTGAGGAGACACCATAATGACAGGCATAATACTTATCAGTGAGAGGTATCACCCAAGCAAGAGTATCATCTTTGACTAATGTACTTTCTATCTTATCTGATATACACTGACTTGTATATCATTACAATACATTGCACTCTAGAATGATCTAACATTTTATTCATTGTATAGATAAGACCTTGAGTTTAAACAGTTTTCAGCAATATCCATAAGTTGTTTGAGCATATCTACATGTATCATATAGCACATTTTTGGAAAGAAGCATCAGTCAGTATAGAATTTATACACAGCTTGCAGTGTTCAGATTTTTGCTGGAGCCCAAGGCTTCAAAGTCTTCACCATTTACTCTTAAACAATATTGCACACAGAAAACTGTATGATCAGTACCATATATACTCACGTATAAGCCAAAACCAGCTGCAAACTGAATACATATAGACCCAGATCTGCCATTGCATAAAGCGCCGGCAGATCTGGGTCTATATAGTTTGTAAGGACTAATCAGTAGAACAAACAACATAGACCCTGATCTGCTGATGCATTATGTGACTGCAGATCAGGGTCTGTGTTGTTTGCATTTGGACCCGGTTTATACTCGAGTATATACGGTATTCTTACATGATTAATTACATTAAAATAAATCAGTTAGTTATCAAATAAATACAAAAAGAAGTTGAAAGAAACAACACATGAATAAACCTGTTCCAAGCAGCTAATGCAATCAAGATGTACGAGTACAACTGATGTAAGACATTGCACGCATCAAACCAGCAAAAAAAGACCTAATATTGATAAGGTGAAGACTTTATTTTAGTACCAAGCTATTAGATGCAAACCTTAGGCTATTATAAAGGAATGTTTACTTTGTTGACTTGATTATTGTAATTTCATTCTTGAAATATTAATGATTGTAATAATTATCTTTATATACGGTAATTGGGACAAAGCTAAAAGAGCATATTAAACAGTTATACAACACTCACTCATTACAAGGTCCTTCATTATAATACCATTTCTGTTATAAATTGGGTATGGTCATGGATCCCATTTTATTATGTAACTGTGAAATTATATGTATAAATGTACTTTGTTATAAGGCAGTCTCGCTATGGCAGTATACTCCATTGCTCCTGTTGAAAGCATTATAATGAAGTACTACTGTAATATACTCTATCCAGCAAGATTTATGAAGTATTTAAAGATTGTAAATGATAAAATGATTTAGATATATACATTTTGTCATTGTTTCTGATTTGTATCCTCACTAAGAGGGAGAATGTTCTAAAAGTCTAAGAGCATGGCAACTTCATCCATCCAATAGTTCCCTGCATTTATAAATGTCACAAGTCAAAAACCTTCATACAATTCTCCCTTGAAATTATATTGTCATTCTTGCAGGGAGTTACTTGGAATAAATAAATGTGGCAGAAGTCAGTCCTATGAAACTTCAACAATTCATAGTAGCTTTCATGTTGTGAAATTTTATTGTGTGGTAAAAAAAAAAATTAAGTGTTAAAAACGGTTTACATGTACAGTGAAACCTTTAAATAGTGGCCACCCATGGGATAAAGCCAAATTACCTTTGTACACAGGTGACCTCTGTATGCAGGTTCACCTCTAAAACTGGGTTTTTAAACAAATAGCATGCACCAAATACCATTGTGGATATTATTATTACATATATTATTTTATTATTTATATTTTTATTATTATTATTATTACTATTATTACATTATCAACATATTTTGTTTAGTGCACTATTCAGCAAAATCACATGTATATGTTGTTCTCTCCCACACTTACGTTTCACACAAGATTACTTTATCCACTTTAATCCAGTGGTTCCCAACGTTTTTTTGCTGCAACCCTAAATTGGTTACCAACAGGACCTCCCGATCCTCAGGCTTATGATAAAGCTCAAGTTCCCTAAATTAAACTCGCAAATGCTTCTGGCATTGAAATTAAGTGTTATGTTTAGAAATTATATAAGAGTAATGTATCAGTAGCAGAATAGAAAGGGTTTTGTTTAACCTACATGTGGGAGTTAAATCCATTCTTATCTAACCAGAAAGATATGTTCTGAGAGAACAACTCTGTGGTCTTGATGCTAAAAATGTCCTCCAGGGCAAGTAATTGGCATCATGATTTATTGATGTTTAACTACTCAGTACTGCTATATGGTGTAATAGTTAAAGGGATATCCAATGAGTAGTGCATGTACAGATCTCCCTCAATATAAGGCACTTCATTATAACATTGTTCCTGCTTTAAGGGAAGTATGGTCATGCATCCAATTGCATTAAGTAGTAGTAAAATTATATGTACCATAATGCAGTATGGTCCATGGATGGCATTATAATGAGGGAGTGCTGTAGTAGTTTTGGTTGAAACCTTCAAGTAGGAACTTACTTTTAAAAAGTTATACAGACTACTCATATTTTTCTTATTATCATGCTTATACAACTCTATGATTGGAACGATTTCTAGCAGTTCATTTGAACCATTATTGCTTGATTGTGATGTTTACCATAATCATGTTCTTTAAATTTGCCTTTATTTTTGGGGTAGCAATATTCATGGATTTCATGGCTGCTAAAAACCATAAATCTAAAAGATCCAGCAGACAATAATCCTTCTTTGAAGGCAATAGCACTCCCTCCCTGCCAGAGGCACACATGCATCTTCAGTCCCTCTATGTCTGTGGTACAGTATCCATTCTCTTTTACCAAATCTAGTTTGTATTACTAATAATAGTAACATGCTGTATGGTCTTACTCTGTATCTCTTAGTTTCTCTATGTGGGTCTTTCTGTTACAGAACTTACCCCAAACATTAGTGTACTGTATATACTTGCATGTAAGTCAGATCCAAATGCAAACCTCATAGGCCCAGATCTACCATTGCATAATGCGCTGGCAGATCTGGGTCTGTGCAGTTTGTTAGGCCTTATCAGTAGAACAAACAACATAGTCCCTGATCTGCTGGCGCATTGCATAGCATCAAATCAAGGTCTATGTTTTTGTAGTTTGGCCAGAATAATATGTGAATATATATTTGTTTAGTTTAGGTTTTGGCACTTATCTCAACATATTCTGTGTCTTAAAATTTACTCTTGTCTTTTCTTTCAGATACCCGCTCTCTGTCTACCACATCAGATTCAGAGGAAGATGTTCTAAATAGATCTCAAGGAATAGGTAAGAAAGATTCTCAAAGAGTTAAAAGGGTAAAGTCTGCTAAGTGGTTTACAAGCCTAACAAGGCTTGGTCTTGTCTGTTTTTTTATGGCATGAAGCAACAAAGAGTGCATTACTTTCCCTTGATGGGATACCAGTGCATCACAGGTTCCCCCGACCCCATCCCATCCCAGCTGTTTCTGGTACTCATTTACAATTAGGTTGATTGGAGCCAGAAATTTAGCCAAGTAGCCATCAATGGCCAGGGCAGGACTTAAATGCAGTAAACTCATCCTTATACAGCACTCACTTATTATGATGCTGTCCATGGGAGTTGTAGAGTATACTGTCCTATAGTGAGACCACCTGGTAATGAAGTACATTATACATATAATTTGAGTGTACATAATAAAATTGGATCCATGACCATACCTGCCTTATAACAGGAAACATGTTACAATGAAAGGTGCTATAAGGGCGTGCTTTACCACACTTCCTGCCTCTTTAAAAATAGATTATGAATTTCAGTGGCAGAATTAGATGAGTTGGAGGTTAAATTGACCCCTCCCACCCCAGTCTCCCTGCTTTCCCAGTCACAATAGTACACTTTTAAAACCGAAAAAGATTGCCATTGTAAGCAAAATGAAACACCCTCCTCAAAATGTTGGATCTGTCACTGAATTTGTTAATCATAAATATAAATAAAGTAGCATTATTTCATGAAAACATTAAATAATATAATCCACAAATGCTGATTACCATTCATATTGGGCAGTATATTTTGTTAGGATTAAATATCAGAAGAGAAAATGTACAGTTGGCTTGTCAGAACTTTGGATAAGATTTTAATAAATTGGGTATTTTATTCCATGGTTTTGAACTAATTAAGATTTTTTTTAAAAAATCATTAGAGAATTTTTGAATAATGTCAAACACAAACTTATGATACTAGACTGAATCTTAATCATCAAGACATTTATAATGCCTTTATGAATGCATCAAATAGTTTAGTGACTATGGTTGACTCAGGGTGTGCCCAATTATATGGCTCCATTTGAGTGTATGCAAGTGTGCACATTACATCTGGAACTTGTTCCCCATCACAAAGTGTACAGGGATTGAATGTCCCTTAAAACAACATTGAACCTGCTTACTGCAGGAGAAATACACAAAGTTGGAATAAAAATGCTTAAAATTTCACCTGTTTTGTGTATTTTGAACGTATTTGAACATTTCTCCAATTTATTTGCATAAAATATGTGAATATGCTATTTATCTATTGCTCTGACTTGTATCATCTTGCAATTTTCCAGAATCAGATATCCTTTGGTATGTATTCTAAATAAAGAGCAGTTAGTTTAGCTAAGAAGGTTTTAGGTAGTATTCAGTAATTTAAATAACTAATTTTTTGTGACTTTCTTTCTATGTCAGATAGTTTGCTCAAAGTTCGAAGTCCTCAAACATCGACAGTCTGTATCTGTATTTAATTTTAAGTTACAATCATGGAACTTATAGGATTTCATAACTAGAATCCCTCTCCTAGACTGATAAATTTCACTAACCTAGATGTGCTCCAATTATCATATCTAATTTTAGAGTTGTGAGTTAGAACTTGACCTTAATGCTCAAAATGTTTCGAGAATACGGAACCAGGAGTATTAATAGCCAATTAAAAGTCATTGTAGTCTTCATACAGACTTTGTGAAATGTAAATAGTGAAAAGCATTAAACAAGGAAAAAATAATTGACATTTGAGTGGCTGGAAAATAAGTGCAGAATTGTATGTAAAAATCAAGTTTGGTTCAGTCGCAAGATGATACTGGCATTATTGTATCCCCACATCTAACAAGGTGGGGGTATATAGTAATCATTGTGTCTGGCTGGCACACAATTCTATTAGTGCAACTAGCTATGCAGTTTTTAATGGATTGCCAAGAAACTTGGTAACTATTATGGTCATCACCTGGAAATGCACATATTGACAAATCACTTTGCTTCTGCAATTTTTATATGTCTGCCATAAGGTATTATGTTATGGTGTTGTTTGTCTTTTACCAATTTTATTTCTGCACAATAACTTGAGTTGTCAACCATCTTCAGTTATCAAACTTTGAAAATTGCTTGCATGTTGGGTAAGGAAAAACCTTGATTTTGTTGTCAAAGGTCAAGGTCACTGTGACTGAAAGAAGAAAAATGGTTTCCACCACCGACAGTTATCAAACTTTGTGATTGGCTTGCACTTGGGGTAAGAAAGAACCCGATTGATTACAAGGACAAAAGGTCAGAGGTCAAGGTCACTGACAAAGTAGAAATATAGCTTCTGCACAATAACCTGAGTTCCCCACCATCAACAGTTACCAAACTTTGTAAATGGCTTTGGGTAAGGTAGAAGCCTGTCTAATTTAGGGTCAAAGTGTAAAAGGTCAAGGTCACTAACTGAAAGAATGAATTTGTTTCCACATGATAAAATTAGTTCTACATCACATACCTGGACCAAACTCGGTACATGGCTTGTACTTAGGGTAAAGAAGAAGCCTATTTGTTTTGAGGTCAGAGGTCAAGATCACAGTAATTGAAAGAAGAAAAATGTTATTTGCACATTTTTTAGTTATGTACCTTCACCATAGTGTCAATAACTTTGTGGATGGCTTGCACTTGTTGTAATAAAGTAGCCTATAAATTCTGGGGTCTAAAGGTTATAGATGATGATCATGGTAAGTCTGATAAGAAAATAATGGTTTCTGCACATTAGGTTTAGTTCAAGACCGCATACCATTACCAACGGTCCTGGTCATTTAGACCCATGGGTCAATAATCTCGAGTGTCAACCATACCCTACTAGTGTCTACATGGAGGACAGTTAAACACGGGCAGTCGTATGATGTACCATTTACTGTACTCTTGTTATCAAATGGCATAAAAGTGGCAAAGTGGTAAAGAAAGTGTGACATAAGAACACACTGAGAGATGGATAGAAATGCAAATACTACCCCCACCCCCAGCTTTTTGTGAAAAGGCAGGGAATAAAATGCTAATTGACCCAGATTCCAGCTCAAGGTCATATGTTTTGTTAGATCTAACATTGTTGATTTCAATAGTATTACCATTAATCATAGTAGGTGACATTTAAATACTGTGGAAGCAGGGGATGATGAGGGGATTAGTCATCTGCCAATTCAGTTCTAAATTCAGCAGCTGTATACAGGATGTTGTACAGTTGACACTTGTGGACTGATGAAAATAGGCACAGCTTACATCATCATTCATTGCACATACTGACTTGTTCTGTTGATGAATTCTACTAACCTTATGTCATGTCATACTAACCCATCTGCTGATTGTGAATATCTAAATGCCAAAGTATGAAGAAAATAAATCTACAATATTGACTTTATGCAGTCATGTAATTATAATAATTATTGAGTTGAAAAATGGTCAAATAATAATGATAATTATAATAATTACTTTTTTTTAAGAAGCTCATTTAGTTTACATAAACCAGTCTTCCATGAGGTCTTCTTTAGTAAAATCTATGGAAAAAGATGTAGTGTCTATAACTAACTCCTCATCCAAAGGTTCAGTAGACAGGACTAATATAGTGCAGTAAGCTCTCAGAGATCGACTACTGTCCTGATGTTAAATTTGTGTGATGGATGTTAATGGTTCAGTGCAGCATCTAACAAGTTCACCTAGAAGGGTGAAGTGGTAGGTCTGTTGGTTTATCAGGATGATAAACTGGGCCAAAATGTTCATTGTGGCATTGTCTGTCTTATCTGCAGCACTTGAGGTGTCTAGGCATCTCTTAACTCCTTGGTGAAGATATTGGGGTAGTACTGAAAGATATTGGGGTAGTACTGTATGCATATAAGCCGATACCAATATTGTGGTAGTACTGTATGCGTATAAGCCGATACCAATATTGTGGTAGTACTGTATGCGTATAAGCCGATACCAATATTGGGGTAGTACTGTATGCATATAAGCTGATACCAACTGCAAATTGCATAGACCCAGATATGGGTCTATGCAGTTTGTAAGGACTAATCAGTAGAACAAACGACATTATGCGACGGCAGATCAGGGTCTATATTCTTTGCATTTGGACCTGGCTTATACGCGAGTATATACAGTAGTCTTTTGTACAGATTCAGTTTATTGTGTCTTGAATGTAAAGTATAAGCGAGACATAGGGATCACTTTTAAAATGGCATTGTCATCATTATCATCGTTGGTGTAGGTGTCAATTCAAGTTTCTGCATTTAACTCAGTTTCTCCAGTGATTGCATTAACAGTTTTCATTTAGCTAAGTTTCAGTGACACTGTTATATGTACAGTAGTGTTCATTTCAGAAATGGAAAAAATGTGGTCCAAGGAACTATTGATTTGAAATGTGTGATCATAAAGGGAGAAAACGTGTCATAGCTTTGGGATGACCTGTTGTCTGTCCCATGTCCATCCATCCGTTCGCACAAGTTTGTTATTGCAACTCCTCCTAAACTACTTGGAGGATTGCTAAGAAGCTTAAAACACATTCATTCCAAGGTCAAGTTGGTCCTAAATGAAAATGGTGCCATTTTGGATATCTAGTATGGCTGCCGCAGTGGCCAGCTTGAAAATTTTGCTGTCATTACTAACCCTGAATGAATGGTCAAATCAACATGAAGTTTTCACTAAAAGACTTCTTATGCTGTCTAGTTAGTCCTGAATGAAAATGGGGCCGATCTAACCTCCAATAAGGTTGCCATAATGGAAATCTTAAAAATTGTATTGACTCCTAGATAGTTGCTCATATTGACGTGGGGTTTTCACTAAAGACTTCTTAGGATGCCTAGTTGGTCCTAAATGAAAATGTTTCTGATCTGACATCAAAGATGGCCACTATGGCAGCCATATGAAAAATCTTGATATTGCTACTCCTATGACCAGAGTTACTAAAAATATAAAAACTTGTACACAACATTTTTCTCAGAAATCTGCCAAACAGAATTTTGACCAACTTGTGTCCTGGCATGGAGGCCTTTCAGTTTTGGACAAATGATGCTGATGTGCCTTCAGCTATAGATGAAGATTCAAAAATTTAGAGAAACCTTGAGACAGTTGTTTTTATAACGTGCAATCAGCAGCATTTGTAGAAATTTAAATAGTTTTCATTCTACTGACAAAGATTTCTTGGCCATCTGCTCCTGCATTTGGCCATTAGGCAGATGTCAGCAAGGTGTGTGATCTCAGGCTAAGTTGGGCCTGTTGTTTTCCGATGTTTGTTGTGGAAAACACAGTCTATCAGGTAACTTAAAACTAAAAAATGCAGCGAGATCATGTACACGCTTTGCAATAGACACATGGTCTCTTTCTCTTGAACACATAGGACGAGTTCAGTATAACTGACAATGCTAACAGTAATAACTCGAAATGCTGGTAATACATCTGTTGGAAAAATTGAGAAATTTATTTCCAACTTTCCTTAAATTAGTGGACCAATGGTACTCCGATTTTACAGATGTAAAAAAATAAAACGACTATATTGATTGTATGTAACTCGGTTTGGATTTTCCCTTTTGATAACTGTAACTGAAATTCTCAGAAACTTGAACTTTTTAACAGTGTCCTTCTTTTTCTTGAACATGATTTAATTCATGCTAATTGATCATATTTTTGGCTTAATTCGTCCAATTTTGATTCTTAATTGTCATCAAGGAACCTCAAATGCAGGAGGAGATACTGTGTCAAATAAAAGTTCAGTGAAAGTGTTATAAATAAAGGCACAATGGATAAGATTTTGTAAATACATGTAGCGACTCCAATTTAATAGGGGTATAGCTGTCATATACATGCTACAAACTATACTGTGGAACAGTTTTATCTGTACATTGTACATCCTGGTAAACAACTGCTGACAGTGCTAATGTGGTTTGAAGCCAGGATCAAGTGTTAAAAGTCTTTGTCTTGACCTGAATAGAAAATTACTAATATCCTGCCCCTGGGAAGGGCTGGGGAAATAAAGATCACAAAGTATGTGCCACTGTTGATTACTTATCCCATTACTGTAGGGGTCTGTGATACATATTTTATACAACTTTCCTGATTATTAGATCTCCAGTTAGTCACTGTTCTTGATAGATTCTCATGCTAGCCACATACATGTAGCTTGATGTAAAGAAAAGAAGAGAGTTACCTTATGTGATGTTTATAACCAGGCTTAGGTAAACCCAATAGTGCAGGTTACAAATGCACTTTGTTGATATAAATAAAATTTGATGTCATTTACCCACAAGACCTGGCATGCACTGCCATATTGGTTTCAGACAAAGAGAACAAAATTGGAGTGTACACAATGTGATGATTACACTGAAGTATGCTATATACTCTGTAAACTTTGTTGCTCTGCTCATATCAATGTGTACAAAATTACACTCAAAGATAAAATATATTAACCAGATTTAGCTGATAAAACAAATAAAGATTCGTTTTTATAGTCGTAAACTCCACTAATTTGGGGAGATTAGTGATTTTTCAGCTAAGAAGATACTTGTTTTATTGTTCGGTCTAATAACAACAGTAATTAAAAAACTCATTCAATATTAACCTTCATTCATTGTAGTAGTTTGCATCTTGTATTTCCATTCCTGGTTTCAGTAAAATTATAATGTCTGTTTTTATAAATCTTGTGGTTCTTTATTCTCATTCGTGTGTAAATTCATATATTTTGCAATTCTCATATTTGTCTATATTTTGTTACATTCATTTATTGTTTGTTTGTTTGTTTGTTCATTCTTTCATTCATTTTATTCTTAAGTCCACTCTTACTCACCAACTTATATGCACCTACCTATGTTTGTTCGTCCACTTTATTGTGCATTCCTGGTGAAATCCAAAACTAAATTAATTAAATTACTAATGGGAATCTCAGTAATAATTATTTTGGAAGAAAATAATCGTCAGAAAAATCTTAAGGCTTATATTTATAATTAAATTGATTCAGCCGTGGTGGAGGAATTCCTGAAGATTATTTTAATTTTCTTCCCGCGCAAAAATATGTGATTAAAAACATATCATGCATTACCTTTTTCAGACATCATAAAGATTGTATGTGTCAACATTGGTATGAAAAGGTAAATCAATCAACAAAATCCATGTATTATGAAGAATACTAGTCATTACGGAATGTTGAGAAATATCTATGCAGGGGACTACCTAACTTCTACATTCCTCTGAACTTTTCGTTATTTAGATATTCTAGCCATAAACTTAATACAGAGGCAGGTAGATATGAAGGTGACATTGCTTCAGAGAGTATTTTGTAACTTCTGTTCCAGAAATAATTTACCATTAATTCATAACAGACACTATACATGTTTTTTAAAAATTTACCAAGATATTAGAGAAAAAAATATTAAGACAAACATTGGTGTACACGTCCATCTTAATAAAAATTCTATAGCTTGATTTTATCTCGGAGTCCACAGTTTATATACCATTTATTAGCTAGACAAAAACCTATACTTAATGTCAGATAGTTATAATATAAGAAGTGCATTGCCCTCCAGTATAGTTACCTTTGTTTTGTATGTATTATAGGACGTTAGCCTAAATTACTGATATAAAGAATATACATTTTTCTTCGATTTCCACTTGTAGGGAGATGACATTGTAACCACCCTTTCAGTTGTATTACAGAGTGACTTTCTATTAGGCTATAAGGTAATTTCGCCCTGGGAACATCGTTTTCAGTTAATTCTACACGTTGAAACTTAGGCGCCATGTTAAAAACTTTGTAGGGTTTAAGAGACTGCCCACACGGGCTATTTTTAGGCATGAAGTCATGAGATGCATTGTATTGGGGGGGGGTTGGGGGGGTTTATGCACAACAACACAAGTAGTCATTTAGTGCTCAAGCAAGTGGAATAAAGTGCCTTGCCAGTTACATTGTAACTGACCCACGTTGATCCAATCCATTTGTAAAATGTGGATCAAATCCATATCTGCATTCATTGGTTGAGCAAGGTACATTGTAATGTACAAATTTGATTGGTACTGTGACCTTTCAGAAGACGTTGTACATTTAATATGGATAGGTTTTCCATTCTTCGTTTTTTTGTTGCTCAATTCTTTTCCATTTATTGGAAATCATTGAGAAGGGGGAGGGAGTGTAAAATCAGGGCTAAAATTAATTTCTTTTGGCTACTTGTCGTGCAGGGCAAGTGACTTGGAACATTTACATTAATTTTACTCCTCCTATGCTGTACATACATGTAATACTGAATCTGCTTAAAATGCCACTTGTTCCAATTTGGACATGCATCTTAGCAAGTTTCTTGCCTTTCCTCAACCCAGAAAATGCACACAGTCTGTGCTGCACCTGGAACCATGTTTACAAAACCAAAGTTTTGATGTGTGAAATATTTGTATCCAAAAACTAAAATGGTCTCTGGTGCACCTCTGAATCCTGAAATTGTGAGATTCAATCCATATGTTGGCAAAATGTTTTTCTTTGCACATCGGATTGAAAAATTGAGTTCCAAGATCAATAACAGCTACCCTTGAAATATTGTGTTTCAAAATCAACAACAGCTTCCCTTGGTTCTCATGAACCTCCATGACTGTAAATAATAATGAGTTTCAACTAGTACACGTATATACAGGGCAAACATTGGGCATTATTTGGTGAACTAAGGTACAGTCAGATACGAGGTGGATAAAGTTTTACAACTCAGTCAACTCTTTCGCCCCAAGAAAAATTTATAGCTCCCACCTGATTTGGGGGTAGAGGTAAAATATTCCCTTTTTATTCACCCACCATAAGGAAGAGCATATTATGTTATGATAGCAATCCATCCATATGTTCCCTATTTAGTTTCTGCGCAATAACTCATGTTCACCACACCATTAGCAAACTGTTAATGGCTTGCGCTTGGGGTAAGAAAGAAACCTATCGACTTTGGGGTCAAAAGGTCAAAGAAAGAAAGAAGAAAAATAGTTTCTGCACAATAGCATTAGTTCTACATCACAGGAAGGGACCAAAATTTGTGGATGACTTGCACTTTGGTAAGAAGAAGCCTATTGATTTTGTACTGATTTTGTAGTCAAAAGATCAAAGGTCAAGGTCACTACAACTGAAAGAAGAAAAATTGTTTTGACAAAAACAATTCAGTTCTCGACCTCATGCCTTGAGCAAAGTTTGTTGAGGGCTTGCCCTGGGGTATGGAAGAGGCCTATTAACTTTGGGGTCAGAAAGTTAATGCCAAGGTCATTGTGACTCAAAGAAATATGGGTTTTGTAGAGTAACTTTGGTGCTAGAGTAAGTTTCTTGACCTAACTTTGGGGTCAGAAAGTTAATGCCAGGGTCATTGTGACTCAAAGAAATATGGGTTTTGTAGAGTAACTTTGGTGCTAGAGTAAGTTTCTTGACCTAACTTTGTGGATGGCTTGCACACAGGCTATAGATTTTGGGGTCTAAAGGTCAAATTTTACAGTCATGGTAAATCCAATAAGAAAATAAGTTTTGTTTAAGTAGGGGTGGACACCAATATGTGTGGCAGTCCAATGGGCTACCAAAAGGGAAACTATGGTAACCCACAAAAAAATTTGGTAGCCGACATTTGTCAATGGATAAACATTTCCATTTAATGCACCATTAAAAACATGTTGATGGATACAATTGTAAGGTGGTAAAAGGTTCCAAAAAACAAATAGACAAGTACTCCAGGTACATACAATAGTTGATTTAATTCTGTTTTTGTTTTTTTTTAATTTAACTTTCAGCGTTCAAATATCTGTAATTTAAAGTTGACAAACATTAAAGTGAAACTGTTTTTGCCCAATGGTTATGAATGTACACATTCTTGAACATTAGAAATCAGGTTTTAGCTTTTGGAAAATAAATAAATAAAAGAAATAAACAGTGTACCTTAAATTATAAATCAAATGAAAATAAAAAGGTAAGCCTGGATGAAAAGGCCTGTGACAGTGTACAGCTTGGTCTGTTTCAGATCCGTCCATATCATAACCTGATACATTTTTTGTCTTCTTCAAAAATACAAATTTTCAAGAAAAGTTCTTAAATGGTTTAGAGAATTGCAAAATGATATTTCATTTTTAAATGAAGGTCAAAATAAAATCTGAGAACATTTGGCCAAATGTGATTAGCCATATTCATTTCGTTAAAGAAAAATAAACGCATGTTAACCGACTTCAGCATTCCTTGGTTACCATCACTCTTCAGCTAACTGAAATGGCGCACAACACAGTTTGCAAAATGCATCCACTTGATTGTGCTTGGATTTTCATCGGTAAGGAAAAGGCACAACGATACTTATAGTACGACGAAAGCAATTAGACTTTAATCGGCATAACAATGTCATTATGGGCTGACAACTATGTAAGATATTCTTGAAAATTTGGCAACTAATTCCAGGGTCAACTGACTGGGGAACATGCATCATGGCACCACTTATTCAAGTGGTAAGACTTCGTCCTGTCCCTATCATATATATAAGGGTTGATGTCTTACATTGTAGGACCACAGTTCATGCATACTGCTAAAAAATAAATGTAAAGGGTAGTCCAGTGGGCTTTAGAACTGTACAGTTAAGTAGTCCAAAAGCAAAATTTGGTAGTCCCGGGCATGCAGACTACCAGTTTGTTCACCTCTGGTTTAAGACTGCATACCTTGACGAAAAGGTCCAGGTCATTGAGACCCATTGGTCAGTAATCTCCAGAGTCAACCATGCCCTACTAGTGCCAACATATATCGGACTATTAAACAAGGGGCAGGCATATAATGTGTCTTTCATTGTACTAATTGTTTTGTTGAATGACTTTGTTAGTACATGTACTATAGTTGCTACTCAGAAAAGAAGAAGTTGTTGGGATTAGCTAATTTCATCACAACATCCATAGAGGGGTGAAAATTTCATCCCTCCCCTACCAATTTTAGCATCCTGGCCCCACTTTTGGACCAATGTCAAACATGATCTGCTTTTTCACAAAGCTTAATCAGTCTCGGTGATATTTTGACAATTTTCTAAATGCGAAATATTATCCCAATACTGCAGATTTCTTTCAATCTGAAAAAATCAGGTCTTAACATTTCTGCTTCTTGTTTTGCACTGGAACTTGTAAAATACACAGAACATCACTTGACATCATTGTAAAGTTTAGTCTTGCCTCTTCTTGCTAATATCTTACATATGGTTCTATAATAAGCTATGGTAACATCATAGTCCCTGGAAGAAGGGTACTACCCTATGACATGTAAAATCATCTCATGGATTAAATGTGTTAATTGCAGGTTTGTGGCAAAGGTAGTATATTGGAATAAGAAATATTTCCCAACAAGAGTTGAATCAGGCCTTTAATTTGATTTAATTGTAAAAATGTGCTTATCAAAGAAACTGATAGCATCTGCTCATAAGCGCATTTTCAACCCACCAATGTTCTTTATCGCCGACATCAACTTAATTTCTCATTATACTTTTCTATTTGTCCAGCATTTGAACATGATTAAATGTGCAGTAATAGAGACTTTGTTGTTTATTTAAAATCATGCAGAAACCATTATATGTGTTAGATGTCGCAGCAGGGTCTTTTTGAAGAGGAATTTATCTTTAAGAAGTTATTAATATTCCTCTGGTGTAAAAGCCAGGATTTTGCAGTTTTGTAATGTTTGCCTCTACCAGTAAAATTTGGACCCAAGTACAAACTGTCCTTGTGTTCATTAATGTGCTGCATATGTTGTTTGTTTGAAGTTAGATGTAGCAGATAATCATACTATATGGATTAGGATGAATTAAGTAACATGTCTTTGAAAACTAATTCCTGCGGGAATTTGCTGTTGGTTTAAATTTACTGCTGGTTTATACATGCATGTCTGAATGAAAAGCCAGTTTTAAATGAATCGTCTTCTGATGATTTTGACTTGTGTATTTTTACATAATGGTTATTGTGTTGTACCTTGATAGTGGGATTGTGAGTTTCCCACAATTTGTTGTCGTATATCCCTCAAATCTTGACTTTTGTGCACTCCCTCTGTACACTTTTTCATCAGGGAGAAATATACAAATCTGCCTACTATTTTTCTGTGCATGTCTGTCCATAACTATATTGTCTCTAGCAATGGCCAGAGTTTCTAAGAGCGATAACAACTTTAAGATGGCAGTTAATTTTTATTTTAAACAACATTTTTGGCCTTAAAAACATACAATCTTTGTAGTAGTCTGCTGAGTTGCAATGCAAGTCACTGATGGCTGCTAGTGTATTATATTTTCAAGGTTTTTTAATTACAAATGGAACTAATTTTTTTGAGGGGTGGGGTAGGGTTGGAAAACTGGCATATGTACACAATTTGGTATTTAATTAATTAATTATTAGCTTGAAAAGAAAAGTAATTCAGAATAATACGAATTATTATAATAAACACTGGTTGATAATGAGTAAACACTAAGTTAAATGAGAGCCAGATCCAGAATGGAAATTCCATGGTGCAGCTCTTTTCAGGTGAAACCGATATTCAAACATTGTAATATGTGAATGTTTTTATGGGTTACCTGAGCAATTTATAACAATAACGTAAGTTTCCATGGAAAAGATGATAGTACAGTGTAAACGACAAAGTTAAGTTAGCAAAACTGTCAAGCAAATAAAATTATCTCATTTTTAGCTTTACTGGTCATAATAGGAAAGAGCTTATGGGATGGCCTTTTGTCCATCATCTGTCTGTCCATCAGCACAAGTTTGTTATCACTATTATGTCTAAACTACTAGGAGGTTGCCATGAAACTTTACAGAAGACATTCATCCCAAGGTCAAGTTGATCCTAAATAAAAATTGTGTTACTTGGACATCCTATATAGCCGCAACAGTGGTCATTTTGAAAATCTTATCGCTACTCCTGAATGGATGGTCATATCAGCATGGAGTTTCCAGTAAAAGAATTCTTATGATGTATAGTTGGTCTTAAATGAAAATTGTGCGATCTGACATCCAATATGGCAGCCATCATGAAAATCATGTTATTGCTGTTTCTCCTAAATGGTAAGCCATATCGACATGGGGTTTTCATCAGAAGACTTCTTATGAAATCTAGTTGGTCCTATGTGAAAATGGTGCCAATTCGACACCCAATGTGGCTACCATGGTAGCCATCTTGAAAATCTTGTTGTTGCTGTTTCTGAATGGAAAATTATATCAACATGGAGTTTCCATCAGAAGACTTTTATGGTGTCTAGTTGGTCCTAAATGAAGTGATGCCATGGTGGCCATATTGAAAAAAATGTTATCACTGCTCCTCCTGAATGGATGGTCATATTGACATGAGGTTTTCACCCCGAAATTTCATATTATCTGGTTGGTCCAAAATGAAAATGGTGCTGATCTTATATCCAATATGGCCACTATGATGGCAGTCTTGAAAATCTTGGTATTGCTGC
This sequence comes from Margaritifera margaritifera, assembly GCA_029931535.1. Taxonomy (NCBI): domain Eukaryota; kingdom Metazoa; phylum Mollusca; class Bivalvia; order Unionida; family Margaritiferidae; genus Margaritifera; species Margaritifera margaritifera. The sequence continues at coordinate 352,088 of JAQPZY010001651.1, forward strand.
TCCTCCTGAATGGATGGTCATATCGACTTTGACTTTTCACCAAAAGACTTCATATGCTGTCTGTTGGTCCTAAGTGAAAATGCTGCCAATCAGACATCCAATATGGCCACCACAGTGGGTATCCTGAAAATCTTGTTATTGCTCAAGAATATTGGAGATGGTTTCAACACTCACCAGTTAAAAAGAAGAAAGGGCTTTATATTATATTTGTGGACATTCTTTTTGGCCAGTAGAGTGTCAGTCCTTTAAAGGAACACTTGTTTGTTTTTACCACTACTAGTGCATTAAATACTATCAAATATTTTCTTTGTCCGTTTGAAATTATGTGTGTCTTTGGAGTACAGAGGTTCAGATTATGTAGCCAATGTTTAATGGTATTCTTACATATGGCAAAGAGCCACAGTGGCTCAGCGGTTAATGTACTGGACTCAGCGACAAGAAGGGTGCAGGTTCAAATCCTGCACAGACCTGGCCGAGTCAGCTGCTGTGGACTGTGTCTTTGGACAAGACACTTTACTCCAAATGTCTTGACATGTTATAATCTTTCACGTTTTGATGTGTTGTTAAACAGCAGTCAGCCAACCAACCAACTTGCAGTACATATGGCTGATTGAATGCATTATTTTACTGAAATTGCTTGAAGACTTTATTACATGTTACAAGAATACACTTTCTAACAAAATACTGTTTTGAAAAAAAGAGATGAGAGAGAGAGAGAGGCTTGCTGAACTGATATTTAAGACTTTGTGTGACCTCTCACATGTAATGTCCAAATAACAAAGGGCTCATATTTATAATGGACACGTGTATGTATGTACAATAGTGGCCATAAGGTACCAACTAAAAATGAAATTTGAAACAAATATAAAAGTGAAGAATTGCACAAAAACTCTCGGAAATACCTGAAGTAGAACAAGATAGAATATTAAAGGTAAAGATGTTAAATATTGTGTAAAAGATATATAAAATAAAAAATAAAGGTAACACATGTAAAATCCTTAAAACATAAGGGCAAAATTTATTATATAAACTGCATAAAAAGTCCAAGATTTTCTTGGGTGTAAACACTAAACATACAAAAGTTAGAAACCTTTCAGATGAGCAGCAGTAATTCTATAGAGATAGTCCCAGAGATAATCAGCATTTTCTTGGGAACAATTTACTTTTCTGTCACAATAAATTGGGGTGTGGTGGGGTTGGGGGTGGGGAAATGGAGGGAAGGTTCAACGATATTTTTGTTGAGTCAGCCATTGCAGAAGCTTGGACATTGCAATCACTTTGGCATCCTTGGGCATGTTTGTCCATTTGCCCATCCACACCACAAATTAACTCATTGTCCTCTGGAGATTCTTTTCATTTTCGCCTGTAATGCAGGTGGGAAACACATTTTTTGGGTTACTTCTGAATGCATTCAACACATCTGCTTAGGTGTATTTAAGATGTTTTCAGTTGTGCAGAAGGGTGAAAATTGGACCTCTTTTTTTGCGTATTGGATCCATGATTTTCATGTCCTGGACCCTTTTTACTCCTAATCTCAGACTTATCCTACTTTTTGCACAGGTGCATCTATCCATGTGCAGTTCAGACCAGTCTGCTTTAGCTCTAAGGCCAAAAAGTCTAGAATCTGGACACAAACTCCGGTTCTGGAACCAGCAATTTTTGGCCTAAAACAAATTGGGTCTCAAAAGTCTTGTTTTCAGCTGTATTTTTTAACGCTAGCAGAAAGTCTACATTATTTGGTATCACTGTAGAACTACATCTTTCTCCTTTTCTGTAATACCACCCACTCTGGTGTATCATAAATGATGTTGACGTTACAGAGCTCGGAAGTAGGACACAACCTCATGATGCATAAACGTGGCAGATGGGGTTAATGAGTTAAGGTTAATGTTAAAGTTCTTAGCTCACCTGGAGTAAGACCAAGTGAGCTTATGGTATGGTCTTGTATCTGTTATGTGTTGTCAATTGTCTGTCTGTCAACAGTTGCTTGTTAGCACTCTACAGTCCATATTTCTGATCCAGTTTTAATCAAACTTGGAATATGTTGTATACCTGTTGTATGATTTAACTACCTGTTCAGAGATTTAGTTGAAATTTTTTGCTACCAAGAATTTTAAAAAGAAAGAAACTCTCAGTAACACAAACGTAGAATTTTACTACCGGTAATCAAACAGAGCTTTTCCAACATCTTTCTTCTCTCAAGGATTAATATAAAAAATGCAAAAGTTTACATTAAAATGAAATTCTGTTTTCGATAATTCCCAGGAAATTTCTAGCAAGCATAGTGATGATGAGCTGAGTATGTACTAAGGAAAGTAGTATTCTTCAGTGATCATCCATAAGGTACAGATCAAGAATTCAGTGTCATTAATTGAAAGGTAATAGCATACAACTTGCTCCACATGAGTGAGTGATGACAATGTAAATGAATAAACCTGTATAAAGTAAAACTTTTGCTGCTTCATAGGCCATTTTGATTCTGTTTAATTCTAGGCATGGTGGACAAATATGGGTCTTGTATTAAATAGGGGTCTTGATATAAAAGAATTAAAATTTCCAAATTGTCAATGTGTCAGAAAAAGCTGCTAACAAATTTATACTGTTGACTGTCCATAATCTGAAATTTGGCTGTGAATAACTTCATTTTTAGGTATTAGTTCCATTCTACAATAGGTTTTGCCTTTAGAATTCATGACAGTGCTAGGGGAAAAATTTTGTATTTCCATATGTCCATTCATTATTTTTCATGTACATTGGTCACATTGGTGGGGCATCCGTGTTCCATGAACACATTTCTAGTTTCTCAAAGAAATAAATCTAAACCTGACCAAATTTATAGGTACAATCAGTGCTGGATTAACATGGTAGGAGGTCCTAAAGCAATTTAAAAAAGTGGCCCCCCCCCCCCCCCCCCCCCCCCCTGTAATCTGGCCTTGGCTGTAGTAAATACTTTTGATATGATGTATATAACATTGTCTATTTTGATCCGTGCAGATTTTTCATCCCTGCTTTTTACCTGTAGATGGGTAGGGTACCTCTCACCTGGTTGACTTTGACTTAGGTTTGGCAGGTAAACAGATCAGCTTTTTTGGTTTAATGAGAATCTGTGATAAATTACCCCAGGAGGCTGAAGATAAAGAGGGTAAATAGGAACCTGGAGTGATAGAGGTTATGTATAAGCAGGCTCCATTAAGTAAAATTGTATGGGTATTATTTACTTACAGTTTATAAAAAAATGTCATTTGAGCATCAGGAAGTTTCTTTATTTTTTTTATCATTAGTATAGTTAATGGCATATGGTTATTGTCCACATTTAACTTTCGAGTGACTTCTTGTAGTACTTAACAGTTGGATTTTTTAAAACACTATAAAGGGGATTTTGTGTTGGCTGTGATACTGTTACCATACTGCTGGGCAGGTTATCCTACTTAATCCTCAGCATCACTCTACCAATTTTCAAGCTCTGTTTTTGCTACCTATTCTTAAAAAAACAGCTGCCACTGTTTTTTTTTTATCCAAACTGTATTAAAACCACTTTTTTAAGATTTCACATGCTTCAGTGTTTTTTGGTTCATACACATTTAAAAATGTTAAGTATTAAGTACATGAAAGAACAAAGAAGTCAGCTTAGAACAAATTGGGAGATTTGCAAAATTTGGTCAGGGGTTTTGACTTCAAAAGAGGGAGGATTTTCAATGAGAATAGCGAATTTTTCATTGCGGCACATCTCCTTGACTTTCATATCCCAATGAGGACCCAAATCCTGGGCCACTATGTGAATAGTTTCATCCATTTGTATGAGAACTTTTGTGTGATTTCTGAGTCGGGGAACATTATTTTGAAAAATGATCTGCTACCGCAAATGGTTGATTAGGTTTGGTTACAAAGTTGGCAAACAGTGTCTCGACACATACATCTTTATCCACATTTGATGCAGATTCTGTGAACATGGATTTCAGTGATGGCATATTTGTTGTTGCATTTAATATGCTTTCATGAGATGGGGTTTCTGCATGACACGTTATGTCATTCTTGCCACCATTTAAGTTTTTATAATCAAGTTTAGGGGAAAGGTAGAATGCATGTACATGTCCTTTGAACTTGATTCCAAACACTGAAATTCACGTTTCCATCCATCATTGAATTTTGTTGATATTTCAGTTGCCTAGATTTTGGTGTTTTAGCATTGGGAGATAACACACTTAGACAACTCGACAAACTTTAAGCACCGAAGCAGAACCCACCCTGTGGAGAGAATCAAACTAATGTTAATTGTTTTTATGCTGATTGAGGTCTTTAGTAGTCCAACCATAATCAATTAATGTCTTTAATACTTTCATGATGAAAATATAATACTTTTGTTTTGAACCTTAAATCATCAATATGTAAATTACAATTTGTGTTTTATGAATAGATTCATTGAAAGTGCTTTCTAAGCAGATTTTGTGAACATCTTGATTGCAGTGCTTCAGTTATTTTCATCACAAAGTCAGTTTGAAGCTAGCACAAGTAAACTTGTCATGGGTAAATAATGACGGATATTGCTGTATCTAGGAAATACCTTTTCATTAGAATGTGTGTTTTTGTAATTAATTAGGCACATAAATTAAACAAAATGCACAGTTTGTAGAAAGCAAGGTCTAACCATTATGTGATTGAAGATTTATCCTAAAAATACGAATTTTTATGTCAGAAATGTATGGTACAATGTTGTATTAAACAATCCTGAGAAAATCGTGCATACAGAAACTGGGACAACTTTAGGGGAAAGGGTTTTAACTTAACAGTGATTTTATGGTAGCCAGTCATGTCGGAATGTGGAATTGAGTCCAAGTGTGATAATTATTTGTTATCTTATGGCTTGCCTCATAAGTCTGACCACCTTGTGTTTTTTTTAGCACACCATGCCATAAGGTCAAGTGAGCTTATGGTATAGTCCAAATAATGCCAGCAGCAATGAAATTTTACCAATATTTTCTAAAAACCAATAAATCTTTAAATGAGCTCTTCTCAAAAACCACTCAACAGAATTAAGCCAGATTTGACAGAAAGCATTCTGGCATGAGGGCTTGCAGTTCTGTACCACTGATACCAAGCCACCATCAACTTGTTTTCAAAAACCACTTGACAGAATTTTACCAAAGTGTCCTACATGTAGTTTGAAGGCCTGACAAATTTATACAAATTATGCCGATCCACCATCAAATATGGTCACCTTTACTAAAAACAAACAAACATTTAAGCAACTTTATCTAAAAGCCTAATCAAGAGAATTTGACCAACTTTGACCAAAAGCATGTTGGCAAAAAGTCCTTTCAGTATTGGACAAATGATGTTGATATGCTATCAAGTATGGATGAAGATACAAATATAAAGAAACCTCGAATCAGTTGTTTTCATAACATGTGAAATCAGAGCATTGGAAGAATTTTTTTAAAATAGAAAGCATGCAGATAGGTTCCATATTTCTTACGTAGGAGATCTTGCATCTGGCTATTAGGCAGTTGAGCAATCTCAGGCATATTTGGGCCTCTTGTTCTTGTTAGACACAAAAACAGGAATGATTTGAAAGAAGTATGTGAAACTAAAATTTGCAGAGACAAAACCAAAGTGCCAGGCATATATACTTACCTGCCAACTACAATAACTTTTTGGAAACAATGTCCATTATATATCCATTAGGGTATAACTATGGTACATAGAAATAGAAGGCTTCTACCTGGTCCTAATTGCTTTTCCATACTCCAGTAGTCCCACCACATGTGGGATCAGGGATTCTGGACAAACAGGATGCACCCTTCTGCATGTTGTAACAGACAACTATTGGAGGCAACCTGTTTTCCATGAGATGTGTTTAGTGATGTTGCTTTTCCAGTCTAGTGATAATGCTTCTCCAGTTGTGAAGATCTTTAACTTTCTAAATATGTTGACCTTGTATTTTAGGGAATTTACCCTTTGTATACACCCAGCATATGTTACTTACGTTAATGATAATTTATGTACATCTGTCTGTTACCAATTTAGTTTTTGCACAATAACTTTAGTTGTCCACCATCAACAGTTACCAAACTTTGTGGATGGCTTGCAATTCGGGTAAAGAAGAACCGTATCGATTTTGGGTGCAAAAGCTAAAAGGTCAAGGTCAATGTGGCAGGGTTCGAAATTAAGATTTTTTTCAATAACCCACAGGATCACCAATATAACATTTATACTGATTCTGCTGAATTTCACTGATCTTGCAAAAATCGAACAGAAGCTAGTTCAGTTTCTAATTCAGCATCTATTTTTCATTAACATCAATTTAAAACAATAAAAGCTGTATTTCCCAAACAAGACTCACGAATGAAGTACCCCGCGTGCTTTCGTATTTCTCTGAATACTCTGTGCAGAAAGTGCGTAAAGCCTCCCCTGGGTCATACGTCAGCCATTTGTGTTAATTTTCCCAGCATTTCTGGTACTTTCTTTGTCTCTTCTCTTGATCATATTATATTTGCGATCATGCTCTCTCATCATCATCTGTTTTCTGCCATTTTGGTGGCAGCTGTGCACCTTGCAAATACTTCCACATGCTTACAATTGTCACCCCACAATGCACTGAATGTTTATCAACATTCATATAAATATTAAAACACATTTTTCGGTATAATTCTGGATTATTTGTTGAGTGGGCGAATGCAACTTTTTCCGATTGGTCAATACTAGCCTGAGACCCTATACCTTTTGTTATCATGAGTAATGAAATCATTGCTTGTGGGCAGTACACGAGGCTGGTTCCATGTGTGTGAAGAAAATTTTGACAATAATGACACTAATTTTCTTGATGAGTGGATGAGTGGTTTAATACCTGTCCATTTGCACCGCCTTGTCAAGTGCAGAATGTTGGTAGGTATGCAGTTAACACAATAAACAGATCAATTAACCATTAAAGGAAATGCCGACTCACAACCACTTCTTCACTGTTACTGCGTCAATGGTTTAGTGACGGCTGGGTTTAAACGATCTGTTGGCTAAATCACCAACCGCAGGATAGTGGATTAACATGAATTTCAAGCCCAGTTCTGACTGAAAGAATGAAAATGGTATCTGCACAACAACCCATTCTCCCCCACCTACAGTTACCAAACTTTGTGGATGCTTGCACTTGGAGTAAGGAAGAACGCTATATATTTCAGGGTTAAAAGATCAAAGGTCAAAGTCACTGACTAAAAGCAGTAAAATGGTTTCTGTACAGTAACTTGAGTTCTCCATCTATAGTTAGCAAACTTTGTGGATGACTTGCACTTGGGGCTAGGAAGAACCCTAATGAGTTTAGAGTCAAAAGATCAAAGGTCAATGACACTAACTGAATTTTTTTTCCCCCTCACAATAAAATTAGTTCTACATGACATACCTGAACCAAACTCTGTGGATGGCTTACATTTAAGGTAAGGAAGAAGGCTATTAATTTTGGGGCCAAGTGGTCATATCTATATGAATATGTCTCTAAAATGGTAGTACCGTCATTCACGTTAAGGCATTTCCACATTTCCGAGGAAGCAGCCTTAATCAGTAATTAAGTTTATTAATTAAGTTACTCATTGCACATACTTAGCATCAATGAAAAAATCTGAATTGAAAAAGATGGCAACATCCTTTTGCACGTATGTAGAAGCCAGCAGGCTTAATTTCACTGCTGTAAGAATTGCAGTTAGGTTTTTCAGTATTCTTAAAGACCAATATAAAAATATAAAGTTCTCAACAATTAGGGATTAAGCTGTAGAACAAAGCCAGTGACAGCAAAACAGACTTTATGGAAACAAAGCTTCTATCTTTTCAATATACAAACGGTTTTGTCAAAGTTGAGTTTCATTCTCTCATCTACATGTATCACAATAAATGTCACTAACACAGTGGTCAAAGAGCGGGAAACTTGAAGTAAAATCTAAAGTTCTCAGCAAGTATGGATTAGACACAAGAACAAAGCTGATGACAGTGCAACATGCTGTATCAAAACAGTTCTCACTGTTGCACCTTGAGCATGGGATCATGGCTTTCCTGCAATGTTGAGTCCTTTCCCCCCCTCTCCCACATATTGACCCCTGTGTGCCATTTGGACATGCTTTTTGTAAGGAAGAATTTTTAAAAATGTTCCTACTACAGCGCTCCCTTGTTATAATGTGGTAGTCGAGGTCCATAACTGCCTACTGTGTTATGTACCAAACCGCGTTATATTGAGAACTGCTATATATTGAGAATAGCGCAGTATATCAAACAGTGGTATAGCAGGCACTATCAAATTTTTTTAAATAATGGTGTTTTGAAAAGGAAATGAAGATACAAGACTAAGTTTCATTTTGTTTTCTTTCAACTCATATTGTTACACTTTGGTGGGATTTGAGTAATGGGGTCCATAGTTGTACCACGTTATATCCAGAATCATGTTATAATGAGGCACGTTTTAATGGGGGAGAGCTGTACTTACTTTAGTGCATGCCCATCCACGTCTATGTTGGCACTAGTAATAGCCAAAGTCACTACAGGCAATAAACAACAAATTCTGCAGTCAAAACTTTCAAGGTTTGTAATAATCTGCTGAATTGCAATTTAAAGTCTTTGATAGTTGCTAGCATACATGTGAATCGCCTGGCCGGGAGGTTTTTCCTCCCGAGATGAGGGGTATCTCCCATCCCTCCTGTCAATCATTAAAATCTCCCTTATACACAAAATTATTATTTAAAAAACTATTCCGGAACAGACATTCATGAGTTTTCTTCTTCACATCGTGCTTCTAATGTAGTATATTTCCAGTAAAGACTTCCTGTGATTGGGACCACGGGTGGCCAATTGGTCTAAGGCACTCACCTTTACAGATCACTTACATCTCACCTCTGTCCACATGGGTTTGAGTCTCAGCTAGGTCAGCATGGGTATGTGAAAAAGCTTCCCATTAGCTTCCTGTGGTCAGTGGATCTTCCTGGGGCTTTTCCGGGTTGTTCTTCCACCAAATATACTTGCTGCCATATATGGCCTATCATGTGCTGAAAAATTTCATTAAACATTTTAAAAAAATTCAACACTGCCTGTGATCACATGACTGTGACCTGGCTTACCCTTCAAGCATGACACTTAAATTGCTAATTCAACAGACAATAACCTAAAAGTAATCATTGGATTTGGCTATGTGTGATCAGTAGTAATTTGGACAGGATTAAAGATGTTAATGGATTATTATTGGATTACTAAAGAGCTCAAGCACCATAAAACAATAAACTTTACTTGGATTCTTTCCCGCAGGGTTGGTTTGGCTTCGGACATTCAGTGTTAAACTTTAAATTAAAGTTTGTGGAGATGGATTATACTATGTGTGATCAGAAGTAATTTGGAAAGGATTAAAGATGTTAATGAATTACGATTAGATTAGTCATTACTAAGAGCCCAAGTGGCATAAAACAGGTTGGTTTAGCTTCTGTATTTAAAGTTTGTCAAGATATATAAGCCTGTGTTATCTCCCAATGCAAAAAAACACCAAAATCTCAACAACCAAAATATCACACAAAATTCACTAATGGATAAAAACAGGAATTTCAGTGGTTGGAATCAAGTTCAAAGGGACATGAATATGTATTCTGCCATTCATGTAAAGTGGATTTTAAGAACTTTCAAATTCGACCCATATAGCTCCAATCTTGAGAAGTTCTGGCAGGCAGTCAGCAACCTGGCAGGAAAAAATAAAAAATTTTGGTGGACTGGGTAGAGTTGTACTAACATCACCTCATTCCGATGCAGACACTGAAAGGACATTTTTTATTCTGAGGAAAATTCAGGCTGACTCCAGAGGAAAACTGGATCCAGTAACAACACGTCATCTCGTTATGTGTTGAGATCAACAACGATGAGGACTGCCACAAATATAATCCAGGCAATGATCTACTAAGAAAGGGTAAAAATGCTTGTGCTACATATAAGGACAGTATGAAAGGCAATAAGTTACTTTGAAAGGTTTGATGTGATGAGATGATGTGCATATTTTAATATAGAAAAAGTAAATTTGTTCAATAGTTGTCATTTTTGTCCATTTGCATGCTAAAAATTGGGTTGATGAAAATCCTTCTGATTTGAAGTCATAACTCCTGACCAAATTTTGCAAATCTCCTGATCTGTTCTAAGTTGACCTATCTGTTCTGTCACATGTATGCACTAGTGTAACGTATTTTTGACATTGAAGGCATACCGGTACCTATGGCAACAAAGATTTAATTTATTTCAAGGTTGAATTAATGACAGAAGGGTCTCGGTTTATGCAAATACACAATTCATCATTTAATCAATGAATTATTAATTTGAAAAGAAAAGAAATTCAGAAAAAAATGGCAGCTATTATACTAAATTGATGTAGATAATGAGTGAACATCAAAGTGAAATGAGAGTAAAATTCAGAATGGAAAATTCCATAGTGCAGCTCATTTCAGGTGAACCAGACATTCAAACATGTTAATGCTTTCCTGAGTTACTTGAGTACTTGATAAGATGTTTATTATAATAATTTAAGCATCCAATTAGTGGCATGTAAATGTATGAAATGTAATTATTAATAACAGTGTGCTCTTGTGTTCCATTTGCTCAGTGGAATAATGAATCAATAGTATAAAACATGTAGTGACAACTTTTTTATATTCATGAAATGAACAATATTTGAATCAGATACAGTAACAACTTTCACATAAATATACTGTATATATTAAGCATGGAACAGTGTATAACAGTAGATAATAAGTGGCATCGTGTTCCATACATTATGTTAGATATTTTCATGGTTAGATTAGCTACTATTGTTATTCAAGGATGTGTGTTCTGCACACTGATTAACATTTTATTTTCTTGAATTATAATGCCTTCACTTTATTCAGATGTTTGGAAATTTCATTGGATTGCATGAAGTTTTATTGAGTACTCTTTACTATAAATGGACATAATATGTGCTTTGTGAAATAAATAAGGACACAAACCATAATTTTGCATTTATTACTGTAGCATCCAGTAAGTCATTACAATAGTGCAGAGCTTTCAAGTTCAAACAATTTTTCATGTGAGTTAAATCAGAATCAGTAATATTCCATTGTCCCAGATGTTTTATGGACCATTCAGACACCACAAAAAAGTTACATGGATCTAGTGAAGTATCGATCCTTTTGTGTGTGGGGCAATTTAGCAATGTATAATTCCCCACATGACTGACTATACAGATACAGACAGAGTGGTTTGTATTACATATTTTATGGGGCCAGATATATATATATATGTATGTGTGTTTGTGTGTGTGTATATATGTATGTATGTGTGTGTGTGTGTTTATATATATATATATATATATATATATATATATATATATATATATATATATATATATATATATATATATATATATATATATATATATATATACACACACACACACATACACACACACACACAGTGATCTCCTTAGAAATTTTTGATAGTATCAGTGTAAGTGCATTAGCATCATAAAATGTTTCTTAAAAAGTGCCTTATCATCATAAAAGTGAAAAAATTACTATCAATTATATATAAGAGAAGTACGTATAATTACATAGTATTCTTTATTTTCCAAAGTTACAGCATAATTTAATTTCAAACTCATTTGTCTTTGAATTTAAATAAATGATATCCTTCGTTTCTTCACTTCCCCATATATTTGTATTGCCATATTAAAATTAAAGTCTTTTAGGCAAATTCCTTCTGTACTAATTATCATAAGGTAATTCAGCATCCTCTTTGTTAACCTTTTCCTTAACAAACTCCTGATTTTATTCACCACAGAAATGACCTTTCACAATTTATTATTGGATGTATAAAAAGATACAAAAATTACCTGAATCTTAAGTCAATTACCTGGGACAAATTCTTCATTAATCAAGACAGTGATGTGTTTTCAATAATCACGACAGTATAACTAATACAATACATATTCCTTTCCATTAAGAAGAATATATCAGTGTATTTGTCATTGTTTAATTTGTTCATTGAATCAATGTCAGAGAGCTAAAAATATTGTTCATAAGGCAATTTTTTTCCAGTGCCTGTCTAAAGGACAAGGAGCTGCCTTAAATTGTGCCACTCCACCTTCACATCATCAAATTGTGCACTCTCTTGAAAGTAGTCCGTCAAGATGTGAAACCTGCACAAAAAAAATGTCACCATTAAATTTATCATTTAATTCATTCCAGTTGCAAACTAGTTATTTATTGTTGGAAAAATATTTCCAATATAAATGAAGGATTAATCCAACACTTTTTATTTACACGTTTTCAAAACAGGTAAAATTGGAAGGTAAAAAATGCTCCTTTTCTTACTTTGGTATAGAGAAAAAAGAAAATAGGACAGTACCCACTCAAGTTAAGGTCTACTGATCACACTATATAAAAGCAGCTTGTGGATAAAATGCAACTTTAATTTCTTGTCACATTTTTAAGAAAATAATAAGAACAACAACAGTCACAACTACAACCACTGCTACTACTATAAAAACAAAAATATTATATTCTAATAGTGCCTGAGGAATTGCCGTCCCCGCTCAAATCTCACCTGTTGATAATCAGGTAGATCTGAACCAAAATTTAGCAAAATGGAAAACTTCATATGATTCAACAAATTCCACCTAAGGATGTAAAGTCTTCTATTCTGTGTTGAACCCCATCCTTCGTTTCTTAAGCTCTTTCTTTGGGCGAAATCACACCTATCTGAATCAGAATCACCATTGGTGACACCAATCTTTGATTTTCGTAGTCAGGACAACATGGGGCTAGCCGGGCACCAGGTAATTTTATGTATTTTTTAAAGTGATGTGTTCATTTTTCACAAGAATTTGCTTAACTTAAAATGTAATACAGTTTATGTGTAACTTTTTTAGCTGGTAGTGGAAATGACTAAAATATATATAACACACTACCAGCAGACTCCATCATTGCTAGCCAATCAAGCATAGCGGACTGAAATGATAGTGTAGGGGGACTGCTATGGTAAAAGGCCCAGAGAAAAAACACGGTGTGTACATATATATATATATATGAAAAATATATGAAAAATGAATAGGTCTACATGCCAGTTGATATATAGAAATATATTTGTAAATTCAACAGAATATCGGGTATTTTCATCCTTTAAGAAAGTAATAAGAATGACAACAATCACAACTTCAACAACTGCTACTACTATAAAAACAAAAATATTATATTCAAATAGTGCCCCAGGAATTGCCCCCCCCCTCCCCCTCCCCCCTCCCCCCGCCCTGTATACATATATACTTACCATTGGTATTGAAACAAGCAAACAAGTGAGTAATGCTTTACCATGGCATATGGTGGGGTGGGGATGCTTTGAATATCAGCTTGGTTCATGTTTTTAGAAGAGCTAAGGGGGGATGGCCTGTTGTCCATCAGTATCATCTGTCGATGCATTATCAGAAGTTTGTTTTCGCTACACGTCCTAAACTACTTCAAGGATTGCCATGAAATTTAACACACACATTCATCCCCTGGTCTAATTGGTTAAAAATGAAAATGGTGTTGCTCAGATATACAATATGACCACCACAGTGGCCAGCTTGAAAATCTTGCCATTGCTACATGTACATGTACTTCCCCTGAACGGAAAATCATATTGTCCTGTGGTTTTTACTGCAAGATTTCTTATGATGTTTAGTGAGTCCTAAATGCTCTGACAATCAATATGGCCACCACAGTGGCCATCTTGAAATTCATGTTATTGCTACTCCTTCTGAACAGCAAGACATATTGACATAGGGTTTTCACCATAAAATTTCTTATGATGTCTAGTTTGAAATGAAAATGGTGCCACTTGGACATCCAATATGGCCACCAGAGTGGCCATCTTGAAAATCTTGTTATTGCTACTCCTCCTGAATGAAAAGTTAATGGGGTTTTCACTGCAGTATTTGTGATGTCAAGTTGGGCCTTATTAAAAACAGTACTATTCAGACGTCCAACGTGGCTGTGACAGTGGCCATCTTGACAATCCTGTTATCACTACTTCTCCTGAATAAATGGTTATGGAGTTTTCACTAAAACACTTTTCATGATGTCTAGTTGGTCCTAAATGAAAATGGTGCCGATCTGACATCTAATAAGGTCAACATAGTAGCCACCTTGAAAATCGTGTTATCACTAAGCATGAACACAAAGTCATATCAACATGGAGTTTTCACCAGAAGACTTCATATAACGGAGAGAGAGATCGAGATCTTATAAACCAAGTTAAAAAGGACCATTTAATTTTTTTTTTCTCTCTCTCTCTCTCTCTCTCTCTCTCTCTCTCTCTCTCTCTCTCTCTCACACATACACACACACACACACACACATATATATATATATATATATATATATATATATATATATATATATATATATATATATATAAAGATATCTTAAAATTGTATATAAAATATAAAGTATAAAAGAAAATGGACTTATCATGGATTCCTGGTTTTTCTTTTATGCCTTTAAATCACAGTCCCTTGAAGGACTCTTGTTATCAATGTGGTTTTTTTTTAAGGGGCAGGGAATATGTCATCCTGCCCATCCTGTGTTGGGGTAGTGCAAACACCTACACTGATTCAGAAGACCACTTAAATCTGCAGTTGTCATCAAATGATTTCATCAGTTGTGCAATATTATAAGAGCATGTTTAATAACAGGTTGGCACTAAATATTAAAAGATCATTAAAGTTAAGCACTTACAGGATTTCTGGTTCACATGTACTCTCATATACTCTCAAAACTATTGAAGCTCAGTTGGTAAAGCATGTATGTATGTAGTAATGATTGATAGCACGTTGGCACAATAGTGGAAAATTTAGGAAGATATACCCTTCCAAATAAATATAAACCAGAAGTACAACAAGACAAAATATAAAACGTGAAGATGTAAAATTCTGTAAAATGTATATAAAATAAAAAGATTGAGGTAACAAATATAAAATCCTTAAAACATGGTTAGTTGGTGGAGCATGGGACTTGTAATCCAAGGGTTGCTGCTTTAGGTCGGCCCAGGTCTGCAGCCACTGTATGTCCTTGGGAAAGGCACTTAGCTCCCATTTCCTTGGCATGATATTGCCAATAGTGTGTGAAAAGTGCCATTTAAACCAACCAACCAACCAACCAACTTGACACAGTTTTACCTAAGACAGAACATGATATGTACTTGTATATTTGCATATAGACCCTAGTCACAATGGTAGGCTGTTGAAAATGGCAAAATGGTTTACCTGTATAGAATAAGCTACCATGTTGTCCATCATACAGGTAAATTATTTGTTGGTTTTGTTTTGTTGGTTTTTAATGGCACTTTAAACACAATATTGGTTATATATCTTGCCGAGGAAATGTGAGCTAAGTGCCTTTCCCAAGGACACACAGAGGCAGCCAACCTGAGATGGCTGGGTGGGTAACGAATCTGCAACCCATGGTGTATGACTCTGATGCTCTACCAACTGAGCTACCGTGGTTCCCTAAAGGTAAATTGGGCTGAAAATCATTTGCTAGTGATCTTTGTGTGAAGGGTCTGTAAAGAGTTGGTAGTACACAGGAAATCAACAAAAAAATGACACTTGACAGTAAGTACAGGACTTTATGTATCTTCCTGTAGAATAGGAAAGATTTGTAATTAGGAAGTTTGTTTTAAAGATAATTGTATAATCTTTCGTGCAAGACGTAAAAAAAAAAAAAACTTTTTGTTGGAATTTGACTTTACAGGAAAGTATTAATGTGTGTTTTATAAATATGAATATTGAATTCTCAAAAAGGTTTGCACAAATTTATGTAAAAAAATATCTTTCCTGTGAAAAACTGTAGCAGCTGTTTGTAAAAAGTAAAAAGCATGAACTTGCAGCATTTTTATATTTGCACTTTAGCAAATATATTGTGATCAGTCATGTTCATCCATCTGTCTCCTTCTGTGTCTCTGCATCTGTCTGACAGTTGTCCATTTAAGAATGATCACTCATGAATGTTAGAGTATTGAACTCTTTTGAAAAATGTATATTTTACATAGCTAAGGGTCCAAACAAATCAAAATCACTTAAAAATTTATTGGTTGGTGTGCAGCTCTTAGTTGAATATCTATCCTCAAGTTAGGATCATTACACAGAAAAGTGTAGAAAATTGTACCCGGTCACTAATTGTCCATAAAATAATTGCTGAATGTGTGTAAAAAATTCATAAAATCTGCACAGTTTGAAGGTACTAGACTCTTCTGATCAAGTACACAAAGAAAAGTATATCCTCAGCAGAAAGCCTATGTGATCAATTTACAAGTAATTTGCAAATCGCTAAAGATTTCCCAAGGCTCTGTATTCTTTATTTTGATGTTATTATTTTCTTTTACAGAATTGTTATTGTGATTATTAAAACTATATGAATTTTTCTTTTTCATTCTTTAATAAGAGACTGAAGTCACAACCATGTGAATTTTACGTCCAATCTTTTCCAGCAATTATATTTGGTAACAAGTGACATATCAATAGTGTCATAATATAATGATAATGTCATTTCAGGCTGTGCAGTAAGCGTTGATTTTACAAAAGCAGACAGCCTTAACCTAATTATGTCTGTACTGATTGAAAGAGGGTGATCATATTTTGTATATATTTCATGAGGATGATTAGATTTGCAACACAAGTGTAGGGTCCTAGATGCAGCCTTTGGGTTGGTTGGGGTTTGGAGGGTTAGTTTGGACAGAAAATGGTGTGGTGGTGGAGGATGTTATCTTGCAACCTGAACTCGATCTACATTAATTTGAAGAGAGTAGACATAGTTATATTAAGTTTGGTGTGATGTTTCACAAGGTTGAGTGCATGACAATGTTTTCAAAGCATGTGTGTGTGTGAAGAGTCATACTTTCTTAGGTGATAAAAAGTGCAGAAATTGTAACAGCTTCTGTGTTTAGTTGCGAAATAATAATTTAAGCATATTTTTCATCCATTTAGGTCTTAGACATACATGAAAATAGATACTGGGGGTGTAAGTTTACATCACAAAAATTGACTTGCACTCCTCAAAATCTTTTATCTTTGCGTACTTGTGAAATGGGAGCTGTGGTGGTGTAGTGTGTAATGTACCAGACTTGTTACCAAAAGGGTGTTGGTTCAAATCCTGTCCAGACCAGACCAGGTTAGCAACTGTGATGGGTCCCTGGGCGAGGCACCTACATGAAATAAACTTTGATGTGTCTTGATGCACCATTAAACACCAAACAAACAAACTTGTAAAATGAAACCTTTATTTGTGGAAAGTGACCACAAAATTGTCTAATAGATTGTGTGTGGATAAAAATAATGTATGACTCAAACTGGTTTAAAATTGAAAGTGTTCAACCTTGTGCTTGTTTCAACATGGATGAGAATATTAAAGTATTATATTTAAAAAATCTTTTTACAAAATATTTGTTGAATCATTACAGTAATTAACTGTAAAAACAAGTCATTGGGGGTATACAAGAGGCTTCCATTTTTTAAATGATGTAAGTATCCTAAAAAAAAACTCGTAAGGTTTCACAATAATTGTCCCCGTCAGTTCTAAAACCATTTATTTGATCCTGAATTACCTTGTTACTATTTGTACTAAATCATGCAAATAAAGACTTTAAAAGTGAACATGGAGTCAGCATTGTATGGTACACCAGCAATAATTGTAGACAATCTAACATTAGAAAGAAAGCAGTATATTATAGACAATTACTGCCATGTTGAGATATGTCATGGCTTTCATCACATGGAGGGTTGGCCTTTAACTGAGGTCTGGAACTGTCTTCCAGTTCTTCAATTTCAGTGTGTTTTTTTTTGGGGGGGGGGATGAAGAGTCTCAGACAACAAAGGGACACTACCAAAAGGACCATTGAAAAAAATATCCAAACATATTAAAGGCCACCCCTTAAGCTGTTATGAGAAAATAAAATAAAAAAGAGAGGAAAAGCACAGGTGTGCATTATGAAATGGTGTATCATGATATGTTTTGATAAAGTAATTTACTAAAAGAAGCTCACAGCTGTCAGTGAAATTATAAAATGGGTAGTTTGTCTTAGAGTGTATGTACTTTGTTAAATAAGATACATTCTATGTAAATAACATTAAGTAGCAGGTTTTTCTGATAAACAAGTCACTGCCACATGTAACTGAAACATAAAAGCAGGGTTTTTTTGTTTTTTTTTTTTCCCACTGAATTGGAGTGTTCTGAAAGCTTCAGGTTGTATTGTTTATTGCAAGTCTAACCTGTGTCTGTTATCTTCTCTAATCTTGATGAATATAAACAAGTGTCTAGTTCATTTAAGGCCATGGTGGATTGGATGCACTTTATCTTGAGTGGATCTATGAACACTACTGTAATCTTGATTACTTTGTAAGATGGGAACAAGAGCTCATATCCTGGACAGAGCACTACCTTTAATCTGGCTTGACAATCAACAGTATCAACAGCAGCAGCAGTAAAGAAGTATTGGCCACAATAGTGAGAAAATTAGGTCATCTCCTTAATGCCCAGAGTTTACTGGGCTGCTCTGCTATTATGAAAAAAGTTGGAGTGCTAGGCAGGGAGAGGGTATCATACAGGCTTCTGGTTTAAATAGATTGCTTCCATATGCACTGGATCATTTACATATCCTAAAATCTCTAGAGAAGTGAGGCAGTGGTAGTAGAGCAGTTGTGTTGATCCTTATTGAGGTATGGTCTTTAGTGTGTGTATTGGGATTTCTGAAACAAGCAGTGCAAATAAGATGGACCGATGCAAGTCTGTTACCATTGTTGACTTTTGGTGAGGAGTGACCTTGGAGTACTGAACTAATAATGCATCATTATCTGTTTGGATTCAGGAGCTAAACAGAAGTCAGGCAGCCAGCAGTCCTGGGCTTTCTTGTGAATGAACACATTGTGTACTGTAAGCCAAGCAGGCATTGACATAACTTTTCAGCTTATGATAATGATTTTCTGTGGAATAAGAGTTTGGACTTGGTAATTATATCAGGGCCAAGGAGGGGAGAAATGGATAGTAGGTTGTGCAAACTTCAGACTTTTCGTAAGCCGATTGCAGGAGCCGACAGTAAGTATTATTTGCATCACTTCTGTTGACCATGCCTTGAACCTACCATGAATATGTGCCTAATATCTGAATAGTAACTTACTAAGATTGCATAAAAAGTAGTATGTCTGTGATGGTAATGTCTTTGTGTAGAAAAGAAAGATTTCAGATTTATTACTTAATATAATTTTTGGAAGTTAGGTTGGGGGGGGGTGAAGTCATGGTGAAAAAGGAAAAAAAAAAAACAGACCTCAGAGTACAGCACATATTCAAATCAAAACCCTATTCAGGACAGGCCAAAAAAAAAACTATTAGTCTCAATTTGCATTTTTCACCCTCATTTGCATTTATTCGGTTGTTCTGTGTTGTGCTTTAACCATCTTAGACAAATTACTGCAAAACATTGGTCATGCATGTACATGTATTTGAAGAGTCAAAATCTAAATTGGACATGCAGTAAGGAAAGCTTATTTAGAAACCAATGGAATTTTATTTTCAATATAACATTTCACAGGAGTCCTGCATCAAGACTCACCCTTGTCCATTTGTTGGTCTGTCTAAATGTTATCATTAGGTCCTAGCTCATATTTTGTCATAATGTGTCAGCATACTGTATCTTTCAGTGAACCCTGCCCATGTATTACCAACACTTTTAAAAAAAAAACAAAAAAAAACAGCAATTAAGCAAGGTCAAAGCCACTCAAGAGAGAACATTTTTGGAGTATATTTGTCGATTGTGTCACTGAAATCAAGTTTGCAAGGAGAGAAACCAATAATATAAACAAGTTCTGATAGCTCCAAGGTTCATTCTTGATTATCAGTAAAATATACAGAATGTCATAAACTCTGGATTTTGAGCTTGAGTTGAGATTCATGAGCAATAATCACAGCTTTAGATAATAATGTAATAAGGCCAAATGAAAAAGTATGTGTGGTTCTAGTTACCTGACCGACATGAGGGGGGGAATTCAGGAGAAAACAAAGTAACAAAGGGATGTAACTACGATTGAAGTTAAAAGGATGCAGATGATGCTTATTTCCTAGTTTATGCTTCATTTAAATCTGTCCGGACCAAAAAAAAGGAAAAAAGTTTGTACCAACCTACCAACCATGCTTTTTTTTCTTCATTGGAACCCGAACCACACATATTTTTTTATTTGGCCTAAATTAGATATTTTACTTGTGGGTTGGAACTAATTGCAATGATTGTTGGAACTAATTGCAATGATTGTTGGAACTAATTGCAATGGTTGTGAATGCTTCCTAACACTGACTTGCAATATCAGACTTAGTATTAATCATCAAGGTGTTAATCGTGCCTTGTAGAATGTGCAAAACAACTTAGTGGCCAAGACTAATTCAGGGTGCATTCGATTAGCTCTATTTGAGTGAGTATTTTTAGAGTCATCAATTAAAGTACTATCATTTCAAATGTGGATGAAACATCCGGAATTGGTCCTGATGGCATAGTCTATATTGATTGAATGCGACACAATAAGAAGTGGACTGTGCTTACGGCAGGGGCAATACACTGACAGCTTTGGACTTAATTTGAATGCATCAAAAACGTTCTTTAGTCTATTTGTTTGCGTAAAATACTCAAATAGGCTACTTACCATATATACTCACTTATAAGTGGAGTCCAACTGTGAACTGCACCGACCCAGATCTGCTGTGAATAATGCGTTGGCAGCTCTTGGTCTAAGCAGTTGGTTAGGAGTAATCAGTGTAACAAACAACATAAACCCTGATCTGCTGGCACATTATGTAATGCTAGATCAATGTCAATGTTGCTTGCAATTGGACTCGACTTATAAGCAAGTACGTAGGGTGTCTAGAGCTCTGAATAATTTTCAAGAATATATGGCTTGATGCAAAGGTGTAATATGCATTGGAAGATCAGTGTCAAATCATTTTCATTCTTTGTCATGTAAATATTCAAAGGTGGCATAAAGTGGTAAGTGATGGCAGCTTACCCAGTGTGCACCTGGAGGTCAGAAGGGTTCTGGGAGTGGTGTTGATGCCAGGCAGTTCCATGCAGTAGGACTTCTTGTCAGCAAGCCAGACAAGACCTGTGCAACCATCAAGCACATCTGGTTTACATGGGGAGGTTCTTCTGGCTTAATTTGCTGTATATGTGTGCCTGTAAAATAGAGTTTACAGATTGAGAAGAGCACATTCCAGTTTGCTTTTTTTTTTTTTTTAACAATGGGCAGCAATATATTGCCAACATGCAGGTATATTGCCAATGTAGAAATATATTGCTATCATGCAGGTATATTGCCAACATGCAGGTATATTGCCAATGCAGTAGATGAATAAATACTGGCACTCAAGCTAGTGGTCATCTTTAAGGTCATCTGTTATTGGTGGGTCCTTTCTATACTGAAGGAGGGTTTACGTTGCAGAAGGTAAAGCTTAAAAATAGTGACACATAAGTATTACATTATTAAAATTAGTTTTATTCCCCCCAAAACTACATTTTTTTTTAGAGATTGTGGTCCTCTTCCGAACTGTGTATCTTTTAAATTCCTAACATCTTAATTTCCTGTTGACAGTACTCAGAGAAACAGGTATTGGTATTGTATTATTAAATTCCACATTTAGATCAGCTTAAGTTTATCTACGGTTCTTGTGCACCAGACGACAGAGTACATGATCGTCTCTCTTACCATTTTCATTATGACCAAGTTCAGCAAAACTTTTAAAAAAATTCCGAATTATAGATATGGATATACCAGTTACTTTAGATATATTCCTGCTAGTGAAATTATTCTCCTATGCAGTATTGTCTGTTTCTGCTAATGTGACAGTTCTTTGCTGTGCGGGGCCATGGTACTACACTGGACGTTTGCAGTCTAATTATAGGATTCAGATGCTACAACATCATTATTTTACTGTAGCTATATTAAGCACACTTCCTTGTAAATTTCATCTTTATGAACAAATATTACAACCACCAATGAATGACACAATGTAGAACCAAAATAACATATGTACTGGCTACTCACTTATGACCTATTACCATACATATGCCAGTTTTAGAGTGGGCAATGGTCCATTGGTATATTGAATAAAGAACACTTGAATGACAGTTGGTGGTGCCTTATATACTCGCATAAAGTTTGATCCATAGTGTGCTGGCAGATCTTGGTATATGCAGTTTGTTAGGACTAATTAGTAGAACAACAGAGACCCTTATCTGCTGGTGCATGATGTGACAGCAGATCAGGGTCTCAGTTGTTTGCAGTTGGACCTAGCATATAAGTGAGTACCGGTATATATAGTAGGTAGGTGCACCATGGTGTTGTTAGTTTTATCTGCAAATGGATACTAAGGTAGGATCTCAGTCCGATTAAAATCAAGATCTCCAACATAACAAAGATCTAATAACGCCGATAAAGGTTCATTTTCCAGTGACCTTTGGAATTCCTGGCCAACTTATTTTTAGTAGCCTATTGGATAAAGCATTGCATTTCATGTTAAAATAATTGTTAGTTATAATATGTTCCAAATTACATTTCTTACTTTAATAAATTTGAAAGCTGTTATTTGATTGGTGAATTACAAGTTCAACAAAACATGATCTCGTATCACTAACCATCAGATCTTGTTATAACTTGATCTCGATTTTAATCATATTGGGTTGGATCTGCAAAGTTTGTATTACCATACCTACATTCGGTCACATTTATTCACCATACATGAATTGAAAGTTATAATATAATAAGGAATATTGTATGTTTAAACTGCAAAGGTTTTAAAATCATGTATTTTATGCTTCAGGTGTGTAAAGTACCACTTTTCTCTTTTAATATGCCTTGTTTTTCTCTTTGTTCCTTTTTGACAATAACAGAATGTTTTTTCGGGAACCATAGCTTCATATGCCCACATATTCTTTGTATTCCTTTCTGTTTATTGTACACAACTTTGTGGTAAACTGGCTCCCAATAATAGTTATGCCTAGAAGAAATGGTGGACCATTATTCATGTGGATGACAAAATGAAACACAGGCTATTGATTTTTATTTCTGCTAATTGCAAATATAGTTCTAGCTAAGAGACTGGAGAAGACCATTTTTTCTTTTACCATTGTCAGCAAATTCCCAAAGGCATATTTTCAGGAAAAGAGGCAGATGATTTGCACCAGTTAGAATTCTGTTTTAACTCATTTTAACTCATTATTATGTCTCCCATATCAGTATCCACAGAAATGCTCATGATGGATAGCATAGAAGAAATTATAGTACAGTTTTTTGCTTATGTATATCATGCATCCAACTGCAGAATATTGTTAACCCAGATCTGTTAGTGAATTATGTGACAGCAGATCTGGGTCTGTGCTGATTCAGATTGGTTGTGCACAATACATTGGTTTGGTTTGGTTTGGTGTTTTACGGCACAGCAACACAAGTAGGTTATTTAGTGCTGAGGCAATTGGAGTAAAGTGCCTTGCCCAAGGACACACCACAGTAGTTGACCCAGGTTGGTCCGATGGTAGGATTCGAACCCACGCCCTTTGGGTCATGAGTCCAGCATGCTAACCACTGAGCCACCGCAGCTCCACAATACATTGGTCTCTCACAATACTCTCTTAAGGGAGCCATACAAATTTACCAAAGTCATTATATACCGAGGTACATAATATGTGATATTACTATTAAATAATCCCCGTGTAAAGGGACCACATTATTCGGATTTATTATTGATCTCTTGTTTTTTTCTTCTTCATATAGGAGATTTTTAATTGTTTTTAATTATAACTATAATCATCACATGATGAGATTTTTTTTTAAAGAATACTATAAGTTTGAAGATGGTCATCATGGTATTTCTGAATGATGGATCATCTCTGTATGTATGCAAATACATTTCCTGTAAACACCTACTGTATATACTTGTGTATAAGCTAATACCAACTGCAAACTGCATAGACCCAGATCTGCCATCACATAATGTGCCAGCATATCTGGATCTATGAAGTTTGTAAGGACTAATCAGTAGAACAAACAACATAGACCCTGATCTGGCGTCGCATTATGCGATGGCAGATCAGGGTCTATGTTGTTTGCATTTGGACCCGAATTATACGCGAGTATATACAGTATCTTGATGTTTAGTTTACACCATCAAAACTTGGACACATAAAAGGCTATAAATATATGTATAGAGAATCAAACTTGGGACTCCAAAGTCATCAAACCACAAATTTAAAGACCCAACAAACTAAGATCCATCTGTGAAGAAAATATGATGCTGTTCCCATCGATTATATTGTCTGTACTCTTTTTTTCAAAACTCTAATTTTGCAGGCACCATCAATCCATAAAAACTAAAATATTTTTTGTCTTCAAAATTTGGGTACATATAACATTTTTCTAATTAACATTTTGGTAAATTTAGGTACCTAGGAAAGTAATAATTATCTTCTTACCTATTATTATTTATACACTTCAAAAAATAATTATTAAAAGTGTATGAAAAATTACAGACAGTGCTGATGAATAAGGTATATTTTGCAAAACCACAAAAATGTATACCCACAGCAATTATTGAATGAAAATACATTATAGAAGTTTCTCAGCATACTATTTCAGATGATACATGTACAGATCATAATGAAAAGAATAATAATTAATTCCAATCCCTTTCTTTTCAGAACCAAGGTCTCAAGAACTGAAGACCTACACATTGAAGATACCATCTTATGAATATGAAATTAATGATACCACATTCCTGGATGGGAAAAATCTGAATGTGGTGCCCGATACGAGGCACATGAGGCATAAGCACCATGAGCCCCTGGAGAGATATAAGCTAGGAATTAACGGTGAAAATCGGCATGATCGCCATCGAGACTATGATTGGCTTAAATCACAGTGTGAGCAAGCAATGAACGAGCTTCAGTCTTTGAAGAGGCAACAGGCAGACACTATGAGACGATATGACCATGCTGTGAAGGAGTGTGACCTTTTTCGTCAAAATTACAAAACAGTATATGGTCAGCTGCAACAATCAAGAGAGGAATTGCAGGAATTCAAGAGTCGAACTTCAGATCTTTTGTCAGATAAAGAGCGATTAGAACAGGAATTGAAAAATTTACAAAAATTAAGGCAGGAAGACAGGAAAGAAATGGCTGAATTACGTAAACAACAGCGTGATGTGATAAGCGAAAGTGGCTCAAGTGAAATGTTAAATGCTCTCGATATGTATGAACAAATGAAAATAGAATATGATGATTTAAGGGAGGAATATGCTAAGATTGTGGCTGCACACAACTCAGCTTTAAGTAGGTGTGAGGACATTGATAAAGAAAATGCAAGGATTCAGAAACAGCATGAAACCTCATGTCATGAAAGGGATGCTGCTATACTGGAGCGAAATGGACTCAAACAGCAGTGCACAGCAGCCATTCGAAACTGGGACCAAGTGGTACATGAACGAAATGAACTCAAAGAAAGTATCAGTAAGATAACTCAACAAAGGGATGATCTGATGAAAGAAATGAATCAAGCTCTTGCTAGTCAGTTGCGTGCTAAGAAAGACCTTGAAATGGCCTCCAAAGATCGTGATGCAGCATTAAGGGAATATACACTTGTTATGTCTGAACGGGACCAGGTTCATAAAGAGATTGAACAACTTCAGGATAAATTAAATGCTGCAGACAAAAAGATCACTGAGCTTGAGAAGGAAAAGAAAGCAGCTCAGGATGAAATCGAGATCCTGAAACGAGAAATAAAATCAGCTTTACAAGACAGGGATAAAGGGTTAAAAGAAAGGAATGAAATTATGGAAAAATATGGAGATGTCATTAACAGAAAAGTTGAACTTGAAACTCAGAGAGATGAATTTAAGAAAGACTATGAAATGGTGACACAGGAAAGAGATATTGCCCGTCGGGAGAGGCAGGAGGCATTGCTAGATAGGGATCGAATTTTGCGAGAGACATACGAGTGGGAAAGAACACAGAAAGAAAAGGCTGAAGAAATGGATCAATTTTCCAAGGAAACAGAAATGTTGAAAAAACAAACAGAAAAACTTCAAAAAGAAGTACTGGGTAAGTTGGTTCTGTAAAATCAAATGACTTAGCAAATGATGGGGTTTTCACAAGGTTATTGCTATAGCACTGGATTATTCTTCCCAGAGCTTCTAAAATTTCTTTTATTTAGGGCCCTGCATTGCGATGCAGTAGCCCAATTTGATTAAAATCAAGATCTGCTTATCAATAAAGTATATCTGAGACGCACCGATAACAAGATCATGTTGTGTTGATGTCTTGATTCGCCAATAAAATTACATCTTTTGTACTGCTGAAAGTGAAAAAAAGCTCATTCGGTACATATGTTGCAAGTACATGTATAACTCTCCCCAACACAAAATGCAAAGCCTACCTATATTTCACTGACTATATTTCTCAAGCTCTGGTCATGATAGAATCATCCAACTAGATGATTGTATGCATGTCTGTTAGTACCACAACCTTATCACCAAAGAACATCACTGTGACCAACTTTTCACATTTTACTGGCTTAGGTTAAGTTTTTGCATTTAGCTCATGACCAGATAGGTTCTTTGCACTGTTATACCCAGATAAATGAAACTTGGTGAGGGGATACATCTTGATGCATACTACACCCTCATCTCAAATATATTGTGGCCTATATTTCATGCTTCACTGACTTTGCTTTAATTTTGTGTTTAAGTTTATTTCTCAAGCTCAGTTCATGCTAGAATCATCGAACTAAATAATTGTATGCATGTCTATTAGTACCACACCCTTTTCAGCAAAGAATGTCACTGTGACCAGCTTGTGGACAATATTTTAACTAACTTGGGTTAAATTTTGTGTCTGATGTTCATTTCTCAGGCACTGTTCATGCTAGAATCATGATACTGATGATCATATGCATCTGTTTTTACCACACCCTTGCAAGAAGAGAGGTTCATCATGACCTATATTTTATCTTTTATTGGCTTTAGTTAAGTTTTTGCATTGAGCTCATGACCACACGAGTTTTTGGCATGTTATATACATACCATCCTTCTTAGAATCATGAAACTTGGCGAGTGGATGCATCTTGATAAGCTGTACATCCTTTTTTGCCCAAAGAGGTCTGTGTTACCTGTATTTCATGCTTCAGTGACTTTATTGAAATTTTGTGTTAACAGTTTTTTTACTGGTTGCTGTTTATGTTCCAATCACGAAAGTCTGTAATTGGATTCACCTGAGTTACTACTATAACCTTAAAACCAAAGAAGATCACTGTGACTTACATTTTATGCTTTCTTAACATGGGTTAAGAATTTGTTTGTGATCACATAGATTATCCATGCTAGAGAGTATAAATCTTGCCTATTCCAAAGGCCCCTGCTGAACTTTCCATGTCAGTGACTATACATTTTATATTGTGATATGTTACTCTCAGAATGTTAACTGTGTATTGTACATGTGAGTATATGAATTAGATGAATGGACTGCATGCTTTTCAGGTGAGGCCTCACCTGTAGTGGCAAATCAAGGTAATAACTGATGCATGAACTATGTACTGCTGGCTGTCACTCCAAGGTTACTCATAGCCTGTGACTTTCACCCAAATAAAATCTGGCTTCTAGGGGGAGACAATAACAATAGTTTGTCAACAACAACGATTTTAAAAAAAAATAATAGAAAAACAACACTAATCTCTGGTTTTTATAAACTCTATAGTACCTCTCCTTTGATAGCATAGAAAAGATTTTTTTAAAAAAAATTATATGTCTTTTATGCCCTGTCACAGTAGGTAGGTAGGGGTGTAGCTGGGTAGGTAGGTAGGTGTTTTTACAGTAGGTTAGCACAATACTGGCTATATAGTGCTGATTAAAAGTTAAATTTTTTAATTTTAATCGATTTAAAGTCAAATGTAAAGATCAAAGATTGCACTAAATCGTTAGTTTGTAAAGGGGCCAAGATCAATTGAATTTGAATTTATTTTATGCATGATAATGTTTGCAATGGCTACTGAAGACTAGAAGAAGAAGAGGTGAGCTTTGTAATCATTGATGATACTCCAGGGGTCGACTTAACACAGACTTTTCCATTGGCCAGCAGGGCCAGCTCACATGGAAATCAACTGGTCCTGCAGAAAATCAACTGGCACTCCCAATCAAATTGAATGACAACTTTGGAAAATTTAACTTGTCCAACAGGTCTGTGGCTCTCAGTTTTAACATGTTATCAAATGTCACAGGCAATTGACTGGTGGATAAATTGACCTCTGTTAACTCTGGTAATCAGATTGCAAAGAGCCCTATATCGATCACATTATTTTTCCAGCTGTCTGTCTGTCCATCTGTCCATATGTTCATACTTCTTGTAACCACCAAACTTCTGTACCCCTTACATACAATCGGATACCATTTAGTAGGTGATATGCCTGTTGCACATAGATGTTCCTCTTACAAACTTCAACTGTTCAGGTCCAATTTTAATGGAGTTGTTGCCTTTTTTCATCAATTTTAAATCTCCACTACAGCAGCAGATCCTTGTGACCAGCATAGTTTAGGAACAAGTCAACAAATTCTGATGCAGTTTGGTGTGTACATTGTCTCATAGAGTTAGATGTGCCTTTTATGGGTTTTGTCTTGACTTCCCCACATTGGACAGAGTTATGGCCCTTGTTGACGATTTTCCTATCTTTGCAATAAGTTGGCAGAATTTTCCAAGTAGTCACCAGAATTTCCCTAAATATTACTGACATGCCTTGTAGATATTTCCATTCCAGATCTGGATCCTATTTAATTTTAACCATTACCCATTTTCTTTCATAATTTCCCTTTTTCTGAAATTTTTCATATAAAACTAAAACAAAATTTGATCTGTTGCTAAACTATGCATATCTGCATGTTCCTCTGTTAAGAAAATTTGTATTGCCATTGGCAATTTTGTTGATTGCTAGCACAAACACAGTTTACCATATTTTAGTATGTATAATATGCACTTTTTATACATATTTTTCCTATTTCATGAGAGATGTGTGTGATTTGGGGTAGAACAGGAAAGTTTTTTTTTTATCTTGGTTGATCTGATGAGAGGATCATGGTACTAAAGCTGTCTACACACGTTGGATTCTTGTGAAATAATGAATTCATTGAATTGTAACTGCATTAGTACGAGTCCCTAGTTAAAGAAATAGCTAATGCTTACAAACCTTGCTTGTCCTATTCTTTGATTGTTTTTATTAATAAACTCATTTCATTTCACATTGCTGTGTAGTTTTTGTTCTGTGACTCAACTGGAAATATTCACAGGAGACTGTTTACTTGTTCATCTACTCTTGTCATGAACTTGTTCATCTACTCTGTCATGAACTTGTTCATCTACTCTGTCATGAACTTGTTCATCTACTCTGTCATGAACTTGTTCATCTACTCTTGTCATGAACTTGTTCATCTACTGTCATGAACTTGTTCATCTACTCTTGTCATGAACTTTTTCATCTACTCTTGTCATGAACTTGTTCATCTACTCGGTCATGAACTTGTTCATCTACTCTGTCATGAACTTGTTCATCTACTCTTGTCATGAACTTGTTCATCTACTCTTGTCATGAACTTGTTCATCTACTCGGTCATGAACTTGTTCATCTACTCTTGTCATGAACTTGTTCATTTACTCTTGTCATGAACTTGTTCATCTACTCTGTCATGAACTTGTTCATCTACTCTGTCATGAACTTGTTCATCTACTCTTGTCATGAACTTGTTCATCTACTCTGTCATGAACTTATTCATCTACTCTGTCATGAATACTTTTAAACTGTACAAAATACCTCATTATGGTAACATTGATACATATTTTGAAACTAAAGAATAATTTATTGTATCAGATTTGAAATATATTTACTTTTTTTTGGAAAATAAACTTGGTTCTTTCTTTAATCTCCCATCTTTAATCAGAGTATTTTATACATGTTTGTGACTGCAGTGATCAATTCTTCATTGATTCTGCATGGTGTTTTAAGGTAATCAGTGCCAACAAAAGTTTTGTTGTGCTAAGCATAAGAACAATGCATTGTCTGGGTAAATTTGCAATTTATTTACTTTTCTTTGGAAAATGAACTTGGTTCTTTGTTTTATTTCTCTTCTTAAATCACAGCATTTGATCCTTCTTGGTGACTATACAGTGATCAATGCTCCATTGACTCAGCATGGTTTGTCGAGGTAATGAGCGCCGGCCAAAGCTTTGATGTGCCATTCATAATTATGATGTGCTGTATTGTCTGAGTACGTTTTACCTTGTACACTGAGATTTATTTCAGAGCTGTCATGCTAGTCCAAAATTCAGTAAATAATTTTTACTATGGGACATTTTTCAAAAGAGTTTTGATTGGGATTCTAAATTGTCATCTGTTTTAGTAAAATTCTGAAGACGATATACGTTTTTTAAGATTATTTAATGTGTTTATATGATTCAATGTTTTAATTACTGAAGAGAACTTATACATATATGCATTATGACTTTTAAAACCGTGAAAATCAAATCTTAACATGGTAGATAACAATTACAACACTGCCACCAACAGTCTCCACTGTAAAAGTGGTACCTATGTCCTGCTGTCAGTCTTAGAAAAATCTGATCCATACACGGTCAATGGGGTTTGGATGGAGATAGAGTGGAGGGCAGAGGAGGAATTTGAATAACAGAAATTAGTAGGTTAGTTGGTTGGTTTTTAACAGAACATTCAAGACATTATTGGCTATATCATGCTGAGGAAATGGGAGATACGTGCATTTCCCAAAGACATATGGAGGCAGCCGAGTTGGGCTTGCCTGAATGGGTATCAAACCTGTGACACCTTTATTATGAATCCGGCACTCTGAGCTATCATTGTTCCCGAAATTAGTAGGAGGACGATGCTTAAAGTTTCCAGTGTTGCACCTTGGTCGAGCTGTCAGGGGGACATTGTATGTACCACTGCCTCTATAATGATCAAGATTTTGGAGATTTATTCAATTTAGGGAGACACTAGCAGTTTGGGGTGCAACACTGATTTCTAGTTGTATATTGTGTGCTTTTACTTCTTATTCCTCCGTAAATTGAATGTGTATTATTAATTTCCTTCCAAAGTATAAGAAACGATTGACATACTCTTAAATTGGATCTGATTGAATATTTCTGATTTTACTTGGGATAACTTTCAAGCTGTAGAATTTAAAGCTTTTTTCATTTTAACCTGCCCAGTGAGTTAATTACTTGTATTTTGTGTATCATTCAAGAATGAGTTTCATTTTGATGATTGGCAGTGGTATTTGAAGAGTAATTAACTTGAGTGGCCTTTAATAACTTTAGTGAATGGATTTGTATATACTTTATGGGCCTTCCTTCTAATAACTTCATCAAACTTGTCATTTATACAGGCAATTTGTAATTTTTAACAGGTCATTTTTCAAAAATAAAGCTACATGTACAAATAGCTTATAAACAAAGCTCTTCCTAGGTACTTAGTTGGGTTTGTGTCACTATAGTATACACATGGGTATCAATTATTTACATTAGCAGCAACATCAAGTGAAGTTGATCCCTGTAGAATCTGTTTTCATTAATCCAACTCAACTCTAGATCCAAGTAAAATATCAGCTTAAGGTGCCAGTCAGATTAACACATGATTTACCATATTTAACAGTGCAAAAAGCATCCAGCTGTGGAAAGTGTAGGTCACTCTACTCAGATCTGCTGTTCATAATGAGCTGACAGAGCAGGGTCTATGTTCTCTTGCAGTAAGGAGTAGAACAAACAGCATAGACCCTGCTTTGGGTGCTATTACATTGTGTGACATAAATCAGATCATGGTCTGTGCTGTTTTCTTGCAGTAAGGAGTAGAACAAACAGCATAGACCTTGCTTTGGCTGCTAGTGCACTGTGTGACAGCAGATCATGGTTTTTGCTGTTCAAAGAATAGTGTACGTTATGCAGAAGGCGATTAGTACAGACACTAATGTGCAGAAGTAGTATGCGACATCAGATCAGGATCTACAGGGACCACACTGGACATACATTTTTAAGCAAAGTGACTTCTCTCTCCTGCCAGAAAAGGGTAAAGTGGTGTGAAAATAGGGAGAAGTTGGTGTAGAGTTGTCAGAATTTAGAATGTATTAACAGTTGCTTAAAGCAACAGTTTTACTTAACTTTTTTAAGTAAAAAGTATAAAAACAAAAGAATTAATCATAACACTTTATGAAAATACAAAAAAAATTCTTAGTTTGATTCAGTACAATTGTTCTTTTACCTTGCTGTTTGCAAAAGTTAGTAACCTCGAAAGTGGGTTACTATAAAAAATGGGTGACAGATATCGTGGTACAAGTTCTGTCTTCATAATTTGTCAGGATGAAATATAAAATAACTTGTTTATCTTTACTGTCAATTTGGTCTGTAAACCTCCAGAGTAATAATTTACTTGTGATTAGATTGAATTTCACACACTTCAAGCTTTTTCTGCATATTGGGGCAAAATGAGAGGCACTGGGGTGACTATTTCATCTGAATCACATCCCTTAATTAGACCCTGCTTTGTGCTCTCTGCAGTTGGATGTGTGTCAAATAGGACCAAGATACTGTCATATTAAATCGTTTGTTGAGTAAGAAAGTGCCTGAAAATAGAGCAATTCTTTTTTTTCCCTCCTTCATTTTCATTGCCTTTGGTCTGTTCACAGATGCTCACCAAGAGGCAGAAATCTCCAAGAAACGTCGGGACTGGGCTTTTGGAGAGCGAGACAAAATTGTCCAGGAACGAGATAGCATCCGAACTCTCTGTGATAATCTGCGGCGTGATCGTGATCGAGCTGTTAGTGAATTGGCCCAAGCATTACGAGACTATGATGAACTCAAGAAACAGAAAGATGAGATGTGGAAGGAATTGAAAGAGTCAAGGTGAATTTAATTTGATGCAAAATTAAATATACAAGTTCTTTTTTTCATACTTGGTATGTAATTGAGAGTAGTTGTACTTTGGTCCGCCTACGTGAATAGTGACTTAAATAATACCTAGATTAGTGTTGCACCTTAAACAAGCCCAGGCAGAGGACATTCTCCCATCCCAAACTGCCAGTGTCCCCCTAAATATAACAAACCTCATATCTTCATCATTACAGGTGGACAGAGGTACCTAAAATATCCCCCGAACAGCTCAACCAAGGTACAACACTGCCTAGAGTGCCTTCATAATAATTTTATTAGTAATGGGTATGGGCTGAGATGTTAGATCTTTTCCTTACTCCCCCACCCACCCCACCTTCAGGCATAACTTGATACTGGTCCAAAGTAGTGAGTGGCTATAGCAGATCTTATAAGGAATTTGCTTGATATGCCTCTCAAATGCAGTCACTTGGCCAAAGAAGTCAGAACATAAGAACATGGTATGACATGTACTAATGGTAATAATTGTATATTTTGGAGTAAAATATAGAGCTGTCCCTCAATGTAACATGCATCGTTATAACACTGTTCCAGATATAGCATGGTACCACTATGGACCCCATGATCAAAATCATACCAATGTATAACAATATGGGATGAAAGTAAACAATGTGAAGCTTAGTGTTCTATCTTTTTTTCCTTTTCAAAACACTATTACCATATATACTCGCATATAATCCACGTCCAAATGCAAACAACATAGACCCTGATCTGCTGTCGCATAATGCGCTGGCAGATCAGGGTCTATATTGTTTGTTCTACTGTTTATTCCTTACAAACTGCATAGACCCAGATCTGCTGGCGCATTATGCAATAGCAGATTTGGGTCTATGCAGTTTACAGTTGGTATTAGATTATACGCTATATTTAAAAAATGTTGATCATTCCTGCTATACTGCTATTTGGTATAACACTGTTCTCAGTATATCATGGTTTGGTACATCAAGTGGTTTGCACTATAACATGGTTTGGTACATAATGCTGTTGGTGGTTTTGGACCCCAGCTACCATTTTATAACGAGGGAGAGCTGTATATGCTATGTATGAGATATAACATTACACCAGGAATTGGTGAGTTTATTGAGTTACCTGTACCATTAACTCTAGTGATTTCAATAGCAACAGCAATAGTAACCACATAATTTGTTATTTTAACCATCATTACAATATAAATGAACTGTAATGATTATTTGTGACTAAATAATGAACTTCATAAAATCAAATAAGTACTTCCTTAATTCATTTAGTTTTATTGATAACTAGATACTGAATACTAGATCAATAAACCACATAACCATATTGTCTGTAGTTTTTGTACTGTTAGTATGCATTTTATGTACATCAACAGTAACAAAATACAACTTTTCCCCATAAGTTTTTCATTTCCATATAACTTTGTATTCTCATTCAGCTTTTGCAAATATATTTTAGTTAAGAATTAGCTGAAAATTTTGATTAATATTTATCCCCTTATATTTGTACACCCCCAAAAATAATTTAAAAAATACACAGAGCTCTAGATAAACAGGCAATGCAACTAAAAATAAGCAGGTAATGCAAATGAAAATGAATAAAGACATTTTTAAATGCATTCAAATAAAGCAAAACAATATAATTGTAAGCATTTAATCCAAAATTGTTATTGTATTTGTTCCTGCCATAAGCACAGACCATGATGTATGATAGTATGTTCAGTCAGTATATGCTATAGATTTTAGTTCCATATACGTTTGAAATTATAATACTTCATCACTGTGAGAACACTTACTCAAAAAGAGCCATATAATGAAAGGCCCCCTCAACTGGTCTTGGTCACTAAGCTGTTTGATGCATTCAGAAAGGCATGATAAACATCTTGATGATAAAGACTCAGTCTCTTTGTTTTGTGTGTTGCTGTGTTCACAAAAAAAACCATAGAATTGTTAAAAATGCACTTGATTCCAAACCTTGGAGTAAAATACTCAGTTAATTAAATTCTTATCTAGAGCTCTGAATATATGAAAAATTACAGACAATATTGTAAAAACTACATTACCTGCCAGAAAGTTTGACAGTTATAAAAGGTCTCACGTATTTCTTTATTATTTTGTTTGGATATATGATTTAAGTTGAAAGATGACCACAGCAGCCAGGAGTTTCCGGCATTGTCATTACAAGAACTGTGTTTTGCAGAAAGAAATTTATTCTGTATTTGCACACTAAGGCTTTTAGATGCTTAATTCATTTTGAGATATGGGGGTGTATCAGGTGAATTATAAGTTTTGTTCAGTGCAAAAAATAGCCATGAAAGTATCAAAGATATAGTTGTTTGGTCCCCTTCCAAAGGCCCCTAATAAAAACGCAACCTTATGGGAAAGGTGATATCATGAGGGACAAATTGGGGAAAAGGTACTACTTTGCTGGCACTATACACTTATCTCCTGTTAGGGAGACCTTTCATGAGAAGGACCAACGAACACTGAATGTTTATCCGAAAATAATGTTCTAATCAATCAGTGTACTAACTCAGTTTTCTCTGTACACTGTTGTACAGAACTCCCTCACTAAAAGTGGACTGCCTTATTGTTGAAGTTGTCTTCTATTGAGGTATTTTATGCAAACTGTCTATACTCACGTATAAACCAGATCCAAATGCAAACAACATAGACCCTGATCTGCTGTTGCATAATGCGCCAGCAGATCAGGGCCTGTGTTTGTTCTACTGATTATTCCTTACAAACTGCATAGACCCAGATCTGCCGGCGCATTATGCGACGGCAGAGCTGGATCTATGCAGTTTGCATTTGGTATCGGCTTATACGCGAGTATATACGGTAATAATAATATTAGAAAATGAAATGGGATCAATGACAATACCCACCTTATCAAAGAGACTGCCATATACTGAGGTACCTTATAGTGAGTGACTCCTGCATAATGTTTTGTATATTGTGAATGCAGTATTTTTTGTGGGGTAAGAATTTTCATTGATTTTTTGTGGGGTACCAATTTTCATGGATTTTGTTGCTGCTACAAACCAGAAGTGTATTGACCAAACGAACAATGGTCATTTTGTAGATAGTTTTGATCACTTTCCCAATCCATGAATTTAAGTATGAAGAAAATGTCATTTTTCCCCAAAACCATGAAAATTTATATCTGCAAAAGTAAATGAATTCAGAGTATTTCATAAATCAGTTTGGTATAGAGAAATTATTTTCCTTTCAGGGATCGTTATGAGAATTTTACGGATAGAGATATTAGGAAACAGCAATTGAATTCCATCAGCCACAATCACAGCCGTGATTCTGCCATTGATGCTGATCTGCAGGAGTTTGAGACAGAAACACTGGAGATTGAAATTGTGAGTGCACAGGCCTGTGTTCTTTTACTTGAATCTTGTAGAGATGTTTAACAGCATGAGGCAGAGGTTGACTTAAAATTTCTGTCCCTCACAATTCGTTGAGAAGAAATTAAATTGGACCTGTCCATCCATCTTTCCTTATGTCCATCTCTCACACTTCAGTCTCCACAGAGTTACTTCCTTAATTATTATTGGATTTCAACCAATTATGGTGTGCAGGCAGATATTGATGAGACCTTGACTGGGTTCGATGTTGTCCATCAGTTATTATAGTTATAGCCCCTGATTGTCAGTACCCACCTAGTTTTGTTTCTACTCAATGACTCCCTTCATTATTATGGATTTCAACCAGATATGTTATGCTGCTTAATTTTCATAATATCTTTGCTGGATTGATTGTCAGCATTCTGTGTTGTTTGGAGGAGCTAAAGCCCATCATTGTCAGACTCACTCACTTTTGTTTCTGCTTAGTAACTCCCTTCATTAATATGGTATTTCAACCAGATATGGTATGCAGCTTGATTTTCATAAGACTTTGGCTGAGTTTGATTGTCAGCATTTGGCATTGTTTTGAGGAGTTATAGCCCATGATTGTCAGATCCTTCCACTTTTGTTTCTACACAAAAACTCCCTTAATTATTATTAAATTTCAACCAGATCTGGTATGCAGCTGATTTTTTATAAGATTTTGGCCAAGTTTGATGTCAGCATTCTGCATTGTTTAGAAGAGTTATAGCCCATGTTGTCAGACCCACCCACTTTCGTTTGTGCACAATTACTCACATTTTTTTAAATTGGATTTCAGCCAAATTTGATAGCTTGATATTGATGAAGCCTCCACTGAGTACGATTGCTAGCTTTCTACATCATCGTTTAGCAGAGTTATAGCCCCTGATTGGCTGACCCACTCACTTTCATTTCCACACAACAAATACTTTATTTATGATTCGATTTCAACCAAATTTGGTAGACAGCTTGATATTGATAGGATCAGCACTAAGGTTGTCAGCATTCTACATTATTTAACTGAGATAAAGCTCCTGGTTTTCGGACCCATTCACTTCTATTTCTGCGCAATAACTCAGTCCATTTAAATTGGATTTCAACCAAATTTGGTATACAGCTTGGTATTGATGAGACAATGGACAGGGGTCAAGCTAGATTTGAATTTTAGGGAGAAGTGACTTCTCCTTTTGGATAGAATACGGAGAAGTCAGAGCAGAACAGGGAGAAGTGGCAGCGATGCAAGAAATGCAATATATATATATATATATATATATATATATATATATATATATATATATATATATATATGTGTGTGTGTGTGTGTGTGCTATGGTTCTCTTATTTGAACTGTGTCCTGTATTTCTCATTATGCATATTTGCATTTAACATTAGTTTTAAGCAATATTTTACCTTCAAGTAGAAAATTCTCTATGTTGTATGTATATTATAAACACATTTTGTAAGTTGTATGAATGTATCATACTCATATATAGTGTATTCATACTTAAAAGTGCGTATGTTTAGATGGAGAGAAAATATGCAATGTATTTTGGCCATATGAATTCAAAAAAGCATACATGTAGCAGAAACACATTGTAATTCATTTTAACTGACAGGAGTACCTAGATTACAGTATTGTAATTACAAATAGGCAAAAATACTTAAGCAACTGCCACTTAAAGAACAAATTCAATTTTTTGGATGTTACTTTACTAGAAAATGGCAGTCGAAAAAATTAAAAAATTTGTTTGAAACAACCTCTATATTAGGCTATAACACGCACATGAGAGCACATGTACATGTGTCTTCAACACCATAGTGTTAATTAATTCAAACCACAGTGGTCACTGATGAGTAATCTCATCTTTACAACTGGATTTTGAGGGAGTTGATTCTAAATTAAATGTGAATCTTTTGACTGTCATTTTTGTTATTGTTTTTAAAAGTAGATGCATCTATTTTTAGAAACAGGGATTTTCTTAATATGACCACTCACTTTCTAGCTTCGTTGCAACAATCCCTAGATAGGATTGAAAATAAGGGCTTTAATATTTGTCTACGTACTCATAATAACGTCGTGTACTGGTTGGATATTTTTTCTTTGATAATTTTTCTCGTATTTACATAAAAATGTGTGATGTAAGCTTACAACCTTGACCTTAAGTTAAAGTGCTTATCAATTCGACAACACAGAATTGTCCAATACGTTTCTGACCAACAAATTTTTATTTCCGGGCTAAATCTTTTATCACATAATAGTTACACTTTGCTTTCTATGAATTGTATAATTTCCTTAATGTTTGTGCCCAATGAATTACAAAAACAGACAGTCTAATGAAGACATACTTCCAAGACACAGCGATGTCCGCCATTATTACCCCTTAGCAGGTTCACATATGGATTCAAACTGATTTTATAAAGAAAATATTGGAAGCACGTCAGTTAAAATATTCAAACGATATATTTAGAAAGTGCTTTCACCGATTCTATTCTTAAAACACAAATTGTTATTTACATATAGATGATTTAGTTTCGAAACACAAGTTATTAAGGTTTCAGCATCAAATGATAACAGGCGGAAATCGGGCAGCAATATCTTGCGGGGCCAATGAGTTAATTGGTCAGTCAGCTATTAAAACACATGCCTGTGAATGTGCAAGAGTTTGTTTTGTTGACGTAATTGATATGAACACATGCTAAGGCAATGCGCAATCCATTTCGCCTGGGGCTTAACACTACTTGGCTGGGTTGAGGGAGCATCTCAAAACCCATAAACTACAGGCACTCAGTGTAGCTCTAAAAAAAAATGACAGGGCCAAGCCGTTTTCGCTTTCCTAATACAAGAAGGCGAAGTTGAAATTTTTTCGCCGACTTAGTCGCCTACTTCGCCTGGTAGCGTGACCCCTGATTGGATGAGTTCAGTTGTCAGCATTCTTATGTCATTTAGCAGATTCACAGCCCCCGGTTGTCAGACTTGGCCACTTTCTATTTTGCATATGAATGACTCCCTTGTTGGATTTTAAACAAATTTAGTAGGCGGCTTGATATTAATGAGACCTCTGTTGAGTTTAAAATGCCCGTGTTGCTCGGTTACATGTTCACCATGCAACATCATCTTTTAGCAGTCATGGCCTTGTATTGTCAGACTTGCCAACTCATGGCCTTGTATTGTCAGACTTGCCAACTTCCCTTTCAGTGCAGTAACTCCCTTGGTATGCAACTTTATGTTGATGACACCTTGGCTTAATTTGATTTTTTTCAGTGTTTCATCTTCATCAGCATTAAGGAGAGTTGGGACCTATGATTGTTGGACCCACCCACTTTTGTTTCCACTCAGTAATTCTTATAGTTATTATTGTTGTTGGATTTCAACAACATTGTATGTACTGCTCTGGATTGATTTAACCTAAGTGGAATGTCATATCAGCTTCCTATATCATTATTTAGTAGAGTTATGGCTGCTGAATTGTTGGACCAACATTTTGTATGCAGCTTTATATTTATGAGACATCACCTGGTTTCCATTGTCAGTGTTCTACATCACCAGTATTGTCTTCCTTTACAAAATATACCTTAACTTGTTTAATAGATCACCATTGTTAACTAGTCCATTTCTCTACAAAACATTACTCTCTACTTCCAGCAAAATGTGGGGGACATCAATTCATAGAATTTTCTTGTTTCTTAATGATTAGCTACTTTTGTAGGTTAATGATGACACTTCTACAGGTACAGACAATTTAATTATAGATGATGCTCTTTAATTCAGTTTTTGTTGATCCCTCCATTGGAGATCACTTTGGTATTCATATATAAGCATTTTACATGTATATATATTTCTCCAATGTTTGCACTTATAATTTCAAGAAAAATCTAACATCAAGTAGGGAAAAAAACTCCGGGCATCAAGGGCAAATGCTGCAAATTGATTACGGTAATTGATTACCAAATTGATTACTGTCATTGATTACCAGATTGATTACTGTCATTGATTACCAAATTGATTACTGTCATCTATTGCAGTTAGGTACCTCTCTCATTTGCTTTGACCATTATAGGTCATGAACTTTATCTACACATTCTTAACACTTCTTTAGTTGAATGTCTGGAAGTAATACTTCAGATTCGTACCAATAAACTAGCTTTGCTACATGTACCACCTCCTTAGGCAAGATTTGTTCAATTTAAGCAGAGGAGGACTATCCTCAGTGTGACTGTCCAAATTCATGTAGATGGGGCCAGGAGGTTACAGAAATATTATCATGCTCACACTCAAAGCTTAGAATTTTGATGTCTGTTTAGCTGATGTCCAAGCACCAACCAATCAGATGATTGGCTCAAATCCAAGCACAGACCAATCAGACCATCATGACTGAGTGTGAGCATGCATGTATTTTTATTATCTTCAGGTCTAATCTAGCAGATGTACATGGTTCCCATGTGAATTTTCCACTTGAAGACTTTCATTGTGTTTGTTTCACCTTGTTAACTGAAGTATTGAAAGCTTCCTACTGGGTTTGAAGCTGAACATTAATGACCTTCTTGTGGGCAGCTTCCCTGTTGCAGTTTTGGTTTGATGACTGGTTTGAAATAAGCAAGAAGAGTTCCAGAAGTAACATCATAATGTATGCTGTTGTATTTGTTTTGTTTGTTTTGTTTTTTATTAGTTCTATTGGTCATAGACCAGAAGAGCTTATGCGATGGTATTTTGTCCGTTAGCAAAAGTTTGTTATCAATACTCCTCCTAAACTACTTGGAGGATTGCCGTGAAACTTGACACACACATTCATCCCATGGTCTGGTTGATACTAAATGAAAATCGTGCTGCTTGGACATCCAATATGGCCACAATGGCAGTCATCTTGAAAATCTTGTTATTGCTACTCCTCCTGACTGGATGGTTGTATCAAGATGGGGTTTTCAGTAAAAGATTTATCCTGATGCATAGTTGGTATTAAATGTAAAGGGTGCCTGAATGGATAGTCACATCCACATTAGGTTTTAACTAAAACACTTTTTATGATGTCTAGTTGGTGCTACATGAAAATGGTACCAATCTGACATCCAATATAGTGATATAATCTTATCACTACTCCTTCTGAGTGGAAAATCATATTGATGTGGTGTTTTCACCAGAATACTTCTTATGATGTCTGCTTATTTCTGAACGAAAATGGTGCTGATCTGATGTCTAATATGGCTGCCTCATTGGCCAGCTTGAAAATCTTATCACTATTACTCCTGAATGAATGGCGCATATCAGCATGGGGTTTTCACTAAAAGACATCTTATAATGTTTTGTTGATACTAAATTAAAATGGTGCAGATCTGACATCCAATATGTGGCCATCTTTTGAAATGGAAAGTCATTTTGACATGATGATTTCATCAGAAGAGTTCTTATGCTGTCTAGTTGGTCCTAAATGAGAATGACTAACCCTCAATATGGTCACCATGGTGGCTATCTTGAAAATATTGTTATCTCTACTCCCAAATGGATGGCTATATCAACATGGGGTTTTCCATACTTGCCAAAACATGACGTGTCACGCGAAAAACACGATTTTGGACTCGTTTCAAAAAACACGATTTTCAGCAATCTTAGCAACAACAAAAAAATTTCCACCCCAAAAAAGAAAAAAAAAAACAAAAAAATGTATATTTCATGATCACTATTATATATGCTCGTAATCTGTGGTATATATAAACAGTAAACAATACTGCTCAAAGCTCATGTAAAACTATCCTCGGGGCAGGTTTATACACCTGTTTTAGAGGCAATTAAAAGGTAAGGCGGTCAGAGATAAACAGCCACCTTTCAGAGATTTACTTAATTGGCTCACAATAGCTAGGGTGATGTGTCGTGTCAAATCCTTTTGAGCACTGCTGCGGGAGAGCCCATTAGGCTAATTTGCATAGGTAAAGGACATTAAGTGGAACAACCCAATTTAGAGTTTAGTACATCAAAGAGATGCGTGTTGAAGAACAAACTGATTGCATTGAATGAGAATGTTGAAGCCATCTTTATTAAAGTTTGTGATCAGCGGCACCATTTCTTTAAGAATGTTGACGCCATCTTTTTTAAAATTTGTGTTCAGCGGCAACGTTTCTTTGAAGTCGGATT
Organism: Margaritifera margaritifera; assembly: GCA_029931535.1. Lineage (NCBI taxonomy): Eukaryota > Metazoa > Mollusca > Bivalvia > Unionida > Margaritiferidae > Margaritifera > Margaritifera margaritifera. The sequence goes on from JAQPZY010001651.1 coordinate 394,594, forward strand.
TTTACTTCATATATAAAATGGAAAAGTGTACAAGTGTGATTCATTTTCGAAGGAAAAATGTCAAAAACGTAGTAGCGATTCAGGAAATATGGAGCCATCTCCGAAGCCAGCAAAGCCCAGCAAAAAAAATTCCAGAACTCCTGGTTGACGGAGTTTGACTTTGTGAAGCGCAGCATCAAGGGGGAACATTTTATTCTGTGCACATATTGCAACCACCATTTTGACATTAGTCATTATGGAGTGTATGACATTCGTCGACATAGCAACACCACCCAGCATCGTGACACGGCAAAAATGCAGAGCTCGATACCCAAATTAAAGTTTGTTTAAACAGTCGTCGACAGACAATGTAACTAGAGCTGAAGTACTTTTCTGCAATTTCGTTGCTGAGCACAATCTGCCATTTTCAGTAGCAGATTATTTTACAGACCTATGCAGGTGATATTATTTGACATTGCTAAGTCTACTATTTTTTTGTTTGTTAGTATATTAAATGCTTAAGAGAAAACAGATGGTATTTTCTTTTATTCAGATTTAAAATTCCGGTCATTTGCTATAGGCTGATTTGAAAAGATAGCATATTCTTATTTGTATGACTTTTTTGGGGGCGGGGGTCACGCGCACTGACCCCCCTTGGGACCCCAAAACACACTTTTTTGAGTCTCCAAAACCCCCCAACACTGTCTGGGAATATGGCATGTATGGGTTTTCACAAATAGACTTTTTATGATACCTAATTGGTCCTAAATGAAAATGGTGCCAGTCGTACATCCAATATGGCTGCCTTGATGGCTGTCAAAAAAAATCTTGTTGTGACTTCTCCCTCTGAATGGATAATCATTACGATATGCGGTTTTACCCAAAAGACTCTAATGATGTCTACTTTGTCCTAAATGAAAATGGTGCCAATCTGACAACCAATATGTCCACCACAGCAGTTAATTTGACTAATTAGACTTCTTGTGATACCTAGTTGGTCCTAAATGAAAATGGTGTCAGTTATACATCTAATATGGCTGCCATGCTGGCTGTCTTGAAAATCTTGTTGTCACTACTCCCCTGGAATAGACAATCATAATCATGTGCGGTTTTCACCAAAAGACTTTTAATGATGTCTACTTTGTCCTGTATGAAAATTGTGCCAATCTGGCATCCAATATGTCCATAACAACAGCTGATTTGAAAATCTTGTTATCACTGTAGAATATCAGAGATGGTTTCAACACTCTGCAGTTAATAGGAAGAAATGGTATTATCTTGAATTCCTGGAAAATCTTTTCACCAAGAAGAGCATCAGTTCTTTTGTGGGACTCTTGTTTTCTTTTGTTTTGTGCAGATACATTTATAATTTACAGTTATCTGAAAGAATTACTTGCCATGCTTGGTAGGTATAATACAAAAAGTATCTAAAGATGGAATTGGTTTATGCTGAACTTTATTTGTGTTCAGTAACTGGTTAAAATTAAGAACTGCAATACTATAAATTCGCTATTTTTTTTCAGTGGGTAAAAATTTTCATGGATTTAGTGGTTTTAACAAACTACAAATTTAAAAACCCAGCGAACAATGATCCTTAAACACAGCCCATGTGGTGTTTTACCACCCTCATGATTTGGCCCCTAGGTCATATCTTTTAAACTATTAAGATCCATTTACAGGGAATGTAAAGGTTAATTCCAAGGTATGACCAACATGTGGCCTTGGGGTGCTTCCCCACCCTGGAAAATTAGCTCCTGGGAGGCAAATCAGTAACTAATGAGATCCCCACCCACCTTTTAAGCAAACAAAAGTACATTATGCTGTTTTTGGGAGCCAGAAAAGTAACCTGTGTTACAACTGAGGGAACCTTATACTGAGGGATCTTCTAGCACGGTTGTGACACAATGGTTTAAAATCACATTATAATTGGTTCTTATTAACCAAGAACTAAAATTAGGTGAAATAATTAAAGTAGCAATGATAAAACAAAACTCAAACTTTTAATGGGATCCATGGCCATACTGGCTTTATAAGATGGGCAGCAGTATACTAAGGAACTTTTTAGTGAGAGACCAATGTACATATACAGTCAAACCTGCCCTGATGGTCACCTTTACTCAGTGGTCGCCTGTTCACAACGGCTGTTCTAATTTCGCCCTGGCAAATTTCCTATATAAATGTCCTGTATATAACAGTCACCTGCCTTCCACAGTCAGCAGCCAGGTGTTTCCTAACCAAACAGTGGTTCCTTCCTGCCTTAACTCATTAACCCCTGGAGATTTTTTTCATTTTCGCCTGAAATGGGGGTAGGAAACGCATTTTGGGGGTTACTTCTGAATGCAGCAAAACACATCTGCTTAAGAAAGTTTTTCGTTTAGCCAGATGCCTAGGTGTATCAGAAACATTGCTTTTGATTGGCTATTACGCTCGCGCATGTGCAGAAGGGTAAAAGTTGGACTTGTTTTGTTTTGTTTTTTGTATTGGATCCCCAATTTTTGTGTCCTGGCCCCTTTTTACTCCAAATCTCAAACTTATCCTACTTTTTGCAAAGGTTCATCTGTCTGTGTGCAGTTTGGACTGGTCTGCTTTAGATCTAAGGCCAAAAAAGTCTAAAATCCAGACACAAACTCCGGTTCCGGAACTGGCAATTTTCGACCTAAAACAAATCGGGTCTCAAAAACTGCATTTTTTTCTCTGTATTTTTTAATGCGAGTAGAAAGTCGACATTATTTGGTATCATTGTAGAGCTACATCTGTCTACTTTCCTGAAATACCATCCACTTGAGTGTATCCTAAATGATGTTCACGTTACAGAGCTCGGAAGTCGGGTACAACCTCATGACGCGTAAACGTGGCTCCAGGGATTAATGAGTTAAGCAGTCACTGGTGCATATCTACAGTGACTGCTCAGTCTGTGTAAACAGAATTGTTTGCTTCTTAAGGAAGCAATTATTTAGATAAAGGATTATCATATGAATCATTGTACAAACATTTCTTATCTCGCTTGTACTGTACTCCAGTCGTGTTGACAGTGTAACTCAAAGGTGTCAATATGTCCAATTCAAAAGCAAGGTAGTTTTTATCATTAGTGTAGAGAGTCAAAGCAATTCGTTTGCTGGATGGTGTGAAAAGCTGTCATGTATTAGCACAGCAGAAATGGAAGTTGCCTTTTGTTTCAGTGTGACAGGTATAGTTCAATATCTTCATCTATTTCCCTGTGAATTAAAGCTATCTCTGAAGAAAAAAGTTTGTCTTTGAGAAGAGATATAAGTTACATCCTTTTTATTAGGGTCAATGGTCATTCAATATTTAAAACTTGTCTGTAAAGGAAGACAAAGTTTCAGTTCATAGGTCACAAAAAATAGCCATATACGGCTTCATTTGATTCCCTATTCATCACAGGCTTCTCATGTGAGCCGACTGTCTTTTGATCTTGGCGAGTTGAGCAAATGGTTAATCCAGATATTGATTTTAAAGCATGAACAGCTGTTTCCAAGCCTAACTTATACAAGCTACCCAACCAAAGAGTGAATCCTCTGTTTTACAGTCATATGTAAGCTGTCAATAAGTAGTACAGTTATTGTTTTGTCATGGTGCACAGAACAAACTAAGATCAGTGATTATTTTAAGTCGGTGATGATTTAATTTATAGGATGGATTAAAGTGAGCAGGACACAGTAATCTTGTGTGGAACATAAATTTGTGAGAGAAGAACATAACATGTATATTTTATGATTTTGTTGAATAGTGCAAATAAAACAATCTTGGTAACATAATAATAATAATAAAAATAATAATAATACCGTGTTTCCCTTTACCCTCATTTGTGCATCAGAGACCCCCAAATTTTTAATTTGACCCCCAGTTCTGATGCCAAGGTTTGTTTTTACTCAATCTGACCCCCAGTTCTGACACCAAGGGGATTTTTGACTCTCAATCTTGCACCCCTAGGGGAAACAATGATAATAATAATAATAATAATAACAATAATGATATTCGGTGCATGGTATATGTTCAAAAACCAATTTTAAAAGGTGAACCTGTGTACAAAGGTCAGTTTTGCCTTTTCCCATGGGTGGCCACTATTGAAAGGTTTGACTGTAGTTGCAGGGCATGAAAAAAACAAGTTCATGTTTTAACAAATCTTTTTCTTTGTGGGTATTTCCTGACCCCAGGGACCTAACACCTGGGTCATAGCTTGGAAACTAATGATATCCCCACTCTATTACTATTTAGTACAGCACATGATAAGTTCTTGAGTTCTGATTGGCTAACTACAGGGATATTTTTTTCAACAGCATGCATTTCCTCATGACTCCAGGATACTACATGTGGTCCATTGATGTCATGTGATGTATTAAATCTATTATTGCCTTCTCCCATGTGAATGTGCTCTTATAGTGTTGTCTGCTGGTGTAAATTCTCACGCCTTCAGTTCAGACACTATACCATACCAGAAAACACTACAGGAGAATAGTTCCCTCAGGGATAGGCAATAATAAAATGAAATACAATACATGAAGAGACAAATGCACATATGCAACTAATATTGGCCTTTGTGTACATCCTTGTCTCCAGGATTTAGCCAAGTGGCTCAAACTTGGAATGTGGTCAGAATGGGAGAGGAATTGTTTTGGCTTTATGGTTAGTGTACCGGATTCATGACTGAAAGGGTATGGGTTCAAATTCTACCATTGGATCAGCCAGTTACTGTGGTGTGTCTTCGGTACTAAATCACCTACTTGTGTTTATGTGGTGTAAAACACCAGACGTAACCAAGCCAAAATGGGGAGCAAAGGGTATATGTATTTTAAAAGCACTGAATTCTTGTTTTGAAATGCTAGTATTTCTTGTTTGCATCAAATAGAAACAATAGATACTATGGTAGTACATGTATTCAAAACAAGACATCAGAGAGGTGGGAACGGGAATGTTTCTAGTGTTAAGTTTGCCAAAAGGTCAAAGGGGCAAGGGAGAGAGCTGTTGGGATGCTATTGAGAGAGTTGGTTGAAGAAGAAAAGACCTAATTTTAAAAAATCTCTTTCAGGATGGAGTGAATGATAAAGAACTTGGCTTTAAGCTGGAGGGTGGAAAGGATGATCCGCAGTTTCCAAATGATAACTCTATATTTGTCAGCCATGTCAGCAAAGGAAGTGCTGCAGATGGAAAACTTAAGTAAGTTATAATTAAGAACACAGAAAATAAGAATAGAATTGTTTAATGCTGAAAATTTTGGATCCTTATTCCAAGATATTATTACCCTGTTTTCCAAAGTTGATAACAGGAAATCTTGCATGTGAGTTTTTTTTTTTTTTTTTTTTAAAGCTCTATTAATAATAGACAAGAAGAGGGTATGGGATGGTCTGTTGTCTGTTGTCCATCCGTTTCTTAGCACAAGTTTGTTATTGCTACTTCTCCTGAACTACTTGGAGGGTTGCCTTGAAACTCTGTATACACATTCATCCCATGGTCTAGTTGGTCCTAAATGAAAATGGTGCTGCTCAGACATCCAACATGGCCACCACAGTGGCCATCTTGAAAATCTTATCACTGCTCCTCCTGAATGAATGGTCAAATCAACATGGGGTTTTCACTAAAAGACTTCTGATATATAGTTGGTCCTAAATGAAAATGGTGCCGATCTGACATCCAATTTGGCTGTCATCTTGAAAATCTTGTTATTGCTACTCCTTCTAAATGGATGGTCATATCAACATGCAGTTTTCACTAAAAGACTTCTTATCATGTCTATTTGATCCTAAATGAAAATGGTGCCGATCTGACTACTTATGGCTACTCCTCCTATTTGGATGATCTTATGAACATGGGATTTTCACTAAAAGACTTCTTAGGATGTCAAGTTGATCCTAAATGAAAATGGTGCCAATATGACATCCTGTATGGCCACCATGGCAGCCATCTTGAAAATCTTGTTATTGCTACTACTCCTGAATGGATGGTCATATCAACATGGGGTTTTTTCAATAAAAGACTATTTATGATGTCTAGCTGGTCCTAGTTAAAAATGGTGCTGATCTGAAATCCAATATGGCCACCATGGCAGCCATCTTAAAAATATTTTTATCACAACTCTACTTGAACAGAAAGTCATATTGATGTGGGGTTTTCACCAGAAAACTTTTTATAATGTCCAGTTGGTCTTAAATGAAAATGGTGCCAATCTGATATACAATATGGCCACCAAAGCAGCCATCTTGAAAATATTGTTATCTCTACTCCTCTCGAAATGGATGGCTATATCAACATTGGGTTTTCACCAACAGACTTCTTATGATACCTAGTTGGTCCTAAATGAAAATGCTGCCAGTTGTACATCCAGTATGGCTGCCACAACTGTCTTAAAAATTGTTGTCACTATGCCCCTTGAATGGATGTCATTATGACAAGGGGTTTTCACCAAGTCCTAAATGAAAATGGTGCCAGTCCTAAATCCAATATAGCTGCCATGACGACTGTCTTAAAAAAGTTGTTGTCACTACTCTCCTGAATGGATGATCATTATGACATAGGGGTTTATACCAAAAGACTTCTAATGATATCTACTCTTTCCTAAATGAAAATAGTGCCAAGCTGACATCCACTGTGTACCAGAGCAGCTAATTTAAAAGTCTTGTTATCGCATTGAAGAATATCAGAGATGGTTTCAACACTCAGCAGTTAAAAGAAAGAAATGGTCTTATCTTGAATTCCTCGAAATTCATTTGGCCCAGTAGAGCATCATTCCCTTTGAGGGACTCTTGTCTTTTTTACAATTTGTTTTTTCCTGAGAGATTTCCAAACCAGTGAACAAACTTAGATCACTGCAGGTACAGTGAAACACCATTGGGACCAAATTTAATTTTTGGTTTTGATGGTTTTTGGTTTATTGAGGGTATCACAGATGTAATAAAATGCTTTTTTAAATATAAGTAGATGCACAAGCACATCATTGATACCAACCTTAAACTTTGGTACAGAAAATGTTAAAAACATAATAACACCATGAGAGAATTTTGTGTTTGCGTGTGTGAAATAGATAAAGTGTTTATTTGACTAAAGTGGGAAGATGTAATTATGAGAGAACATTTGTGTCTGTGTGCATGTCAGAGGGCAAACAATTGAGAAAGCTGTTTGCTTTTTTAACATTTAATGAAAAATTAGCTTAGCAACGTACATTTTTTCTGAATCTGTTTGGTAAGTCTCTATTGGCAGACTATCAAAAGTGAGGGCACACGACTGGGTATTAAAGCCCAGGTATTAATTGCAACAAAAAAAGCTATATTGATCATTTATATAAAGGAATAACATCACACATGACAAGTGCTTTGTTGTTATCAATTTACCTTAAAAGCAGGCCCTTCTTTAAGGTGCAAAGACTTCGGATTAGCCTATTGTCTGCTCTAATCTGTATTGGTGCATGTGTTGAGTATTGTTTTTACCTCGCATGCCCTTGGGACATTTTAGGGTAATTGACTCCCCGAGAAGACTACTGCAGTATTTGTTTACTGTAAAAAAATCTGGCCCAGCATGTGTCAGGTGTGGGTTTTACTTAATGCATGACCACAGGCTATTTCTGGAGAATAAATATCAATATTGTATGGAATTTAGCAGGTGAAATACATGTCCAAGTTTTAAGTTAGTTTCAGTTTTATGGATGGTGGGGGTGTGAAATTGAAATTTGGGGCTGAAGATTTGTTTTGGTTTTCAGAGTGGTATGGATTTTGGTTTACAGTAAAAAAAATAAAAAAAGATCTTAAAGAAAGAAAAATTTGGGACCAAATAAAAATTTCGATCTTGAAGGTATTTTGGTATACTGAGGGTTTGGTTTTGAGGGGTTTCACTGTATTTAGAACAGTATTTCGCCATTTATCAGCTGAGTTTGCCCATCTTGACATTTTTTGAAAAGTATCCTCAGAAAGAAAGCATCCTTAAAAATGACCAAATTTACAAAAAAACAAATTGGGATGGTCATCTCATCAAGCATCGGTTTATCCTGAGAAATTTTAGGTATGTTGGTTATCTCAAAATTCACAGTTCATTTTAGGTAAAATATAAATTCTGAGTTGCATTTTGGTGAGGCATTAAATTGTACTCACTTCACATATTTTGAAAAAACATGGCCGATTTCATATATACTACTTTTCACTTTTTAACTTGTACGGTTTCATCTACAGAGTAAATGATTTGTTGGTGAGAGTCAACAACACAGATGTTACAAATGTGGAAAAGAGAGTTGCCATCCAAGCTGTCCGAAATCATTCAGGTGTCCTTAACTTGGTTGTGCGAAGAAGAAAGTTGACTCCAGCAAAGACTTGGCAGCCAGTCCAGTTAAATCTCCCTCCAGGAAAAGGTACAAGCTGTACTGAAAATAAATTTGTACTTTTCTCACTAAAAATTATTTAAAATAATTGTGTTAAAAGTTCTTTTATGAATATCAGCTATTTTAGATCAGTATGGTTTATACGTGGTTGAATGTCATCATTTGCATTTTTTTTAAACAATAGAATTTGTTTCAAAACACAGTCTTTGCCTTTTGATATGACTGCTCTAAGATTAAAGGTATTACGTATTGATGTTATCCATCTGTCAGTCTGTTTGTCTATTACCAATTTAGTTTCCGCACAATAACTCCAGTTATCCACCATCCACAGTTACCAAGATTTGTGGATGACTTGCACTAGAGGTCTAAAGCTTAAAGGTCATGGTCACTGTGACTGAAAGAAGACATTTTTTTTGCACATGCACAATAACATTAGTTCTACATCACAGACTTGGACCAGACTTCATGGATGGCTTACACTTGGAGTAAGGAGAATCCTGATGATTTTGGGGTCAAAAGGTCAAGGCCACTGTCACTGAAGGAAGAAAATAGTTTCTGCACAGTGACATTAGTTCTACATCACAGACCTGGGTCAATTTTTGTGGATGATGGTTTGCACTTGGGGTAACAAAGTAGCCTATTGATTTTGGCATCAAAAGTTGAAAGGTCAAGATCACTGTGACTGAAAGAAAACAAATGATATATGTACAAAACTTTCATTTCTCAACTGTGTACCTTTACCAAAATTTTTGGATGACTTGCATGTTGTTGGGTAAGAAAGCAACCAGTTGATTTTAGGCTCAAAAGATGTCCTGATATTTGGATACATATTGTACAGGCAGACCTGGGTCTTATACAAAATATTACAAACTCTTTTGCTTGGATGTTATAGTATGTATACCATATTCATCTGTGTACAACCTGACACAGCCATGGTGGTTCAGTGGTTAAAGTATTGGACTCCGGACCAGAAGGGTGTGGATTCAGTTTCAACTTTCGGGGTATTCAGGGTTGGCTACTGCATTGTATCTTTGGTCAACACACTAGTTTTGGCACAACATAACCTTCTTTTGTTGCAATGCAATAAAACACCAAACCCATCCAAACTGTGTATAATAAGCTTAGATTTGATTGTTACAAATGGCTATTAAAACAACATTGCTGTGTGAAAAAACTCAGAAAAACAGTAGACTTTAAAGAGATAATAATAATAATAATAATATCAATAATAAAATACACGAGGTCAAAATGAAGTAGTGACAATGGCCATTTTATAATGTGATGTTAAAGGTGATGTAAAATATCTCTTCATCTATTTAAGCAGGCATTTTTCTGCTTGCAGAAAGACTTGTGTTCCAGACAGTATTTGTCTGTTCTTAGGCAGCAAAAAGACACTTGACATTTCAGATTTGATATTTATCCTTTACATTACTTGTATTTTAGATCTTGGTATCTATTTGGAGCAAGGTGTATACATCAGCAGGATCAGCCCAGGGTCTTACTGTGCCAAGGAGGGCTGTCTCTCTGTGGGCGATAGAATAGCTAGTGTAAGTGGTTTATATTATGATTTCACCTTTGTTAGAAGAATGCAAGACATGTGATTCACTTTTCTGGCAGCATTGTTATTATGGTTCGGCGTAGAGATGTGGGAGTCCATTAGTAATCACCTTTTCCATCCATCCATCTTTTTATCAGTCTGTCTGTCCATCTGTTCACACTTCTGTAACCAGCATAGCTCTGCAAACCTTACACATATGGATGCCATTTGGTAGATGAATTGCCTATTAGATTTAGATCAGTCTTTTAAACATTTTGTCTTTTCATGTCCAATTCTAATATAGTTATTTCCATTTTTTTCCATCAATATTTCATCTCACTACAGCAGATCCTTGTAACCAGCATAGCTTAGAAACTATTCAACATATTTTGATGCAAGTTGGTGTGTACATTGCCATATAGACCTAGGTATATCTTTTATGGGTTTTGTCTTGTCAACTCCATTTTGGATAGAGTGATAACCCTTGACGATTAATTTCATATTTTCACATGGGATGTTGCTTGTAACTGACATAACTCAAGAACCATTCAACATATTCTGATGCAGTTTGGTATGAACATTGTCTCGTAGACTCGTGTGTGCCTTTTATGGTTTAACCTTGTTTCTAAGAGTTATGGCTCCCTGATTGCTCATCTTCCTGACATGGGATTCTGCAAGATAAGTTCACCAAAATTTTGGGGATTTCACCCAGATTTGGCATATAACTTCAGGTTGAAGACACCTTGACGAGTTTTATTTCCTGTGTTCCGCAACGTCATTTACAGGAATTGTGACCCCAGATTGCCAATGCTTCTTACTTTAGTTTCCGCAGCATAAGGTGGCACTAAACAGTTTCATATGATTGGTCATGGGTAAATGTTTAATACTAGAGGTATGGATAAGTTAGTCCACACTATCTCAGTCATTATTAGAAAAGTCATGATTGAATGTCCTCCTGTGGTAGGCCTTGTGGAACATCAGTTTTTTGCAGGAACACTTTGTGCGCCATTTTTTTTTTTTTTAATTAATATCAAGGTCATAGTTGTTTTGGAACTACTAAGACTAACTTTGCATGGGCACCTGCTTGGCAGTTCGCAAGGTGGCAAATTTTATGGAAAAACAGTCTATTCATGGTCTACTTTTCCGTTGTTTTTTTTTAGCCTGTTGTCCATTAACACAAGTTTGTTATCTCTACTCCTCCTAATCTACATGGACGATTGCCATGAAACTTTACATACACGATCATCCCAAGGTTTGGCTGGTCCTAAATAAAAATGGTGACTCTCAGACACCCAATATAGCTCCAACAGCAGTCATTTTGCAAATCTTGTTAACGCTACTTTTCTTGAATGGATGGTCATATTTACATGGGGTTATCATTAAAAGACTTCTTATGAAGTTTAGTTGGTCCTAAATGAAAAGGCTGCCAGTCTGACATCCAATATGGCCTCAATTGTAGCCATCTAGAAAATCGTGTCATTGCTACTTGAATGGAAAGTCATATTGATATTGGGTCTTTAGCTGTAATGGTCATACACCAGAAGAGCTTATGGGATGGACTGTCATCCATCCTTTAGCACAAGATTGTTATTGCAATCCCTCCTAAACTACTCAGAGGATTGCCATGAAACTTTACACACACATTCATTTCATGGTCTAGTTGGTCCTAAATGAAAATGGTGCTGATCTGATGCCCATTATGGCAGCCATCTTGAAAACCGTGTTATCACTACTCCTTATGAACAGATGGTTGTATCAACATGAGGTTTTCACTAAAAGACTTCTTATGCTGTCTGGTTGGTCCTAAATAAAAATGGTGCTGATCTGATGTCCAAAATAGGCCGTCATAGCAGCCATCTTGAAAATCTTGTTATTGCTACTCCTCCTAAATGGAAAGTCATATTGACAAGGTGTTTTAACCAGAAGAGTTCTTATGATGTCTAGTTAATCCTAAATGAAAATGGTGCTGATCTAATATGGCTGCCACAGTGACCAGCTTGAAAATCTTGTTATCAGTAGTTGGTCCTAAATGAAAATGGTGCCAGTTGTACATCCAATATGGCTGCCATGATGGCTGTCTTGAAAACCTTGTTCTCACTACCCCTGAATGGATGATCATTATCACATGGGATTTTCACCAAAAGACTTCTAATGATGTCTACTTTGTCTTAAATGAAAATGGTGCCAATCTGACATCCAATATGTCCACCACATTTTGAAAATCTTGTTATCGCTGAAGAATATCAGAGATGGTTTCAACACTTGGCAGTTAGAAGGAAGAAATGGTCTTATCTTGAATTGCTGGAAATTCTTTTCACCCAGTACCAAAAAGACTTCTTATAATGTCTACTTTGTCTTAAATGAAAATGGTACTTTGACATCCAATATGACTGCCATCATGAAAATATTGTTATTACTACTCCTAAATGGAAAGTTATATATACATGGGTTTTCACCAGAAGACTTAATATGATGTCTGGATGGTCCTAAATGAAAATAATGCTGATCTGACAATGTTCAAATTGTTGTTATTGGTACTCCTCCTGAATGGATGTTTATATTGACATGGGGTGTTCATCAAAATACTTCTTGGATTATCTAGTTGGGTCCTAAATGAAAATGGTGCCTGTCTTACATCCAGTATGGCCAACATTGCAGTCATCTAGAAAATCATGTTATTGCTACTTCACCTAAATGAAAAGTCATATCAGTCAGGGCTTTTCATCAAAAGAGTTCATTATAATGTCCACTCTTGCATCCAATATGGCAACGACAATCTCAAAAATCTTCTTGTTGATACTTCTCCTAAATGGATGGTCATATAAAAAGCCTGTGGTTTTCACTGGAAGATTTCTTATGATGTCCAGTTGGTCCTAAATGAAAATGGTCCCTATCTTACATCCAGTATGGCAACCATGGTAGCCTTCTTGAAAATCTTGTTATCACTCAAGATTATCAGAGATGGTCTCAACACTCAGCAGTTAAAAATAGAAATGGTCTTGTCTTGGATTCATTGATATTCTTTTCAGCCAGTAGAGCATCATTTCCTTCAAGGGACTCTTGTTACATATTTTGGTCTCACTTGATAACCCTTTACTACAGACATTTCCACAAGTCTATTTGGTATTCTGTAATGGGATTGAAAATATTAATTTTGCAGATCACTCTCCCTTGAAGGGTATGTTGGTGTGAAAATAAAGGGGTGAAATAACCTTGTAATGTATTGCAGTCAGTGGATTTGTATCGGACATACAGACCTTGTATTTAGTGCTGCTATAATTACTTCACTAAGCTTTTCAACCAAATTTTGCATGCAGCTTTATATTGATGAGACCTTGAACAAGTTTAATTTCAAGTGCTCACATTTCGAAGAGTTATGGCCCCTCTCATAACTTTCCTTTTGCAGCATAACTGCATAACTTTACTAATGAATATTGCATTACAGCGAAAGTTATCATACACCTTTATATTCATGAAACCTTAAATGAGTTGGACTGCCAGAATTCCACGCCTTCATCTGGAAAAACTGCGGCCCCTGAATTACCACCTTTTCCAAACTTTGGTTAACAATCAGAAATTCTTCTGTTGAAGACCCTGCCGAGCAAACTGTATAGAGATGGGCTTTTTGTGATGCACCCATCACTACTAGCTCAAGTCATCAAAAGTGTCAGCAACCTCTGCAGAATTTATCCAAATTTGACAGAAAGCATCCTGGGATGAAGGCCTTTCAAGTTATTACAGATGATGCTGATCCATTATCAAATATGGTCACCATGGCTAAAAGTAGGAAAACCTTTAAATTACTTCCTATCAAAACCGCAGAAAAGAATTTAACAGAGAGTATCCTTGCATAGAAGACTTTTACAGTTAGTACAAATGATCCCAATTCACTGCCAAATATAGCCACTGTTATGAAAAATAGAAAATCCTTTTAAAATGTATTAGAAACTGCTGAAAAGAATTTGACCAAATTTGACAAAAGGCATTCTGGCAAGAAGGTCTTTCAAGTTTGTATAAATATTGCATATCTGCCATAACAAATTTGAGTACTAAGAGTATAAACAAAACTGACTTCTTCTCAAAAACCATTTAACTAAATTTGACAGAAAGCATCCTAGTCCTAAAGGGAATTAAAGTTTGTACAGATGATGCTGATCTGCTATCAAATATTGCAGCCTTTACTAAAAATGGAAAAAGCCTTTCAATGTTTTCTTCTTAAAAAAGACTGAACAGAACTGGACCATATTTTGGAAAAAGTATCCTGGCATTAAGAGATTTTGCTTTGATGCTATTCTGCCATCAAATGTGGCCATTGTTACTAAAAACAGGAAAACCTTGAAACAACTATTTTTAAAAAAATAAAGAATTTGACCAAATTTGACAGAAAGCACTGTGGCATGAAAGGCTTTCAGATTTGTACATGTTATGCCAATACATGATCATATATGGCCACCGTTACTAAAAATAGAAAAACATTCAAACAACTTTATCTCAAGAAAACCACTCAACAGAATTTGACCAAATTTGACATACAGTATGCTGACATGGCCATTCAATATTGACAAGTGATGATGTGCCAACAAATATGGATGAAGATACAACAAAAAAATGAAATTTGGAAACAACTGTTTTCATACGAGATTCTGTTAAACAAATTGCAAGACTTTTTTTACAGAAAGCATTCTACTGAGTCAGATTTCTTGGCCATCTGCTCTTGCATTTTGGCTGTTAGGCAGATGTCAGCCAGGCGAGGATCTCATGCCCAATTGGACCTCATGTCAACTTAAAGCATCTGTAGAGATGATAAAAAAAATACAGAAAGTCATGTATTTTTTCCTTTCTTTTGAGGCATTTTGAAAGTTAAATGAGATATCAAGAAAAAATGTTTCCAAATCACGATATTCCACTTAGCTGAGCTTTAAGTCCCTCATATGCAAAATAAATAAATTTTAAGTAAAACATTGAGCTTTCAATTCAGAGAGTTTCTCTCAAAGAAGATTCTAATGCATGTATATTGAAACCCCTCAAAGGGACCCAAAAATGTTTTTGGTTTTGAGAAGTTTTCAGTGTACAGAGGTTTTTACATATGTGAAAAAAAAGTATTTTTCTAAGCCCTTATGTGACAAGAGAGAGAGAGAGAGAGAGAGATTCAGTGTCTATGTGTGAGAGAGTGATTATGACATCAGTGTCTGTGTGAGTGTGAGAGAGTGATTATGAGAACATCAGTTTCTATGTGTTTAAAAGCACACAAAATTAAGAAAGCTGTGACTTTTTTGTTTTTAAATACATGTATTTAATGAATAATTAGCTGAACAATATATGTTCTTTCTGAAAATCACATCCTGTCACATGAATAAATACAGTTGTTCCAGATAGAAATACAGTCCTTGTCTCAAGAAACATTTATGGAATGGGATATTTTTATAGCTTTACTATAAGTCCATTAGAATTATGAATGATACTCCATAAATATTCTGTATATTTCATCACAGTTCAAGAGGCTGGCTTGAAGAAGGCATGGGGCATTGTCTGTTTTTTTCTTATATCTTAATGTGGCTTGTGTTAATGACTCCATTTCTTGTGCCATAGCCAAATAACGCTCATCCTCAGCAATTGCGAAGTTTTGTATTCTCTTTATAAGATATAAAACTTAAGGGTATGTCATTGACTGAATCTGACTTTTAGAATACTGCTTTGTTGGTCTCCGTCAGCAAAGCATCAAAAGTGACTGGTTAGTAAGACCCTGATATGTAATTAAAAAGTAAGCAACCAGTATGCTATTGATCATGTATACAAATAAATAGCATCAATCACAATTAGATAATAAGCAACCAGTGTGCTATTGATCATGTATACAAACGAATAGCATCAATCACAATTAGATAATAAGCAGATATACATAGTCTTTCTTAAATGGCTTACCTACAAGCATTTAGTTATTAATAATTTGCTAATAAAAGCTGGCTCTTTTGTATGGTACAAAGACTTCAGATTAGCCTATTGTCAGCCCTAATTTGTGTCAGCGTGCGTGTCAAGTATTGTTTTAACCTCATGTGCCCTTGGAACATTTCCAGGTCTTTGTCTCACAGATCAGCTCACTACAGTTCTTGCTAACCATAATTAATCTGTTCCAGTGTGTGTCAGGAATTTAGCAGCCAAAATATATTTTAAAGTTTTAATTGTGTTTTGGTTTGGGGGGGTGGGGGGTGAACGTAAAATTGAAATTTGGGATCAAAGTTTGTTTCGGTATTCAGAGTTGAGGGTTTGGGGTTACTGGGGAAAAAATTATGATCTTAAAAAAGGAAAAATTTGGGCAAAAAAAAATTTGATCTTGAGGGGATTCTGGTATGCTGAGGTTTCGGTTTTGAGGAGTTTCACTGTATAAACATATTATGGAAACTTGCCTCCCCCCACACCCCCTTGAGTATCCTTTAGTACTTAGAGTTACTTTTGCTTTCCAAAGAAGCAGAAAGGTTATTTTACATTTAGATTAGCTTAAATTTATCTCTACACAGTTTTAAAGGTTAGTCTAAAGATCGGAAAGGTGGTTCATACTTTGCTTCAGTGATGAAGAAAGATTTGTCATGGAAATTCATTCAGATTTGTTGAGGATAATGAATCATTTTGTTCAGTAGTGCTAATACCAGCAAATAAGGTCTATATGAGGAATCTCTTCATTTATGCACTTGTCCACATGACAGATTATACTTATGAAGCCAAACTGGTCAGAGCAATGTAGGTGTAAAGTTGTAGCAGTGTTTAGAAGGCAACTTATTTGTCCTATCCCAACCAAATCAGTTATTTGTGGGGTATTTTGTTTGTTTTCTTTGGGGGGGGGGGGGTGACTACCATGTATGTGGTTGGGGCATGTAGTGCTACCCTTTTTCAACTATCAGTCTAGCTAAGCATTGTGTTTAGGTTAGTTATCAAGCACTGGTTGAGTATTTGTGTTCCATGAACATGTTTCTAGTTTTATCTCAAGAATCTTGAGTGCTCAAACTGGTTGTGTAAATCCAACAGGTATTAGTCTCAGATGAATGTATTGACCTGGATTCTGCAGTAAAATGAAGTGTTCCTAATTATTCAATTTGTCATTATTTTCAGATTAATGGGCATCCTGTGGACAATATGTCATGTGATGAAGTTATGAAGATGATGTTCCAATGTAATGATACCATAATGCTGGATGTTTGGCGACAAACTTCCCCAATAAATTCTGCAGGATCATCACCCATCCCTGTGTCTCAGTTTTTTAACCCAAGCATTTCAGACTCACCAATTGTTTCTTCTTCCCAGGAGAAGAGAGAGAGTAATGCAAGTAAAGGGTGGGAAAATAATTCTGATAATACAAAAAGTGGACTAAAAAAGATTGCCACAAGTGGATCGCAGACGGATAGTCTAGACAGTCCTGGACCCACCAGGCATAATCACAAAGATTACAAAAGTTCTATTCCTAAAGACCTGGATCATAAAGCCAGACACACTGTGCATGTATTTGATAAAGCTCTTGAAAAAATGGAACAATTTTTCAAACCTCGCCACAAACCTCCGCCAGAATTTCGGAATTCGATTCCATCACACACTGCAAACACAGATGAAGAGGATGTGCTAGGGGAGTTTCAAATGGAACCTAATGATAAGACTTTGACTAACAGACAAGGTACTACCAGGAAACGTGACCTTGAGCAAGAAAACAGTGGCACATGGCCCAAATGTGTAGGAAAAATATCAACCACACCCCAGGGCACTGTGATTCTCCCTCCAGCACAAAAGCAACGTCCAACATTAGATGCTGTGATAAATGGTCTGATTCCCACTGCAAAAGTGCCCCCTCTACCCCCAGAAAGGACAAGAGAATCTTTCTTGGCTGTAAAACACAGCCCCCAGAGCTCAGATTCCACAATACGATATAACTCTGCATCTCCATCCCCTATCAGCTCACCACAGCCAAGTAAATCTACACCATATCTCAATCAGTCATCTTTGTCATCATCTCAGAGATCAGGGCCATTCCCAAATGAATTCACAGGGCCATATGAAGCCCACTCTCACAATAACCACAATAACAGTCATAGTATCCACAAGGTTAACAATACAAAAAATCCCCCCCGTATGCCCCCTATTCAAAGTTCTGTTAATCCAGGCCAGTATGACTTGCATAGACATGATAGGCTTGGAAATCGTACAAATAACAGAGACCGGCGACATGTATTCCCCAGTGGTTGTACTTACTCTAGTCAGATATGTCCTAATACAGACTATTTTTTGCAAGGACGCCAACACTCAGCTGCTGAGTCTTCAAATTATTCGGGAATGCATGGACGAAGATCTAATAATCTGACACCGGAGCCATTCCACTCACCTCCTCAACCCCAGCTCTTCACAGACAGAGTTACGGGAGTTACTCTGCATCCTAAACCAAATTCACATTCAAATAGGTAAGTAAAGAAATAGCAGATTCAGCCAATGTTAATCATATTTTTCTTTTGTGCTATTCTATCTTGCTCAGATCAAAGAGGAGGTAAAGCTCAACTGAAATGGACCATTAGGTGTGTTCTCTGACCTCGAGATGGATAGGGTGAGAACTATTTTAGTGCCAATGTACCTTTGCTGATAGTGTTTTTACTGTTTTAGTGCTGATATATATCTAGCCAAATTGAAACTGTCCGATCTAGAGTTGAAGTTTTTATTTGTCCCGCTCCTTTCTAAATAAAAGAAGGAGACATAGTATCAGTGGTCAGTGTTTCTGTCCATCTATCTGTTCTGTATGTTATGTTTTCCATAGCTCTTTCCCTTCCACTCTGTAACTTCAAAGCCATTTAAGATCAAGGAATGAAACGTGTTATACATCATCACTCTGGGTGTGTTGCATACCATATTGGATGTCCGATCTTCAAGGTCATACGTCTCGGATCAGTACTTTAAATTTTTTTTATATGTTTTTCTTTTCCACTTGTTGGATCATATTTCTGATCTGATTTGATCAGACTTGGAAAATGGACTTGTATCCTCAAAATCTTGGACTAGTTTGATAATGTCAGGGTGTGACAGTTCCAGTTTTCACTTTTCCTAGCCTGGCAAGATGATGCTGGGAAAATGGTCGCAAAATTCAAATTTTGTTAATTTTTAGCTCATCTGGTCATAGAACAGGAGAGATTACAGAATGGCCTGTTGTCCATTGTCCATCTGTCTGTTAGCACAAAAAACTACTTGGAGGATTGCCTTGAAACTTTACACACACATTCATCCTATGGTTTAGCTGGACCTAAATGTAAATGGTTATGCTCGGACATCCAATATGGCCACCACAGCAGCCATCTTGAAAACCTTGTTATTGCTACTCTTGAATGGATGGTCATTATAACATGGGGTTTTCACTAAAAGACTTTTTATGATGTCTAGTTGGTCTTAAATGAAAATGGTTTTGATTCAACATCCAATATGGCCACCAGGGCAGCCATCTTGAAAATCTTGTTATCGCTACTCCTCCTGAATGGATGGTCATTTTAACATGGGGTTCTTATGATGTCTAGTTGGTCCTAAATGAAAATGGTGCTGATCTGACATCCAATATGGCCACCACAGTGGCCATCTTTAAAAATCATGTTATTGCTACTCCCCTGAATGGATGGTCATATCAACAGCAGTTTTCACTCAAAAACTTCTTATGATGTCTAGTTGGTCATAAATGAACATGGTGCCAATCCAGCATCTAATATGACCCGCAAGGGCAGCCATCTTAAAAATCTTGTTATCACTACTCCTCCAGAATGGATGGTCATATCAGCATGGGGTTTTCACTAAAAGACTTCTTATTATGTCTAGTTTATCCTAGATGAAAATGGTGCCAGTCTGACTTCCAATATGAATTTTTTTTATTGCTAAACTTCCTGAATGATGGTCGTATCAACGTGGGGTTTTCACTGAAAGACTTCTTATGATGTCTACTGTAGTTTGTGATAAATGAAAATGGTGCAGATCTGACATCCAGTATGGCCACCATCTTGAGAATCTTGTTATCGCTATTCCTCCTGAATGGATGGTAATATCAGCATGGGGTTTTCACTAAAAGACTTCTTATGATATCTAGTTGGTCCTAAATAAAAATTATGCCAATCTGACATCCAATATGGCCACCCATGGCAGCCATCTTAAAAATCTTATCACAACTCTACTTGAATAAAGTCATATTGACGTGGGGTTTTCACCAGAAGACTTCTTATGATGTCCAGTTGTTCTTAAATGAAAATGGCGCCAATCTGATGTCCAGTATGGCCACCACTGCAGCCATCTTGAAAATCTTGGTATTGTTGGTCCTGAATGGAAAGTCGTATCTTGAAAATATTGTTATCTCTACTCCTCTCCAAATGGATGACTATATCAAATAGGGTTTTCAGCAGTAGGTTTCTTATGATACCTAGTTGGTCCTAAATGAAAATGGTGCCAGTCATACATCCAATAATGCAGCCATGACAACTGTCTTAAAAATCTTGTTGTCACTACTCCCCCTGAATGGATGATCATTATGACATTGGGCTTTCACCAAAAGACATCTAATGATGCCGACTTTGTCCTAAATGAAAATGGTGCCAAGCTGATATCCAATATGTGTACCACAGCAGCTAATTTGAAAATTTTGTTATTGCTGAAGAATATCCGAGATGGTTTCAACACTCTACAGTAAACAGGAAGAAATGGTCTTATCTTGAATTCCTGGAAATTCTTTTTGCCCAGTACAGCATCAGTCTCTTCGTGGTACTCTTGTTTATTCTAGACTTACTAATTGGAGGAGGGAATAATGTCCTTGGACTGGGGACTAGCACCAGGAAAAGATGTAGCAACGCAATAAGTAGGTAAGTATTACACAATTTAAATGAGTTTTACCCTCAGAAAAACTGCATTTTTGGAAGTGGTCATGTAGAAAAGAAATAAAGGAACTGACCTTGATGGGAACTTCAGAATATCAACATGATCATCAGTATTCAATTCATGTGCATTCGACATAAACAAAATAAAGGACATAATCATCAACATTAAATTTGCATGCATCCAATGTTTGAATTTGCTTATATATGTGTGTATTGTATTAGATAAGTTTGAAAATGGACAACTATGACACAGACATAGGTACCGGGTATCACATTCACAAACCTTTATTATATTTTGTGATCCAAATAAATTATGCCTCAATGACCAGCTAGAACTCTAGTCCAAATGAGTGAATTTAGTTAGTTTGCTATTGCAAGAGAGAGAGAGATTTCAGCCCTTTTTCATACCATTTAGTTCAGTATGTCCTAGTTTTAAATGCCCCTGTTTAGCTGAAGCTTTTGTCCAGGAGAAAACAGTAATAAAACAGTCAATGAAAAGGATTTTGAAAAATACATACCGGTACCATGCTCCTTACGTTTCGAAGATAAATATTTTGGATTTAAATATTCACAATATGTATATCCTTCAGTTTAAATCCCAAGATGGATCATATAAGCTGCAAAATTAATCATCTTGATATTTAACATGTTGTGTTTTCTTTTCTATACAAGTGAAATAAAATCTTTACTCCCACAAAAGGATGATCAGTCACACTTTATCAGTAAGTTTATGTATGCTTCCTTTTGTTAAGTGGCAATGTGTCTCTCATCGCTACCTGTGCCTGGTATCATTCTTTCTTTGTAATAAGACATTTAACACTTCTGTTGGGACATTCAAAGGTGTCACTGGTCTGTTATGAAACTTGCAAGAGTAGCACCTGGCATACACAGTACTGTATGCATTAACAACGATGCACATCATTAAAATCTACAAAGAAAGATTGACAATTTATACCATGGAATACATGTCCAAGAAACTATTTCTAAATAAATAAGTTATTATTAAACAGTGTTAATTGCATGAAGAGTTTGTGTTAGGAAATATGGTGGGATAGAATGGGGGCTTTATATAGATATATGATTTTATTTTTACAGTATTTGCAGTGAGAGACTTGATGTCACAGATGTGAACTGTTGTCGCAATGAATTCAGTCAACCTTTACCTATTTATACTAAAAACATAATTAGTCAGATGAAACATACCAGCTTGTTCATTGAGTCCTGATTGTTTCCTTGTGTTCAGTTACAAAAAGCTTTTATATTTATAATGCAAAACTTGTGTGTACAGACTGAATCATCACTTTTTTGTGGAAAAAAAGACACTGACTTGATTATGATAATGCAGAGTTCATTTTAGGTTGTGCCATTGACCCTTATTTTTCATCTTAGGCACAAAAAAAGTTTCCTCAATGGCACCCATAGGACACATAAAAAGACGTCATAAAATAAAGATAAGAGATTGTTACAGTTTATTTTAGACTGAATCAAGTGCATAACAAGCTAACTTAATGAATATTGTGCAGTCATTGCCAAAGAAGCATCAAGCGATCAATATCATTGGTTGACAGAAATGTCTTACTGATTTTACATATAGAAGATGTCAAGAAGAGAAGATGAATCTTCAACAGAAACACTGCTACATTTATTTCCAAAGTAGCACATAAGGATGAAAACATTTAGACTCCAATGTCCAAAATAAATTATAGAGGGGAATCATTACTCAAGCATGTGGAATTCAAATCCCAGCACTGAAGGCTCGCAGCAAGGGAGGCTGATAATGTAAGGCCTATGTTTTTTTATTTTAATAAATAGACAAAAAACAGGAAAGGATATTTGTGACCACAGTTTCTTTACTAAATGACCACACTTTTTGACCTGGTAGGAGCCCATGAGTCCCACTTCTTCCATTCCAGGAATGAACATTGATAATGGAGACCATTTAATTATGATTTGCATTTGGCTTTGCTAAATGAAATATATGTGTTGCTGTAAATATTTGTCAACACTTCATCCAAAAATTTAGCTCCTCCTATCAAGGATACTGGTATGTATTTAAATACGTTTGGTAAGATTGATAGCTGCTGATTTAGATGTACAACATGGCCAGAGTTCTTGTAGTAATTCAGTTTAATGTACATTCTATTGATATTAGCTAGTACCGTTTTACACACTGATCTTTCAAAGAAATTCTTCAGATGTGCATAAAAATGTCAGGCAATAAATAAGTTATATATAGAACACATTTCCAGTCAACATCATCTTTACTTTTGCCATTTTTTAACAATATTCACAAAAATGCTTTTGTTCTGCAACATGTTGATCTTCTTTTAGACTTTGTCAATAATAAAACAAACTTCCATTACAGGTACGGAAAATTTTAGTGGCAAAAAATAATTATGATTTTTGTACAGGTCAACATTGTCTTAAAAATTAAAGGGTACAAAAAATTACATGTTTTACTGTAACATATATTTTTGTCATAAAAAAATACCATATTGATGCCAAATGTCCAGTTTTCACACAGTTTATGATTTTTTTTGTAAGTGTGTTTGAGAAAGAATTTTTTGTGTGAATCTCGCTCTGAAAGCTTCTGTCACCTGTTAGCTTATATTGTTATGCAGTTAGGTTCTCAGCTCCATCCCTGTCCTTCTTTCTCCATTACATTCACGCAAGTCTTGTAACTGAAAATAATTGTGAAATTGTTCAAGTGAGTATATGGTCCAATTTTTAGCTCTACTGGTCATAGACCAAAAGAGGTTATGGGATGATCTGTTGTCTGTCGTCCATCTTCCAGCATCCATCTGTCCATTAGTGCAAGTTTGTTATTGCTACTTTTCCTAAACTACTTGGAGGATTGCCATAAAACTTTACACACACACATTCATACCAAGGTCTAGTTGGTCCTAAAAGAAAATTATGCTGTGCAAACATCTAAAATCATCTTGTTACCACTCCTACTGAATGAATGGTCATATCAACATGTGGTTTTCACTAAAAGACTTTTTATGAAGTCTAGTTGGTCCTAAATGAATATGGTGTCAATCTGACACCCAATATGGCTGCCATGACAGTCATCTTTAATATTTTGTTATTGCTACTCCTCCTCAATGGAAAGTCATATCAGGATGGGGTTTTCACCAGAAGACTTCTTATCATGTCTGGTTGGTACTGAATGAAAATGGTGCCACTCAGACAGCCAATATGGCCACCAAAGCAGCCAAATTAAAAATTTTGTTATTGCTACTCCACCTGAATGGATGGTTCATATGGGGTTTTCACTAAAAGACTTCTTGTGATGTCTAGTAGGTCCTAATGAAAATGATACTGATCTGATGTCCAGTAGGGCCACCACAACAGCCATCTTGAAAGTCTTATTATTGCTACTCCTTCTGAATGGAATGTCATATCAGCATGGAGTTTTCACTAAAAGTCTTCTTTTAATGTCTAGTTGTTCGTAAATGAAAATGGTGCAGATCCATGTAATAATATGAATGCCACAATTGCCATCTTGAAAATTTTTTGATCACTACTTCTCCAAGATGACTGGTCAGTTCAACATTGTGCTTTCACCAAAAGACTACTTGTGATGTCTAGTTGGTACTAAATACAAATGGTGCAAGTGTAATATCAAATATGGTCACCATGGCATCCATCTTGAAAATTTTGTTGTTGTTGCTCCTCCAAAACAGAAAGTCATATCAACATGGATTTCCACCAGAAGACTTCTTAGGATGCCTTGTTGGTCCTAAATGAACCACAGCATCTAATTTGAAAACTTTGTTAGCACTGAAGAATATCAAAGATAGTTTCAACACTCAGCAGTTAAAAGGAAGAAATAGTCTTATCTTGAATTCCTGGAAATTCTTTACAGCCAGTAGAACGGCAGTCCCTCTGAGGGACTCTTGTTTAAAGGACTGATGCCATTGTTCAACTTTGAAATTATATATAATTGTAAAAAGGTTGTTACTTCTGCCAAGTTGACTTCATTTGAATTGCTAGCTTACAGATGTCGAGAGAAAGGGGTATCTGAATTTTAGCTCACCTGACTGCAAGGGCAGGTGAGATAATGGTATAGCCTTGTGTCCATCTTGCATTGTCTGTTCATCAGCAATTGCATATTACCATTATGTAAGCCACATTTCTGGTCCAATTTTGATCAAACTTTGCATATATACTTGTATCATCAAAATCTTGTGCATATTAATGCGCTGGTCATGCATCTGATTGGCCTAGCTCCTTACCACACAATATATGGTATTTTTTCTTCAATTTTGATCAAACTTAGTAAATAGGCTAATATCTTCAAGATGTTCGGTTTTGTTATTTGCAAAACGTTCGCATATTCATGAAGTGATCTTGCATCTGATTGGCTAAGCTTGTTAGCACTCTTGAGACTGTATTTGTGATAGGATTTTGATCAAAGTTGGTAAATAGG
Organism: Margaritifera margaritifera; assembly: GCA_029931535.1. Classification (NCBI taxonomy): domain Eukaryota; kingdom Metazoa; phylum Mollusca; class Bivalvia; order Unionida; family Margaritiferidae; genus Margaritifera; species Margaritifera margaritifera. The sequence goes on from JAQPZY010001651.1 coordinate 419,733, forward strand.
CTTGAAGTGAAGATGCATTTTCTTCTTCATTTCTAACTTAACCTCATTCTTTTAACATGGCTATGGATATAGCTGTCCTGACCATAACTCTGACCCTAAGTTTAGCTCACCTGGCTGTGAGGCCAAATGAGCTTATGGTATATCCCTGCATTCATCGAGTGTTGTCCATGCATCAATATTTGCTAGTTTCAACTTCTTTAAAAGCCACTCACAGAATGAGACCAAGATCTCTTAAGTTGTGTACAAAGGATGCTTATCCATCATCAGATATTGCCACTGACTGCCATTACTAAAACTTTAAAATCATTTAAACAACTAGTACAAACAAATCTCTCAACAGAATTTGACCTAATGTTACAGAAAAGCAGCCTGACGTGAAGGCTTTTCAGACTTGTACAAATGTTGCCAATCTGCCATAAAATATGGCATCAGAACTTTACAAAACTTTTACAGAAAGCACATTGCCATAAAGCCTTTCACATCCTTACAAATGATGCCACACCCCCATCAATAACAGCTGCTGTTGCTAAAAGAAGAAAATCCTTTAAATGAATTGTTCTCCAAATTCCTGTACAGAATATGACCAAATTTATTGGAAGGCACTCTGGCATGAAGGACTTTAAATTTACAAATGCTGCTGATCCCCCGTCAGATGTGGCCACTGTTACTAAAACAGAACCGCCATTAAACAACTTCTTCTTAAAAAACATAAGAATCTGGCTAAATTTGACAGAAAGCACCCTTGCATAATGACCTTTAAAAACAATTTGCAGAAATTATGTTTTCTGCCATAAAATATGGCCACTGTTGCAAAAAATACAAAAAAAAACATTTAAACAACTTCATCTAAAAAAACCCACTTTAACCAAATTTGGCAGAAAGCACCCTTGGATTAATGCCGATTTATTTTCTACAAATGATACAGATTCATCATCAAGCATGGCTTTGGTTCCCAAAAGTATTTAGGAACTTTTTAATGACATAAAACCACTCAATTTGGCCAAATTTGTCAGAAACCTCCTAGCATGAAGACCTGTACATTTTTACAAATAATGCCAATCTGCCTTCAAGTAAGGCCATCCATTCTAATAACAGAAAAACTTTTGAATGATATTAGCTTGAAGAGTGCACAACAGAATTGAACCAAATTTGACATAAAGAATCCTTGCTTAAAGGCTTTGAATATTACACAATTGATTCTGATCTGCCACCAAATATCGATGAAACTTTAATCAATATAATTCAAATAGATTTCTACAAAAAGCATTGTACTCGCTCCTATTTTTGGGTCAACTGCTCTTGCATATCACTCTTAGGTCAATGTCAGTCAGGTGAGTTATCTCAGACACGCATGTAGACTCTTAGGTCAATGTCAGTCAGGTGAGTTATCTCAGACACGCATGGGTTCTTGTAAGCTCTACTGATTGAAGACCAGAAAAGTTACACATTGGTCTGGTGCCTTGCATCTGTTGTATGTTTGTGTCCCATACAAAGATGAGAATTGTTATGTAGCTTGATATGTCTTCTTTATGACAATCTTAAAATGATGCAACCCTCCCCTCTCCACTATTCACTCCCCAGCCCATCTGAGATTTTTTTTTTTTTTTTTTCGCTTGCAAAGGATAGGTCAGATTCTGGGGCGAGTGGGTGGTAATAGTATTATTGGCACATAAGAGGGTCAATTTTTTGCATTTACATAGCTGCATTTCTCTAAAATTTGCATTTACAGTCATGAAACTTGTTGGGTGCATTGTCATGAGGAATACTATTTACTGCTAGTAGTTGTAGGTCACAATAACCTGCTTTGTCAGCTTGGGTCAATGCTAGAGTTATGGCCTGAGCTTGAATTCCATACTCAAAAAGCAAGTTCTGAGCATACATGGCTTGGAGTTATGATATTCACAGCACTACTTTACAAATGTCATAAGGGATCATGTAAATTTTATATAAACATTGGACCTAATGTGGGAACATGGTTGTGAAATCCATGGCCTTTTTGACCTTACTCATTTAAACATGCTACATAAAATATTGTTTCAAAATTCTCCCAAAGGAAATAAAATGAAAGATGACCTTTCACAGGTTTACTCTACCATATTACATGTTCTGTTATTGCTGGACCTTGCTGCAAGTTGTGAAAACTCAAACATATCTTAAAACTAAGCTGGCTCTTACATTATGTATGGACTTGTCAGTAAAATAAGCAGCTTTTTACATGGATCTATTTGCATGAGGTGCAGTGAAATATGACTACCGGTACATCTTCATAGGATTCATTTGATGATACATACAGTAACTCTCAGTTATTTAATTCTGGACTGAAAGGTAAATTCACAACTCGTTGTCTATGATTCCCTTACTGGTATAACTTTGATTCCATGATGAGTTACAGAACAGAGCACAAGTATATACATCTCCTCTACTGGTAAGTACAGCACTCCTTCATTATAAGGCCCTTCATTATAACACAGTTCCTGTTACAAGGCAAGTATGCACATGAATCCCATTTTATTAAGTGGTAGTGAAATTCTTCATCTCATGCACTTCATTACAATGCAGTCAGACTATAAGGTGGTATACTCTCTGGCTTCAGTGTACAGCATTATAATGTATCATGTTCTTTATTATAAGGCAGTGTCACTCTAGGGCAGTATACTCAATGGTTCCCATGGACAGCATAATATTGTATAATGTACTGCATTAAAAAACAGTCTCACTTTAAGGCGATATACTCAATGGTTCCCATGGACAGCATAATATTATATAATGTACTTCATTATAAAACAGTGTCACTTTAAGGCAGTATTCTGTGGCTGTCATGGACAGTGTTTTGAGGGAGTACTACAGTAACTTTACAAAACATTATTTTCTATTTGTCAAAGACAGCATATGGTATCTAATAGTTTTTATTGTTTGGTTGTCTTTTTGACTTGTGTAGCAAATTTCAGAAAATAATGTCGAGATGTTTACTAAAATTCCATGTTTTTCTTTTCCAGTGTGCCTATTCCATCACAGCCAGCTGTTACACAACTTGTTCAGCTTCACACCGCTACAACTCATCTAGTCTCACCCCGATTCAGTTCGCCACCTGGGACACTTCCTGACAGTATCCCTGAATTGCCACCTTACGCACCTTCCCCATATCACTGGCAGAGTTCACCAAGTCCATCGCAACTTAGCTCGTCCATGGATAGGTTCACTCCCACATCAAATGATCAATTCAGTCCATTCCCAGGTTCATCTCCAAATGTTAGACCTTTGATAGAGATAGAACCAAGTTCCACATTTCCCAGAAAGGTCCCTGGTGATGGTCGCATCAGAATTCCATCCAATACCAGTGTGACGACAAACAACACATCAGGCTCAGTAGAAGTTGGTAAGAAATGATACAGCCTTATTCTTTCTTTCCTGTTGTGACATCATGATATTATTTCATTGCCTAATATGACACAGTACTCTAGATAAGAATTTAATAAATTTGGCATTTTACTCCCTGGTTTGGAACTGGTTGTGTTTTTAAACATTTGATGGTGTATTTTGTGAACACCGCAAAAAACAAAACTTGCACTACTAGACAGAGTTCTAATCATCAGTATGTTAATCATGCCTTTTTTAATGTATTAAACTACTTGGTGGCCAAGACTAATTCCGAGTGCATTTAATTACATGGCTCTGTTTGAGTGAGTCTTCTCACAATGAGCAAGTACTATCATTTCAAATATGCATGGGACATATTGAACATGAACCAGTAGCATGGTTTATACTGATAGAATGCACCATAATACAACATGGACTGTGCTTATGGCAGGAGCAGTACGCTGACAACTTTGGACTAAATGCTTAAAATTAAATTGTGTAATTTTTACGGATTAAAAAAATTCTTTGTGTGTTTTTATTTGAATTGTCTACAACAACAAAAATTAGCAAATATGCTGCTTATCTAGAGCTCTGCATTACATCAATTACAGTGGTCCCCCTCTTGAACGTCCCATGACCAGTGGCCATCCACTTTATACAGCCAGAATCTCTTGGCACTGACAAGTATGTGTTCACAAGTACCCTGCTAGGACTGTCACCCCTCTAACACAGCCAATGGTCAAGCATATTAGTGCAAAAGCTGTCAAATTTACCCCTCGCAAGTGGCCACATAATGGGGTAAACAGAAAGAAATCTCACGAATATTAGTTGATTTCTAAATTCAAAACATTGACATTTGTTCCAACATGCCAATAAATAACTAACTTGAATCCATACAAAGAGGTAAGTAATCCGATTGTCCTTGCTGCTGTCTGTTCCTTAGCTGTTAGGTTTTGTCAATTGGATAATTACTGGCTATTATTACCACCGATAATTTTCAAGATGACAAAAGCTAACAGCTGAGAAGCACGGAATTGTTCAGCTCAAGTCACCATGACATCTGATCACCATAAAGTAAAAATGGCACATTAGCTGTTGTGGCTTCTCTCTCATAGATTATGAAATGTACTTGAAAGGGTACCAGACTACAACCAGTCGATAGACTACAACCAGTCGATCATATGACAAGATCACTACCTTTGTAAACTCTGATCATTTCGTGTAATAACTATAATTTGCAATGAAGAAATAAATTGTTTCAGAAAGTGCAAAAGGTCATCAGACATTCTCTGTTTAGAAGGAAAAGTGAAAGTAATTCAACTAAATGAAAGAGGGCGAGTCCTTTAATCACTGCTGAAGAATTTCATGTCAGAAAGATTCAAATAAACATTGTGAAATTGGCAGTGAAGGAATATATTGTTGCAAAAATTGCAAAATGTGATCAGACATTCTCAGTTTAGAAGGAAAAGTAAAAGCAATTCAACTAAACAAAAAGAGGGAGACTTCTTCGATCGCTGCTGAGAAATTTCATGTCAGAAAGATTCAAATGAACATTGTCAGTTACATATTCTACAGCAGTGGGAACATGGATTACTAATGTAAGCAATCCTCTAGGGGAGTCACTTTTACATCAATGATTGTTACATACCATTGAATAAAGTAATTTCTGCTAAAAGATGCATGAATATTAAATGGATTTTCTTCCTTAGAATCTGCCTGACCTTTTCAACCAAGTTCATGGAGAGACATGCTGACATTGACCTTTATGCCCATGTAAACCAGATGAACAATCTCATTCTAACTTGGGCCTCATTATTTTGTTATTGGTATTTTTGGTACATTGATTTTATTGTTTGCAAAATTTAATTTTTGCAGGATATTATTGTCAAATAGCTATAGATAAGAGATGATAATCACACTGATAAAATCTTGTTGAAATTTGCAAATCTATGTATTTAAAACATATGCCTCAGTTTTATCATAATGATGTGTAATTTATCTTCCAGAACCAGGCAGTCCTATTTCACTTTTTTGTGACTACAACAGACACCTTGTCTCTCCATTTGCCACACATTGGAAAAGGTAACTCACACAGAGTGAGGCTTTTGTGATGTTTCATGTTCTGTGATAACATTTTAAGTGTACTTTAGTATAAATCACATCTGACATCTGTAAAGTATTTTTTTTTTTTTTAATAAAAATCCCTATTGCCATGTCTAAACTTGATGGTACAGGTCCTATATTGTAAAAATACTTCATGTTTATAATTTTAAATGCCTGTCTTAAGTCCGGCGTATTATGTTATGGTGTTGTCTGTCCACCATTAACATTTGCTTGACCAGTCCATAATTTGGTAATGGTTGGAGAAATTTTCATGAAACTTTGCTTAATGAAGTATATATCGTGACCAGACAGCAGTGTGTCACATGCCAGAAAGGTCATGTGAAGGAAAAATAATTATATGACTCGTATCCTTGTCTGGAGTACAACTTTTGAACCACTGAAGATATTTGTATGAAACTTTACCCAATATATATCATGTATGGGGGGGGGGGGGAGCAGGAAAGGCAACAGTTATGTTTATTGGTCAGTAATTTGTCAATTTGATATTAGTTATGGCAGGAGAGATGATTGCTGCCACTATGTGAAATTTTAAAGATTACACCAAGTTGAGAGTTTAAGCAATAAGCCATTGACCTTCGTATGGTTTGGCACTGCAGTTTCTTAAACTGAACTGGACATCATTAAAGTCTAATAGTACTTCATGAACTTTTTAGTTGAACGTAATGTTGCCTTTGGTGAATCGGATCAAACTTCTGAACTTTCCAAATGATGTTTTCAAATTCAACAATAGCAGTACATGATATTTCATTACACCTTACTGAAAATTGGTCTAACTTATGGAAAAATATAGACTTCTTTAGTGAGAAGGTCATGTTTGGGTTGACAGATCTGGGAAAGTATAAATCACTGAACTCTATCCATATATGGGTATAACTTTTGAACCAGTGAAGATATGTTAATGAAATTTTAAGCAGATATATGACTAGGCAGTGTTTCACATAAATTGGCATGCCCTCTGCCTCAAGGTCAGTGTTATAGCAGGGAAAATAGAAATCAATGACCTACATCCATGTATGGGTATAACTTTTGAATGAATGAAGACATTTTAGTGAAACTTTAGCCCATTATATACCTTGGCTTAACAGTGTCTTGCATATTCATTCTAATTCGTTGGCTCAAGGTCAAACTCGCAACACTAGATAATGCAAGTTAGCCACCTGTTTCTTAATCCATGCTGTCACTCTTTAACCCCTTCAGATATTTTGATGAACCTTTACCCAGGTCCACACCTTGTCATACAGTGATCAAATTCCTATTTCAGAGGTCAAGATCATTAGTAGGGCAAACGTCACACCATGGTGTGTCATTTTGTACTGATGAGGTTACTATGGTTTTGGGTTATGACCAATGCATCTCTTTAGGTAGAACAGGTTTGAAGATTGTCACAAAGTCATGCAGATTGTCTGATAATGACACTTGGACAAAGAGAGCATGTACTATATACCTTGTCATATTGCCATGGGATTTTCACCAGAAGACTTCTTATAATGTCTAGTTGGTCCTAAATAAAAATGGTTGTACTGGGACATTCAATATGGCTGCCAAAGTGGTCATCTTGAAAATCTTGTTATTGCTACTCCTGAATGGAAAGCCATATCAGCCTGGCGTTTTCACCAGAAGACTTCTTATGATGTCTAGTTTGTACTAAAGGAAAATGGTGCTCATCTGACATCCAGTATGGCTACCATTGCAGCCATCTTGAAAATTTTGTTTTTGATACTCCTTGTAATTGGAAAGTCATATCAACATGGGGTTGTAACCAGAAGACTAATTATGATATCTAGTTGGCCCTGAATGTAATTGGTGCAAATCTGAACTCAAGTTTGGCCACCATGGCAGCCAGCTTGAAAATCTTCTTGTTACTACTCTTCCTAAATGGAAAGTCATATCAACATGGGGTTTTCACCAAAAGACTTCTTATGGTGTCTAGTTGGTACTAAATGAAAATGGTGCTGATCTGACATCCAGTATGACCACCATGGTGGCCATCGTGAAAATCATACCATTACCACTCCAGAATTGATGGCCATATCAAGATGGAGTTTTCACCAAAAGACTTCTTATGGTATCTAGTTGGTCCAAAATGGAAATTCTTTTTGCAGACATTTGAGTGTCAGTACCTACACATGACTCTTCTTGATTTTATTTTTTTATTTTTTGTCAGACCTCTTCCAGGAGAGACCAGAAAAATTAACATTGAGAAGACCAACAAACCTGTTGGCTTTCAGATTGAGACAGGGCCTTCTGGAGGTATATTTGTCTCCACAGTCAATGAGAAAAGTCTGGCAGTACAGGCAGGACTCGTCATAGGGGACCAATTATTAGAGGTAAGCAGGTTAAAGATGCTGTAAAATTTCACATATAAGTGTATGTGCTTTTCTTTTTGTAAGTAGTGAAGATTGCATGCACTTATTTTTTATATGCACTTATTGTTGGTGAATTTAGTACCATACAATTATATTTAACTATCAATATTTACACCTATCAAACATTTTTAACAACATAGCACATACAAATCATCAACTCTCTGTCCCTCCGTCTGGCACTAGTCCCCCAGTTTATGATGGATTGGCATGAAACTTGGTAAATATTATGTTCAGCACTAGAAGATGCTCATATCAACAAATCACTTTGCTTCTGCAATTTTTGTTACAGTTATTACCACTTTTGTCTTGTAGCTTAATGCAGTGTATGACACAATCTCCTTAGTGCAACTAGTCCAGCAGTTTTTGATGGATTAAAATTTGGTAAATATTATGTTCAATTTTTAGCTTACCTAGTTGCAAGGCCAGTTCAGCTATTAGTATGGCCCTGCATTCATCATGTGTTGTCCATTGTGTGTCCATTAACAATTGGGCGAGTTCGATAATGAACTCCATGTATAGTAATGAGGTGATCTTACATTTGATTGGCTAACCTTGTTACCAGTCTGGAGGCCATATTTCTGATCGGATTTTGATCAGACATGGAACATATACTTATATCATTAGGATCTCAGTTGAGTTCAATAATGAGCAAAATCCATGCATGCTAATGAGGTGATCTTTCATCTGATTGGCTGAGCTTGTTGCCACATTAGAAGTCATATTTCTGATTCGATTTTGATCAAACTTGGAATATTTGCTTATATCATCAAGCTCTTGGACAAGTTCGAAAATGAGCAGGATCCATGCATACCAATGTGGTGATCTTGCATCTGATTGGCTGAGCTTGTTGCCCCTCAGGATACCATATTTCTTATCTGATTTTGATCAAACTTCAAATATACACTTATATGATCAAGATCTCACACAAGTTCGATAATGTGTGGGATTCATATATATTAATGAGGTGATCTTGCATGTGATTGTCTGAACTTGTTAACACACTAGTGACTAATCCTGATCCATTTTTCTGTTACTATGTTACTCTGATAACTTATAGGACGACTGATCACAGGTATTTGTGTCACATATTATCCTGACGGAGCCCCAGGTGGGTGAGTGGTCTAAGGCGCACACTTTTACAAATCACTGACATCTCACCTCTGTCCTCGTGGGTTTGAGTCTCGGGCTAAGCCAACGTGGGTATGTGAGAAAGCTTGCCAGTAGCTTCCCGTGGGTCAGTGGTTCTTCCCGGGGTTGTCTCGTTTATCCTGACTATCCCCTAAAAATGAGATGGTTGTCCCTAATATGTTGTTGTTCAATCTGGCGAGGCAGACTGGTGATGAACATTTGCGGTCCAAAAACACAAACTTGATGTGATTGGTCTTTATTAGTTATTGGTTTTATGAAGATCCAGCAGTTGTGATTGATGGTTGTCAAAAAATTCCTATCTTTGATGGTTCTTCAATCTTGAGAAAAAAATAAAATTTTTAGCTATCTGTTCATATGAACATAACTACTAGTATCAGGAATCTTGCTCTTTTTCATCTGATCAAATTATAGCAGAGGATATTTGCTGTGTTTTTGTTTTAGCTCTACTGGCCGTAGACCAGAAGAGCTTATGGAATGGTCTCTCATCTGTCATCATGTTCCTCTATTAGCACCAGTTATTGCTACTCCTTCTAAACCACTTTGAGGATTGCCATGCAACTTTACAAACACACATTCATCCCATGGACTAGTTGGTCCTAAATGAAAATGGTACCGCTCGGACATTCAATATGGACACCACAGTGGTCATCTTGAAAATCTTGTTATCACTACTGCTACTGATTCAACATGGGATTTCACTAAAAGGCTTCTTATGATGTCCGTTTGGTCCTAAATTAAATTGGGCCAAACTGATATCCAATATTGCTGCCACAACAGCCATCTGGAACATATTGTTATTGCTACTACTCCTGAACAAAAAATCATTTTGACATGGGGTTTTTCACAAGAAGACTTCTTGTGATGTCGAGTTGGTCGAAGTTAAAATAATGCCGATAACTAATACTGTTGCCACCATGGCCATCTTGAAAATCTTGTTGCTGTTCCTCCTGAATGGATGGTCATATCAACATGGGGTTTTCACTGTAAGACTAAATAAAAATGGTGCCAATCTGATGTCCAATATATCCATTACAGCAGCCATCTTGAAAATCTTTGTATTGTTACTCCTCCAAAATGGAAAGTCTAATGAACATGGGGGTTTTCATGAGAAGACTTCTTATAATGTCTTGTTGGTCCTAAATTAAAATAGTGCTGATCATATGTCCAATATGGCCACAATGGTGGCCATCTTGAAAATCTTGTTATTGCTGCTCCTTCTAAATGGAAAGTCATTTTGACAAAGTGGTTTTCATCAGCAGAGTTCTTACAGGGTTTAGTTGGTCCAAAATGAAAATGCTGCAAACTGACCCTCAATATGGTCATAAAGGTGGCCATCTTGAAAATATTGTTATCTCTACTCATTCCAAATGGATGGCTGTATCATCTTGGGGTTTTCACCAATAGACTTCTTATGATACCTAGTTGGTCCTAAATGAAAATGGTGGATCAGCATCAAGACCTTCAGACCAGGATGATTTCTTGAATTTGGTTAAATTCTGAAGAGTGTTTCTTAAAAAAGAAGTTGTTTAAAGGTTTTTATATTTTTTGTAATGGCAGCTAATTTGGATATCTTCACGAAAGGAATTTGATACATTTTTCTCAATTTTAAATAGTTTCCACTAATCGGTTAAACTGAAGGCAACAGTGAAGGAGAGTTCTGTGGATTTTTTTAGATACAACCATTTTTTAAGGGCCGGATTTTGAAAAGACTGGAAAACATGACTCAAAAGTTTATTTTAAACCCACTGACACACCAGTTACTCCATCTTCATTCCATCTAAGACATACATTTACGGGAATTCTGAAATCACAAATAATTATATTCCACAGGCTATGTACAAGAAAAGAGGACTTTCAGAGGGCCAGTAACACTTTATTCAGAACTTTGAGAGATAGATCTTTCAGATTAATTCAAATGATGCTGATCCACCATCAAATATGGCCACCATTACTATAAATAGAAAAACCTAAAAACTATTTCTTCTCAAATACCACTGAACAGAATTTGACCAAATTTGACAGAAAGCATCCTGGCATGAAGGGCTCTTAAGTTTGTTCAAATGATGCCAATCTGCCATAAACTGTGGCCGCTGATACTTAAAAAACAACAACAACAAAAAATGACTTTTAAATTACTTCTTCATAACAACCACTCAACAGAATTTGCCCAAATTTGACACAAAGCATCCCGACATGAACAGCTTTCAGATTTTTAAAAATGATGACAATTTGGCATCAAATATGGCCATCATTACTAAAAATGGAAATCCTTCAAACAACTTGTTTTCAAAAACCACTGAACAGACTTTGGCTAATTTTGACAGAAAGTATCCTGGCATGAAGGGCTTTTAAGTTGACACATATGATGGCAATCTGCCATCAAATATGACTGCTCTTACTTAAAAAAGAAAAACCATTCAATTACAATACAGTACTATTGGCACTCTGACAAATACATTAAACTCTTAGCTTGTAGGGAGTGGGTGTGGTCATTTGTGACATCAGAGTTATCTTAAGCCAAGTATCAAAACCAGAGTCATAGAAGAAAAGGTAACTCCCAAAGGCTATTGGCAAGAATCACTATAGTGAGCCAGTTAGCAAAGCTCATACAATGGGTTTTTTGTAAAAGGCGAGTGACTTCCTCAAATGACTCAGAAGTAGTCTTAAACAATATAATTTATGCATTACATCTCACTGAAGTTGTAGATTTAAAACTATAATTTATGCATTACATCTCACTGAAGTTTTAGATTTAAAACAATATAATTTATGCATACATCTCACTGAAGTTTTAGATTTAAAACAACATAATTTATGCATACATCTCACTGAAGTTATAGATTTAAAACAACATAATTTATGCATACATTTCACTGAAGTTGTAGATTTGAAACAACATAATTTATGCATTACATCTCACTGAAGTTATTGATTTAAAACAATATAATTTATGCATTACATCTCACTGAAGTTTTATATTTAAAACGATATAATTTATGCATATATCTCACTGAAGTTGTAGATTTAAAACATCGGTAAGAAGCAATTTTACTTTCTCTTGCATGCTTTGGTACAGACAAAGAGAAATGTTTTGTACACATTTGTGATCTGTTTCATTCATTTTCAGGTGTGTGGTATCAACATGAGAAATGCCACTCATGATCTTGCAGTACGGGTTTTACAGCAGTGTGGGAACAACTTGACCATGCTTGTCCAGTATAACCCACAAAGTAAGTACAGGATCTCATGATCAGTGACTTTTGATTTGCCAGCAAAACACAGGCAAGACATGTTGTTTCTTTGGTGTAGGAGTCTACATCATTTTTCTGTTTACCTCACGTTTGCTGATACTGTTGCAGGTAAAGTCATGAAACTTGATTAGAGCATTCATTTACTACTCATAGCTAATAAAAGTAGGTCACAGTGATCTACTTTTAGGGTTATGGGTCAAGGTCATACTGTAGTCGAGCTAAGCATTCCAGAGAATTCGTTGTTGTGTGTGATTTAACCCCCAAAAATCCATGCATGGAACATGCTTAAGAATATTATTTTCAGTAGCAAAAATTTCATTAGACCGGATGTTTCCCAGATAATACAATTTTAGTATGCACACTCCTAAAATAAAAAGAACCTGCAAAGAAAGAGAGAGAAAAAAAAATGACAACAGATTTTTGACTTTATATATTAGTCTCGGTGCTGCTTCAGTATAGTACCTAATTCAGATTTTTAAGTATAAATTTAACGACTAATATCATTCATTCTGTGTATTATGAAAGAAGTACATGAACATATGAATAAGTTTTAGTATCAAAATTTGAAGACACCTCATAATCTGTAAAATAACGACAAGAAAAAAAACTTTCTGGAATAATTAGAAATGGATGGTACTTAGGTATAGACGATTAAAACTCAGTCGTTGATTATCAGAAGACCATCATTTAATATATTAGCTCACCTGCCCATAAGTCCATATGAGCTTATGGTATGGCCCTGCGTCCACAATTCATTGTGCATCCATCAACAATTGCAATATTAAACTTCTTTTAGAAATCCTATGGACCAATTTTGACCAGATTTTTCAGAGAGCATCCAGGCATGAAAGGTTTTAAGATTTGTACAAATGATGTTGAGCCATCTTCAGAAATGGCCATCATTACTAAAATAAAAATAAAAATATAATGACTCTTCAAAAACCACTGAACATAATTTGATCAAATTTGATGGAAAGCACCTGATATGAAGACCTTTCAAATTTGTACAAATGATGCTGATCCACCATCAAATGTGGCTGCAGTTACTATGAACAGAAAACCATTTTTAAAAAGACTTCTAAAAAACCAGCAAATATAATTAGGCTATACTTGAAAGGAAGCATCATGGCATGAACGACCTTTCACGTTATACAAGTGATGAGGATCCATCTTCAGATATGGCCACCTTTACTAAAAATTGATAAACCTCTAAACAACTTCTTCTCCAAAACCATTGAATAGAATTTGACCAAGCTTGATGAAAGCATCCTGGCATGAAGATCTTTCATTTTATACAAATAATGCCAATCTGAGATCAGATATGGCCACCATTACTAAAAATGGAAGGATCTATAGACAACTTCTCAAAAACTGCACAACCGAATTTGACAGACTGCATCCTTGTATAAAAGAGCTTTAAAGTTTCTACAACTGGTGCTGATCTGCCTTCACCATTGCTAAACCTAGAAAAGCATTTAAATAACTGCTTCAGAAAAACTGCATAACAGAATTTGACCAAAGTTTACAGAAAGCATCTTTGCATAAAGGACTTGAATATTTGTACACATGATGTCAGTTCACCATTAGATATAGACACTGTTACTAAAAATAGAAAAAAGCCTTAAAAAGCTTTTTAGCAAATTTGGCATAAAGCATTCTGGTATTGAGGGCTCTCAAATTTATGCAAATGATGCAGATTCACTGTCAGATATGGCCACTGTTACTTAAAATGGAAAATCCTTTAAAGACTTCTCAAAAACCACTCAAGAGAATTTGACCATATTTCACAGAAAGCATTCTGGTATGATGGGCTTTTAAGTTTATTACTGCGAATCTGTCATTAAAAAAAAAAATACTTAACAGACTTTGATCAAATTTGACAGAAAGTGCCCTAACATGAGCAGCTTTCAAATCTATACAAATGAAACTTTTCTGCTATCAAATATTGTTGCCATTAAAGTTGAAAAACATTTACACAACTTTATTTTTAAAAAAAACGCTGAACAGAAATGACCAGCTTTGACTCAGGGCATCTTGGCATAGAGGCCTTTCAATATTGGACCATTGATGCTGATATACCATCAAAAATAGATGAAAACACTGAAACTAGAGAAACCTTGAAACAGTTTTTTATTTTTTAACATATGCAATCAACAACACTGAAAGAAATTTCAACAGAAAGCATCCTGCTCATCCAGATCACCTGGGCAGCTGCTCTTGCATTTGGCTATAGGCAGATGTTAGTCAGGTTAGTGATTTCAGGTCCACTTGGGCCTCTTGTTTGAAATACATTTGAATCCATTTATAACAAACTTAAAGGGATCACTAAACTTCTTTATAAAAAATATTCCTAACATGAGAAGTCAAGATGTTGATAATACTCGTAATCAAAATAGTGCTTTCATATTTGCAGTAATTGGCTTAATTGGAGTTAATTTTAAGCATATTCCATTGTATTTAGTACCTTTCTTTTTAAACTGTATGTTGACTTTTTCCTTTTGTTTCGAATTTTCAGAGTACAATGACATAGATGACTCCACCATAGATCTCTCAGTCCAAAACTCGCCCGACTCCAGCCACAATGAAATTATTCCTCGCCCACATAGGTATGGCATTGATGGGAGAAGGTTGTTCTTGTGCTGTTTTGGAGATGTCAATAAATGTCACTAAAGTCAAGATACAACTCTGACCATTGCATTGTTAGTGTCTTATGGATGAACAGTGTGTGAAATTGGTTTGACTTTATCACATGATATCATCATTATAGCATGTAATATCCCATCATGACATCACACAGTGTCATAACATCATACAAGGCAAAGAATTAATTACTAAGGAACCTGAGTGTCATTCAACTCGACCAGTTTACAGTTTATGAAATAAAAGTGTAGATTTTCATGATGTAGTTCATGAAATCTGACTTGTGCTCATGTCATAATAAATTTCAAATCTACTTGAATATTTTGAATGTTTTGCTTACAAATGTTGGTTTTGTGGGGTTTAACGCCATATTTCAGCACATGCTGGGCTATACATGGCAGCCAGTATATTTATGGTATCTTCTGTTTACAATTGACAGATTGTTATTGTTTACATGAACAAGTTATTTTATGTGCAAGTCATTATATCAAATTTGTATATGGCAGCAGAAAGGTGAAGCATATAATGTTATGTGATTTTACATCTGTACATCAGTCTGTCCATTTTTTTTTTTCTGCACGATTTTTTCTGCACGATAACTTTTTCTTTACAATATCTATTTTTACCAAACTTTGTGGATGCACTTGGGGTAAGGAATAAGTCTGAGTTTGGGGTCAAAAGGTCAAAGGACAAGGTTACTATGACTGAAAGAAGAAAAAAGGTTTCTGCACAATAACATTACTTCTACATCACAGACCTGGACCAAACTTTGTGAACGGCTTGCCCTTGGGGTAAGAAAGAAGCCTATCAATTTTTGGGACCAAAGATCAAGGTCACTGTGAAAGAAAAATGGTTTCCACACAGTAACTTTAGTTTTACCTCACAGACCTGGACTAAACTTTGTGTATGGCTTGCACTTGGAGTAAGGAAAAAGCCTATTGATTTGGGGATCAAAAGGTCAAGGTCACTGTAACTGAACAAAGACAGATTGTTTTCACATAATATCTTGAGTTCTAGAGCACATACCATGACCAAAGTTTGTGGAGGGTTTGCACTTAAATTAATAGGCCAATTGATTTTGGTATCAAAAGGTGAAATACAAGGTCAATGTGAAAAGAGTAAATCTATTGTCACAGCTATGTCCACAAGCGTTTCAGAGAACCTAATTAAGTGCTGATTGTGTTTTGATCTCCGATTTGTGGGAGTGTTTGTTGTATTGTTGCAATCAATTAAATGTAGACCTGTTTTGTATTATCAAGTTAATTACATCTTTTGTATAAAATCAAATAAAGGGAATGGAATAATAATAGAAAGAAGTTAAAAGGTATGCAAATCATACCCCGATAAGATCTAGCTGTCATGATGGTGTATCAGGTCAACTCATTTCAATTGACTAGTTGAACATGGTTATAAATATTATCATGTAGGTAACATAAATAAAGTATCTAACATTAATTAGTGGTTTATCCTACTAATTCACTGGAATAACAAGAGAAGCAAAGTGAAAGGAGTACTCTGTGGATGAAAAGTTTTGTTTCACAGATATGGTTCATTATGGAGAAGCGAGTTCCAAAGTTTGTACTGAACTTAAAATTCCCAAATTGGAACTCGGAGGTTTGCTCAAGGATGAGCAGAAATTTCACCATTACTTGCAATGAAATTATTATTTTACTAATAGAATAATATTTATAAAATATTGTTTCAACATTGACAGTTGTTTCATTAATTAAATGTCCCTAGTTTTTGAAGAAATGAAATCTTGTTTTGTTGTGAATCAGCAATAACACTCGAAAATATCCACATATCCACATTCACATGCAAAAAGCAGTGATGTAATACACAATGTTTTGGGAGGTACACGTGATGTATTTTGAAACCTCTTGGAGTAATGTTTTTAACTATCTTTCAATGGTTTGTTTTCTTGAAAATAAAGGTAATTTATACAGAAAAGTGAACAATTTCATTAGAAAAAGCATTTTATTGACAAATATTCCCAACCCGAATATAAAACAAGTATTAAACCATATAACAGCCCCCCCCCTCCCCCGTCTTCTTCTTGTTGATGTCCAGCCGGTATCCCCCTCTTAAATCAGAGGTCCCTCAGTAACTCACACTCTCGCTTAAACTGCTGTCTGAGTTTTTGGACTCCATTCTGCGCGAGTTATCAAGGGAAAGGTGAACTATTCTGTCTAGAATCATGAAACTTGGGGATGCATCTTGATGAGCTCTACTCCCTCATTTCAATAGAATATGTATTGTTTTGGAAGTAGATTTTAAAGCTGAGAGTTTATTGTTTAATGTATTTTATACCCAATCACAGTTGGTAGGTAGGTAGGTGGGTTTGTGGGTAGGTAGGTGGTTTCACAAATAAATATTTACTTAGAAAAGGAGTTAAGATCACTTTAGTCTGAATTTATTTTCTGCATGATAATGTTTGCAGTTGGTATTGGAGACAAGTGAAAGTAGAGGTGGGCTATGTAATCATTGATTACACTGTTTTTAATTTTCCAAGACTTGGGTCAGTGCTTTCAACTTCTACATAGATTCTGTCTGTACATGTTCATGATTTTGATTTTTTCTGTCGGGCTAAAATTATCTTGTGCCTACCCAATGCGAAACTGATGATTAAGGTAGCTTTTATTGGTACCCCACCTTAGGGATATTTATCACTAGAAAATGCTGTGAAGCACATCATTTTGATCATTTAGAAAGTTTGTGCCTCAGTCAAGAAGTACATGTGTTGTGCAAAGGGTCATCAAGTACACAAAATAGTTTTATTTTCTCAAATGTTGACATTGATGTCTACAAAAATGAATTAGTTGTCTGATTCCATTATATGCATACTATCCTACCTAGAAGCATGAAACTTGGTGAGTGGATGCATCTCTGTAAGTTCTACATCCTTTTTGCAAATGAGTTATTTTTATCTATATTTTCATGCTTCAGTGACTTTGTTAAAAAAAAATTTAAAAGTTCGTATATTGGGTGATGTATTTGTTCCAATCATGAAACTTTATAATTTCTGTTACTACTACTAGAATCTTACATGTAAACCTCTGAGCAGTATTAAAGGCTTACGTCTAGAAATATTTCAGCTTTCATGGGTCAAATAATTACAGAGGCATTGTACAGTTAGTAATAAAACCATATGCAGAATTTGAAAAATATTCATATATTCAGGTAGTATTAATAATCTTAACATATGTTTACAACATCAACACAGAGACATAAACATTACATGCAAACAACAAATGGACAAGGTAGGAGTCGATATCAATATACATATTGTATAATTTCTTGTAAATCACAATATGTATTTTATCACCTGCTAACTGGATGATACATATCATGGTATGTATTTTATCACCACCCAAGTATCCTGTCACAGCCAAGCAGACAATGCACAGCTGTACTATATAGAGGGCGATCATAAAAATGTACCATTCTTGGTACTCTTGTTCCATTTGGCTCCATTTTTTTGACTGATTCATGCACATTCATCAAACTTTACAAGATATGGGAATTTATTTAGAGGTCTCATATTCATACCCTTAAAAGTAAGTCACAGTGACCTACTTTTTTGGTTGAATAGACCGTTACAGGTTTTTGAATCATACAGAGGTAAAGTAATTCAGACATCACATTCTTTGGAATGCTTGAGTTCAGTTTTTTTGATATATTTTTCAAGCATATATTGCTGACACATAATCCCAATTTGATGGACAAAATTATCACTACTTCTTTTTATTTAATAAAAACTCCTCTAGATCCCAACTTTTTGTCCACATTTCAGCTCCCCAGAAGCCAAAAGGAAGATGACATTTAAGAAAGCCTCCCACAACAGCGGCCTCGGTATCACACTGGTTGGGGGAAATGCAGTGGGTATCTTTGTTCATGAAGTCCACACTGACAGTCCAGCTTCTGGTCATGATGGACTTCACTGTGCAGACCAGATCTTAGAGGTTAGTTATCCTACCAGATCTGGATTTCATCAATAAAACTTTACTCTGAACTTATGTTATGAATACAGTAATTTCATTGGATGAGAGAAGATTAACTTCAGTTCAATCAATCAAATGTCACAAGTTATCAATCAATCAGTCAGATGTCTTAAGTAATCAATCATTCAGATATCTAAGTAATCAATCAATCAGATGTATTAAGTAATGCTTACACTCTGAGGAATGTTGTTGAAATTCATGTTTGATTGAATGAAATTCAAGGTAGACTAAAGTTTGAAATGCGAAATGCCTTAACTCAAAATGGGATGGCAAAAATGGGACCAGGTGAGATATTAATTTTTTTTGTCATTTCATGGTTTTTTGTTTTTAATTTTTTTTTTTTTTTTAAGTGTACATAAGCCTTTCAAAGAAATGGCCCATTTTTAGGAAGCATACTGCATAACAGTCTGAAATGATAAACTGTATAACATCATATTTCCATCTTGTGTTTATCCACCCATTCTATTGTAGTAGTATCATAAATGGAAAGATATATTGATGATCATATGAAGTTAAACTAGAGTTAATAAGACATTTTAAATACGGAGCCACAGTAGCTCAGTGCTTAGCATGCCAGACTCACGACCCAAAGGGTGCGGGTTCGAATCCTACCATCGGACCAGCCTAGGTCAGCTACCGTGGTGTGTCCTTGGGCAAGGCACTTTACTTCCAATTGCCTCGACACTAAATAACCTACTTGTGTTGCTGTGCCGTAAAGCACCAAAAACCAAACCAAACCAAACATTTTAAATATGTGTGATTTGCATTAAGTATATGTTTTTTATACTTTAATAGGTTGCTTTTTGTTAGCACACCTGGTTGTACAGGCAAGAAAGCTTATGGTATGGCCCCATGTCCGTCGTGCGTCCATTAATAATTGGTATTGTAAACTGCTTCTAAAACACCACTGGATAACTTTTGACCAAGTTTGACAGAGAGCATCATATCATGAAGGGTTTTAAAAATTGTACATTATAGAAAAAAACTTTAAACAACTTCTCAAAGTCTGCCAAACAGAATTTTATAGACTTTGACAGGAAGCATCCTGATAGGAAAACCTTTCAAGTTTATACAAATGATGCAGATCTTTATCTTCTTCAAATATGGCCACCATACCAGAAATAGAAAACCTGTCTGTTGTCCCTCAACTATTTTCAACTTTTTCTCAAAACCCAGCAGACCAGTTTCAACCAAACTTGGCACAGAGCATTCCGGCATAAAGGCTGTTCAGGTTTGTACAAATTATGCGAATCTGCTGTCAGATATGGCCACCATTACTAAAAATAGACAAACCTTTAAATGACTTCTTCTCCAAAACTGCAGAACAGATTTTAATCATATTTAATAGAAAGCCTCATGGTATGAAGACCTTTCAGATTTGCACAAATGATCCCAATCCACGGTTAAATATGTCCACCATTACTAAGAAACAGAAAAACCTTTAAATGATGACTTCTTCAGAACCACAATAGAATTTGATCAGACCTAACAAAAGCATTCTGGCATGAAGACCTGCTGATCTGCTATCAGACATTGATGCTGTTATTAAAAAAAACTTTAAATAACTTCTCCCAAACCACTGAATAGAATTTGACCAAACTTGACAAAAAACATCCTGGCATTATGATCTTTGAAGTTTGTGCAAATGATGCTGATCTGCCATCAAATATGGTCACTGTGACAAAAAATAGAACAACAACTTGAACAACTTCTCCAAAACCTTTTAAATAGAATTTGATCAAATTGGACAACACATCCTGGCACGGAGACCTCTCAAGTTTGTACAAATGATGCTATGACCACCATTACTAAAAATAGAAAACCTTTAAAATGACCTTTCCAAAACCTCGTAATAGAATTTGACCAAACTTGATAGAAAGCATCCTGGCATGATAACCTTATATATCTATACAAATGATGCCATTCATACAAGTCTTTCAAGTTTATACAACTGATGCTAGAATGACATCAAATATGGCCACCATATCTGACAGTAGAGAAACCGTTAAATGACTTGTTCACAAAAACCACTCAACAAAATTTGACCAAATTTGACAGAAAGCATACTGGCATTGAGGACTTTGTTTATAGAAATGATGCTGATCCACCATCAAATATGGCCACTGCTGTTAAAAAAAGAAAAATATTTAAACGACTTCTTCTGAAAAACTACTGAACAGAATATGACCAAACTTTACAAAAGCATCTTGGCATAAAGGGCTTTCAGATTTATGCAATGATGTCAATCCACCATTAGATATGGTTGTTATTAATAAAAATAGAAAAAAATACTTTAAATAACATCTCAGAAACTGCATAGCAGAAAGTGACCAAATTTGATGGAAAGCACACAGATAATAAGGGTTTTCAGATTTACACAAATGATGCTGATTCACCATCAGATATGATTGTCATTAATAAAAATGGTAAATCCTTTGAACAACTTTCAAAAACCACTCAACAGAATGTGACCAGATTTTACAGAAAGAATACTGGCAATAAAGGTTTTTAAGTTTGTATAAATGATGCCAATCTGCCATCAAATATGGCTGCTAGTACTAAAAATAGAAAAATCTTTAATAACTTCTATTTTGAAAATGCTTGGATCAGATTTAATAGTAAATGACCTAGCTTGAACACCTTTCAAGTTTATACAAATTATGTTGTTCTGCTATCAAATATGGTGAAGAGATTTGACCAACTTTTACACAAATAATCCTGGCATAGGGGCCTGTCAATATTGGACAAATGATGCTGATGTGTCATTAAATATGGATGAAGATACAATAACTTGAGAAACCATGAAATATTTGTTTTCATCACATGGATATGCAATCAACAGCCCAGTAAGAAATTTAAACGCAAAGCATCCGACAAACCTTGATTCCTTGGACAACTGTTCTTGCATTTGGCTGTTAGGTAGATGTCAGCCATGTTACTATCTCAGGTCCACTTGGGCCTCTAGTCAGGGTCTGATATCAGCCTAGTAAAAATTCAAAAAGAATTCTCATAAAAGTGAAGACAAAAGTTTGCCAGTACATGCCTTATTTATTTATATAAAACTTGCACTCATTTGAGAACAGCATAGATCCAGATCCTCCAATGCTTTATGTGCCAGCAGATCAGGGTTTGCACAACAGTGTAGACCATGACCTGCTGGGTCATTATATAAGAACTAATCTGCATCTTTTGTAGTCATTATATTTTTACAGCCTGATTTTACTTGGCACTATATAGGCAGGATTGTATGTATAGCTATTAAACCACATAAATTCATATATATGTACTGAACTTTTCATGGTTGGGTGTACACTGGATCAAATATTGGCAATTGACGAGCTATGCTCACTATGTCCCTGTTTTTGTAGGTTAAGCACATCTGTAAGTTCAGTTTCAGTTGCAAATCTTCATTACAGAGGCATGGACTTCAAAGTTAAAGATGCTTTTCAACCCCACCCATGTCTGGTTGTCTCATCATGTACTTTCCTGGCATGTCATATCAGTTCATGTCCATCAGGAATTTCATTTGTGCTCAATAACTTTTGAATGGCTTTTTGGATTGAAACCAAATTTGGTGTGAGGCTTTACAATAAGAACATCTTGGTCAAATTTGATTTTCACCATTTTCTGACAAAATTTTGTAGTTATGGCCCTTGCTTAACCTAGAACTTGGCCATTCCATTATATCATGTTGATGGGGACATCCATATTGTATCAATACACTTACAGTTTTTAATATATTTGAATCATTCCAGTGAAAGTAGCTTGACTTCATATCATGTATGATTCATTTTCTTAGAATAAAAATGCACATGTCTTTCTCTGAGAATTAAAGCTTTCTGTACAATGCAATAAAAAATGTATTCACTGTATCTTTTACTCGTATGACTTGTTAAAACAAGATTCATTGCACATGATGAGATTTTACAAATGTCTTTCTAGAGTAAACAATAAAACACTGAATATTATAAATGAACTAAAACCTAACACTTTTAAGTCACCAAAGAGTGGGTATGTATACTAGTTAAGGTTTTTTCTGTTTTGTTTTTTCAGTACAATGGTGTGTACTTTACAGAAGTTACTCTTGAGGAGGCCACAAACCAGCTGTATAAACCTTGTGTTTTGGTGGAGGTTGTAGCACAGTATAATCCCAGTAGTAAGTATCATATATAAATCTCCAGCTGGCATCTTTCAGGCCCTTGCAATATATCTTTCTTTTTTTAAATTGATGTATTTTATTTTATCCCCCAGTATATAATACAGATGGCCATGGCAATTGCTATGTCTGTCTATCCATAATCCATCTGTCTGTTGTAACATCGTTTCAGAACATGGCTCTCAAACCATTCAAGGTATTTCAGTGAAACTTGGTACACATACTGGACTAGTGGTCCAGATGTTCCTTTTACTATTCACAATTCTTCAGTTTCAATATATTTAGCTCACCTGGCTGTAAGGTATGGCCCTGTGCAACCATTGTCAACAATTACTGTTTTCATTTTCTCAGAAAAACCAGAAGACCAATTAAACCAAACTTGGCAGCTAGCATGTTGCCATGAAGGCATTTCATGTTAGTACAAATTATGCTTATCCGCTATCAAATATGGCTGCTGTTACTGAAAATAGAAAAAACTTCAAATGGCTTCTTCTCAAAATTTATCAACAGAATTTGACAGAAAGCATCTTGGCATGAAGGGTTTTAAAATGGTGCAGATCTACCGTGAGATACGGCTGCCATTACTGAAAATAGAAAAACTTTTTTTAAAAAACTAATTCTCCAAAAATGCTTTTCAGAATTTGACCAAATTTGACAATGTATCCTGGCATGAAGAGTATTCAGATTTGTACAGTTAATGCCAGTGTGCCTTCAAATATGGCCACCATTACTAAAAATAGAAAAACAGTTAAATTACATTGTCTTAAAAGTGCTGAACAGAATTTGACCAAATTTGATGGAGCAGTATGGCATGATGGGCATTAAAGTTTGTAGAAATGATCCCAATTTACCATCAAATGTGGCCATGTTACTAAAAATATAGAAACATTTAAAGAACTATCTCAAAAGCCACTCACCATAATTTAACCAACTTTGAAAGAAAGCATTCTGGCATAAAGGCCTTTCACTGTTGAGCAAATTATGCTGATATGCCATCAAAATCAAATATGGATGAAGATAAAAACAATTAGATAAACCTTGAAACATTTGTTTTTGTAACATATGCTGTCCACAGCATTGGAAGAAATTTCTACAGAGTGCATCCTACTGACCCAGATTTCTTGGCCAAGTGCTCTTGCATTTGGCTATTATGCAGATATCATCCAGGTGAGTGATCTTAGGTGTTTTGTTTATGTTTTTGTCCATTTTTCAGGCCATCCATCCATTATCCACACTTTTGTTTCCAGAGCAAAATTAAAAACATATTTGCTGTCTTTGATCACCTATAGTTTCCGCCTACACCCCCTGCAGCTTGTACTTCCCTACCGATTGTAAAAACGAAAAGCATCAAGGATATAAAAAATGCACAAAACTTACTCATTTCATTAATAGATTTATAATTTCTAACTCGATTATGGTTCCTAAAATTGTCACCTTCTTCGCATTTCAAACCTAATGGAACTTCAACACTAAGACAGCGTCCATATTTGCGTGGGCAAGTGTGTTTTTCACACAACAGGAGTTATGTAGTTCATAATGTTTCATAAGCTCTGGATAATTCAGTAATTTCTGTAACATTGAGATGTAGGGCATATTTTTCCCCCCTTTGTGTTTACTTTCTGTGTATGTGTAGGCCTTGCATCGACCCCTTCGCTGAATATGGACTCTTCCAGCAACTGGAAAATGACAGTGAGCAGGCTCCTTGTTTATATTGAAAACTTAATTTTGAGGTTTTCACCAAAAATCTTCTGATGGTGTCTTGTTTGTCCTAAATGAAAATGGTGCCGATCTTACATCCAATTTGGCTGCCACAGTGGCTAATTTGAAAATCTTATTGCTTAAGATTATCAGAGATGGTTTCAACATTCAGCAGTTTAAAAGAAGAAATGGTCTTATCTTGAATTCCTGGAAATTCGGACAGTAGAGCATCAGTCCCTTGGAGGGACTCCTGTTTATCAAAGGAATCCACTTGATATATAGAAGAATTTAATTATTTAGAGACTTTAATTATTGAATTATACAACTTTTCAATACATAGTACAGTGTCTTAAGTACATTAATTAAGCCCAGTAAAAACAAACTTTGGTTTAGCAACCAACCATGAGAGTGGGTTCAGGTTACAGCTGGAAATTGGAGCTTTAATTCATAGGCATCTTGAATTTGTTAGGATTTCTTGACAATACTCCATCCATGGCTTATGACTATTTATCATTTTAACTAACAAAATTTTCACCAAGATGAAGTTTTAGAAAATTTAGTGAGACATAGAAAATGCTTGTTTATTTTTTAGGGTATATTTTTATGTTTATAGCAATTTACCTGCATAAAGTGTGTATTGCCACATAACAGATCATAATAACTCTATCCTGAATTTACAGAATTTATGGAAATTCCATTACATTAAAAAAAAAAATCATGATACAGATTTTTATTTACTTTATTATCTTACAGAGTACAACAAGGCTTGTAATAAAGCTGGTGATTCATTTTACATCCGAGCTCACTTTGACCATCAGGCTGAGAATGACGGTGAGCTAAGTTTCCGCAAAGATGACATTCTTCATGTAGAAAAGACACTCTGCAGTGGCAAGCAAGGCTACTGGTACGCATGTCTGGAAGATGACGATGGCAAGAAAATCAGGGCAGGACACATTCCAAGTAAAAATAGGTAGAGTTACATTTTATGTGTACTTAAAACAATTGCTGTTTATGTTGACTATACAGTAGATCCTGTCTTTCCTGTCAACAAAATATGGTCTCTCAAAACATGTCTCACAATAGAGGTCATCATAACATATAACATGGTGAATCCCTTCATTATGAGTTTGGTTCTAAATGGCAGGTGATCTCCTGAAACACTTTTCTTTCAAGTCAAATTTTACTTCAATTTACACTACCATATATACTCATATATAAGTCAAACCAACTGCATAGACCTACATATGCCATCACATGATGGGCCAGCAGATCTAAATCTATTCAGTTTATTAGACCTAATCAGTAGAACAAACCATATAGACCTGATATACCGACGCTTTATGTGACAGCAGATCAGGGTCTGCTTTGTTTGCAGTTGGACCCAACTTATGTGCAGGTATATATGGTATGTATTTGCGATGTCTCAAATGTTGGGATTGTCTTTAGTTGAAAGAAATCCTAGAATTTAGAGAAATAGCAGCGTTAAATTGGTGACCACCTACCCTTGTATGAGCCTGATCTGTATATTGAATCAGAAACATCAGAAGTTCAAAGCAAGCACATTACAGTTGCACTATCCAAAAGACACCAAAGAGGGTGCAGACATGTGGTCTTGGACCACTATCTCTTTAAAGACAGGATTTTGAAACCAGGTGATTACACCTGTGCAAGTATGAGGCCTAGCTATCAAAACACTCATTCAGAGCTCTGTTCACTACCAAAGCCAGAAAGACAATGACACTGCATAGTTAATCTTCTCTTTATACCCCATCAATGTCTTTAAAAAAGCTTATAGCAAACTGATGCATTTGTCATACTGCTGTGCAGGACCACCTTTATTAGGTTTTGTCTTTTTAAATCAGCTCATTTATTAATAAAACTTGTACTCAGAGATATAATTGTGAAGTGCAAATAAACTAAATATAATGAATGGGTTATATATTTGTAATACATTTGGGTGATAAAAAATGTTACTAATGTAGAGAGTTTATTTCTGTATTTTGTGGAGCAGAATGTCTTCTTTGTTGCCTCCATGATAAAAGGTTCTCTTAAATACATGACCAGCAAAGAAGCAGATTGTAAAATGATTGTCTTTGCTTTTTTATAACCAATGATAACTCTATTTTAGAATGGAGGATGAACTCTTACGTCGCAGCTTTTCTGAAAACCTCAACCTGCACGACTCTGATGAGGTCAAAGTTACACGGCGAGGGTCAGGGTCAGCTAGAAGGAGTTTCTTCAAGAAGAAGAAACACCAACGGAATAATTCCAAAGATAGCCGAGAACTCAGCTCCTTTTCTGATGCTTCTCTAAACAGCGATTCCACACCAGTTATTGATGGTAAGAAAGAGATCATTGTAATATGCAGCTATGAACTGAAAGTATACATTGAAGTTTACAGGATTTATTGAACTGTGAAATTATTCATATCCTTGGATCATATAAAAGATTTTTTGACAGTTTTTAAAAGTTTAAAATGCATATGAAACTTGTTAGGTAGTTTTAAAAACATACGACTCTTCACCCCTTGTCTTTATTCAGTGTTATCCAGTGGTGAGTTGCAACCCAAAATCCATTTCATATAGTCTATGTCTCCCTCCTATGAATGCATGCACATAGCTTGGTAAAAAAAATTATGAAAAATGTCACCGTCATTACATTATTTGTACATTTGACCTTTGACCTCCTCCTGGGAACCCAGTGCACAGATGGACACTACAAGGACAGCCTATGTACCAAGTTTGGTAAATAACCATATTGCAGTTTAAGGAGATGTAGTCATGAATGGCTAGACAGAGGGTATCTCAGTATCTCCTCACGAAAGCATGGGGATAATAAACAGTGGAACCCATTCATAATAAGCCCTAGGGACCAGTGAAATTTATTTGTATATAAACTGACATCAGTAGATCCATACTTTTTTAATGCCCCACCACAAATGTAGAAGGGGCATATGGTGTTACCCATGTCCATGTGTATGTACATCCATCACACTTTGGTTAGGTTTTGCATTTAGGTAAGTTTTTCGGGCATTGATTGCTCCAGAGATGTGATGCTTGGTATGTAGATTCGTCTTGGTGAGTATAACATCACCCTTACAAAATTAGGTTACAGTGAATATATTTTGCACTTCAGTGACTTCAGTTAGGTTTTGTGTTCAGGCCAGTTTCTCTGGCATTATTGGTCACAGAGTCATGCAGAATGATATGTAGATGCATATTGGTCAGTACAACCTTATCAAAGTAGGTCATTGTGACATATTTCATGCTTCAGTGACTTTGGTCAGGTTTGCTTTTAGGTCAGTATATCTTACACTATTGTCCACTGAGGCAGAGGCATGTAATTTTGTGTGTGGATGCATCTTGGTGAGTACAATAACACCCCACCAAAATGTGGTCATTGTGACCTACATTTCATGCTTTTTTTTACTTCAATTAAGTTTCACATTTTTGTCAATTTCTTAGGCATTATTTGCCACAGAGTTGTGCAACTTCATCAGTAGATGAGTCTTGTTGAGTACAATACTGTCTTACCAAAAGTAGGTCACTTTGACTTTCATTTCACACTTCATTTACTTCAGTTAAGTTTTGCATTGAAGTCAGTTTATTGGGCATTATTGGTTACAGAGGCATGCACCTTTGTGTGTGGATGCATCCTAATGATTACAATGCCACCTTGCCAAAATTAGTTAACTGATCAATATTTCGCACCTCATTGACTCTAGTTACGTTTTCCATTGATGTCATTTTCTCATGAACATGACACTATAATGTTTTACAAAAATGGGGATGGTGGGGAATTCTTGTTCAATAAACACATTTATAGTTAGTTTTTCTTCACATGCTATCATGTTATAATATTGTCTATACATCTGTCTGTCTGTCTGTTCATCCATCTGTTTCCATATTTGTTTGCACACAACAACTAGAGATCTCCACCATCTACTGTTACCAAACTTTTTAAGTAACTTGCATCTGGGACAGGGAAGAAATGTATCTATCTTAAGCTCAAAAGGTCGAAGGTCAAGGTCACAGGGCCTGAATGAAGTAAAATTGTTTCTACACAATAACTTGACTTGTATACCAGATACTTGAGCAAACTTTGTAAATGGCTTGTATTTGTCATAAATGGCTTATATTTGAGATAAGAAAGACACCTTTTCATTTGGAGTCTAATGGTCAAAGGTCAGAGTCACATTGACTTTAAGAACAAAAATGTTTTTGCACGATATTTTGAGTTCTTTATCATTTCCTTTGACCAAACTTAGTGGATGGCTTGCATTTGAGACAAGGAAGACACCTATTCATATTAAGATCAAAGGTCAAAATCACAGACTGAAAGAAGGAAAAATAATGTCCACAGGACTATTTAAGTTCTCTACCACATGCCTTGACTAAACTTTGTACATGACTAGCATTCGAAGCAAGGATGAGACCTATTAATCTGAGGGGTGAAAAGGTCAAATGTCATGGTCATACATACTCCAAGAAGGAAAATGGTTTCCACAAAGTAACTTGTGTCCAATGCCACAAACCATGATCTAGTTTTGTGGATAGCTTGCATTTGAGACGAGAAAGGCACCTATTGATTTTGGGATCAATAGGTCAAAGGTCAGGGTCACTGAGACTGATAAAAGTAAAATGGTTTCTGCAAAATAATGACAATGTGGGCATATAATATGCTGTTTATGTTACTCTTATTAGTGATACAGCAGACTTTTTTGTTATCGTGAGTTTTTTTTTGTTGCTATCATACTACTAAAAATCTTGGATCTTTTACAGATCTGTACACGTATACATTTGTGGAGAGAAAAGAATGTGAGTATTAAAATTTGCATTTATTTATTATGAATCTGTAACTTCTGGTTTGTACTATATATTTATATTATCATTATATATGCATTTTCATAAGATTCACAAAAATTAAAACCTAGAATAATTAAGAATGGTACAATGATGTTTGATGTGTTAATGTTTAACTCGTTATCCCGGCATGCCACATTTTTGCGTCACAAGGTAGTATCCTTGTTCTGAGCTCTCTTGTGTCATCACAATTCATGTTGGACTCAAGCGGGCAGTATTACAGGAAAGGGAAAAGTTGTTGCTCAACTATGATACCAAGTAATGTAGACTTTCTACTCACATTAAAAAATAAATGTTTTAGACAAGATCTTTTTTAGGCTAAAAATTGACAGTTTCCTGAAACGGAGTTTGTGTCCGGATATTAGACTTTTTCCTGCATTAGATCTAAGGCAGATCAGTCCAAAACACACACAGGCAGATGAACCTATGCAAAAAGTAGGGCAAGTTTGAGATTTGGAGTTTAAAAAAGGGCCAGGACACAAAAATAATGGATCCAATAAGCAAAAAAAAGGGCAGTCAGCCATCTGCTCATGCGCAGGTGAAATCGCCAATAGAAAACATCTTTTATGGATCAAAGCATCCAGTAAAAAGAAAATCTCTGAAACAGATACAGTTGGATGCAATCAAAAGTAACCAAAAAATGCGTTTCCTACTCCCATTTCAGGCAAAAATGAAAATAATCTCCTGGTGACAATGAGTTAAGCAGTGAAACAGATGTGGTTAATATGAACAAGTTTACATGTACAGCTAGAGATGTACAAGATGCACTCCATAAAAGTGATTGGATTGACACCACACTAATTTTACTGGGTCATGACTAAAAACATATGCAATTATATAAAAGGTAACCATTTAAATAAAGGAATTGTTGATATAGGTAACAAGGATCATTGTTACCCAATCCCAAACATTATAAACCTACTTTGTATACGCATACATTATGAGGAAGCAGTTATTGTTCTTTTCCAATGAAATCATCTTGCCTTATCTTGAATTCATCAAAAGAGAATACAGACATTGTGATATTGTAGCAAGTTAATATCTTTACTATTACTATCAGTTTGTATTTGCCTCCGAGGACAAAAAGGGTGAAAATAAAGCCCTGATGAAAATACTTGGGTTTGCGGTAATGCAATATCAATAGTTCCATCATGTCAATCAATCTTATTTAGCACCTCTGTATCTTACCCTGTGACCAGTAGCATGCCTTTTAGCTGTTGCCAGCATAATTGATTGCATAGTGGTACAAAACACAAGTTAGCTTGTGGGAACATACACTAACAATGACCCACAATAGAAGACTGGATTCAGCTTTAATTTGGTAGTTAGTTTATTTGTACTTGTGTCAGTATGTCTGTAAACTTGCAAGTTTTTGCATAATTAGACTTTCCTATGCAAATCAGGGTGGGTGGGGTTTTGAACAAAAAGTGGAACTTTTCAAATTGAGTTGAACTTCTTGAGTTAAGGTGAAGTGTGCAGCATTAAGACTTTATAAATTCAAGTTTTTCTATAACCTATGGCATTGCAATCTGTGTTTATTTAATTGTATTATGAGAGCAAGATATTATCTTTAACATAGGCAGTCATTGTTTAATTACAGGCTCCTATTTCTCCATCCAATACATTACCTGATCACATTAACATTAGAAACTAACCTCCGCTACCTCTGACTCCAGCCCTCCCTGAAAGAAGAAAAAAAACATTTTTGTCTACATGTACATCATATAGACAAGGGAAATAACTCTTACAGATTACCTTCCCTTGACTCTGCTCGGTGGCCACCTGTGTCCTGAATGTTACCAGCTTAAGCTTTCACTGAAAGACTGTTAACATTGCCTCCAAAGTTTTGATGTGAGCAATATGCAGATCTTTTGCATAGGCAGCCATTCTTTAATTATAGGTTCTTATTTCTTTTAACAGATAATATGGTTCGACCTGTGGTGCTGTTTGCCCCATTTGCAGATTCCCTCATACAGAAGCTCTGCTCTGAGTCTCCAGACAAATATGTGTACTGTGAACCAAGTGAGTATGCCCAAGTTTATGTCAATTATACTCCCAGGCATAGTTTGTTTCAGTCATTTACATTTATTTGGAAGGGTTTATCTTGCAGAATTGTTTTGTACCATTCTCCATTTTTACATTTGTCAAACTTTACTTTTAGTTGGCACAATATAGCAGCTATTGTGCTGAGGTGCCATTAAATGCTATTACATACATACATACATTGTTTCAGAGTCATAAGTTTGTTAGAACAAATTACATGAATATACAGTCTCCATGTATATGATGCCATCCTTGTACCATGTTAGGGGTATTTGTTAATACATTTTTTGCATCTAGTCCTTTCATAAAAATAAAAATGTAAACATTGACATCCATTATTATTCAAATTTGTTTAGTGCCTTAAACCATTTAAAAACATCTTCAAATTAAATACATTTTTTATACTGCAGTTCAAAAAAAGTTAGAACATCCAAAATTACCTGCTATGCAATAATCAAACTTTAATGGGTTAAAACAACTAGAGGCCAGTTTCTGGTGTAATTCATTTCAACCAATCTTTCCTTTGGGTAATGTTGAACGTGGTAGGGTCAAAAGGTTATAATTAATACTTGATAGAGTTGCTAGCATTGTTTGATTGTAACTTTCATCATAAGTAGCAACTTCACAACAATTGAACCTGGCCCTTGTGTTAGTTAAGTACCATAACCACTTACCTGAGCCAATCAGTCAAAATTAGACAAAGGAGTAACCTACACTTCTGTGTATCAAGTCATGTCAGTACTGTATTCACAAAAAAATACTTTATTCTCATATTTCTATGTAGACTACAATCATTACTGTTAATATCCAGACCCTTACTATTTCCGGACACCATATTTCCAAAATGGTTAATAATTTTCATTAGTACATAATATTTCCAGACATCAAATACATTTCTTGAAGCTGGCCTAAAAATTTGAAATTCAAGTTGGAACATAAACTGCATAATGTTTTACCCATTGGTCTACTGTACTTTAAAACA
Source organism: Margaritifera margaritifera (assembly GCA_029931535.1). NCBI lineage: Eukaryota > Metazoa > Mollusca > Bivalvia > Unionida > Margaritiferidae > Margaritifera > Margaritifera margaritifera. The sequence continues at coordinate 452,362 of JAQPZY010001651.1, forward strand.
GGTGATTGAATAGATGACTCATAGACCATTAAACTGTTTTGATTGCACAAATTATCGCATGGATTAACTAAATGTGTTGTCAGTGGACAGCAATAAAAACAACTGACAGACTCAAAAACTTGTAATCAAAGCACTCAACATCAATGAAATGTGAGTTCTAGAAGTTCTTGTCACCTCAGTTTTATTCAGTAGCAAATTTACCCTTGATAACCTTTTGAATGTAGTCAGTTAGGTCTTCAAACCTATAGTAGCATTACAAAGAACTGTATTCTATGATTTAATTCCTCAACCAGTCTAAGTGGACTAAGTGGATTTGCTTATTTGCATATTTGGGGAAATCCTTGCCATATTTGAAGTTGCAGTTTCAAGATGGTTTCAAGCATTTTTGTAAGAAAATATGGCTTTATCTTTAAAATAAATTCAGAGGTGAGATAATTTGATTAGATGTTATCATTTGGGTGATACATTCAGTTGTCACATACAATCTTTACATTATGAAACAATCTTGATTAGAACTTGGGCCTGTCAGCAGTTGCTACATTATTATAGTCTGGTTCACAGTCATGGTTAGAGATCAATTTCTAGTGATTAATCTTGTTGTACTTTAATAAATTGAGTTTGTGAATACACTATGTCCATTCAAATAGATTCAGCAATTTTATCTCTGCGTGAATTTATCTGTCACTGGGGATATTATATGAACATTTACGTGTATCACCATCAGCAATACATGTACATGAACAGATTAGCATTGTTTTACAAACAAAAAGAAAAGCATACACCAGAATTCTTTATTTGTACAAGAATATACATAGACATTATCATGTGTATTTAATTGGCAAGCAATGTAACCTATTTTATTTAGCCTGCTTACAACCTGCATTGAACTTGCTGGGTGCATCACAACACAATCCTGCCAATAGAGATATTAAATTTACGGACATGATATTTTGAGAAAAATTATAATTTTCAGTAGTATAGAAACTATCCAGACAGAAAAATGTAATTATTTGTTAATGTCCAGATATTTACATTAGTGACAGTATTGTAACTTTACAACTGTATTAATAACCACATAGCTCATTCTTCTTTGGTAAACAGCACTGCTATATTATGACTAAATCTTTTTGGAAGATAATGATGTTTGAGTTTTACAAGGTTTTGTATTTTCCTATGAAGACCTTTTCTGGTATTCAGTGCTTCAAGTACCTCTTCATGTATTACACATTTAAGCCCACATTTACATTTAAGCCTACATTTATTGATTCTGTTCTAAACATCGATTATGTACTGTGTAACAGATTACTTTTTTCAGGACATTTATTTTCACTACATTTGTGATCAATCAGTCTTCTGCTGAATTAAAAAAATTTTAAAAATTTCACAAAAGTTAAATGTTGTATATTTAAAACTAGGAAATAATGTCTGATGGTCATAATTGGAAAAATATAAAATGCCGTGAAAAAAACACAAGTTTTCAACTGCAGAAATAACATGTTGTATGGTGTATGCATTTAAAATCAAGTTTTATAAGTCTGGCATAAACCAGTCTCATTTTAAGGATAATTGCTTGTGAAATTTTGGAGTATTCAACTTTTCGAAAGATTGATATTGTTACATAGCTAAGAGTTCAAGGAATCCAAAATCACTTACAAATTTATGTCATTGTGCAGCTTTTTGCCCTTTATTTTGTTGAATATCTATCTGCAAGTAAGGGTAATTACATAGGAAAGTATTGGAAAAAATACTGATTGTGTATAAAATAATAGTAGAATGATTATTTAAAAATTCATCAAATTTGCATAGGTCGAAGATCATAAGCTTCTTAACTTCTTTTATCAAAAACACAAAGAAAAGTATATGTTGGTGAGTGAAGTTTCCAGTGTGATGCAGTGTTTTAAGTTCTTCTGCAACAGAAAGTCTGTGGCTGATTTGCTTTTTGTTCATGCTATATTTTCTTTCACAAAATCGTTATTGCAATTATTAAAATCGTATAAGCATTTTTTTTAAAAATTATTTAATAAGATATAGAAGTAACAACCACATCATTTTACATTCAATCTCACCCAGAGTTCATTGTGCTACAATGCATTTAGGTAACAAGTGACATATCATTGACATATTCACTTATTGATGACATCATAATGTAATGGTCACATATTATTTAAGCCATGCAGTAACATTGACTTTACAAAACCGACATCCTTAAATTTGTTGATATTGTTTGAATTATCCAGTTGTTAGATAGGTAATATTTTAGATGTCCAAAAGTATGTTTTTTCTATCACAATGGTATACAGATGAGGTAGTTAGGAAAGACAAAGTTGCTTTAGCTAGAGCTGACTGAATTTTTGCAGCTTTGTGGTGCAATATGTGGATGATGCTGTACTAGCAATAATATTAATTTTGATATTCTAAATTCTTGGCCTTAAATCTAAACTGTATTTTTTTCAGCTAAAATGAATTCAACTGAGCAGGTGATGGAACAGGGTCTAAAGGATGGCAATTTTGTAGATTACTGGAGGCAGGATGATAATTATGTCTGCATCAGAACAAAATCCATTAAAGAAATCTGTGATAAGGTAAAAATAAAGTAGCATCAGTTCTTTTATTAAACTTTATAGTTGTGGCGTAGGTATCATTTCATCAACTTTATATTTTGCATTTGGCTCTGACATTGTTACAGGTAGAGTCTTGAATCTTTATAGGTGCATTCATCTTAAGGTGTACTACTGCTCATCACAGGCAAAAGTAGGTCACAGTGGCCAACTTTGCATGCTGTAGTGACTTTGATAGGTTTTTAACTCACTTGGCCATAAGGCCAAGTGAGCATATGGTATGGTCCGTCGTGCATTAGTCAACAATTGCTGTTTGAAACTTTTCTCAAAAACTACAGGGCCAATTTGACAAAATTTGCAGAGCATCATAACTTGAAGGGTGTTTACAATTTGTGCGAATGATGCTGATCCACTTTCAAATGTGACCACCAATACATCAAATAGAGAAATCTTTAAATGACTTCAGAAAAACTGCTGGACAGAATTTTGCTAAATTGGACACAAAATATTATGGCATAATGACATTTTAAGTGTGTATAAATGATGCCGATCTGAAATAAATTATGGTATTCATTAGTAAAAGTAGAAAAACTCGCCCTTCATCCATTAACAATTGCTATTTTTAACTGCTTCTTAAACCTGCCGGACCAATTTTAATCACACTTGGCACAGAGCATCATGGCAGAAAAGCCTTTCAAGTTTATACAAATGATGCCGTTATGGTGGCCATCACATAGGACCACCGTTACTAAAAATAATTTCAGATTTAAACAACTTCTCCAAAACCTTCAAATAGAATTTGAGGAAACTTGACATAAAGCAACCTAGCATGAAGAACCTTTCAAGTTTGCCAATATGCCATTAAATATGGCTGTTATTACTAAGAATAGAACAACTGGTAAATGATTTCTTAAAAACTGCTGGACAGAATTAGACCAGATTTTACAGAAAGTATCCTAGCATAAAGGGCTTTCACATTTTTGCAACTGATGCTGATTGGCCATCAAATATGGCCACCATTACTAAAAGTTTAAAAACCTTTAAACGATTACTTCAAAAATTGCTTAACAGAATTTAACCAAATTTGACAGAAAGCATCTTGGCATGGAGTACTTTCAGTTGGGTCAATTCATGCTGATCTGCCCCAAATATAGCCACCATTTCTAAAAATGTACGAACAATTTATTCTGGCAAACTGCTGAACTGAATTTGACCAAAGTTTATAGAAAGCATCCTTAGAGGGCTTTCAGATTTGATCAAACTGTGCCAATCAAACATCAATATGCCCACCATTACCAAAAATAGAAAAAACTTTTAAACAACTCCTTCTCAGAAATTGCTGAGCAGAAATTGATCATATTTGACTAAGCATTCTGGTATTGAGGACTTTCAGATTAATACAAATTATGCCAATTCGCCATACAATATAGCTGTCATTACTAAAATTGGAAAATCCTTTAAATTACTTTTTCACAAAAACCACATGACAGAATTTGACCAACTTTGAAAGAAAACATCCTGGCATGAAGGGCTTTTGAATTTGCACAAATTATGCCAATCCACTTCAGATATGGCCACCATTGCTACAACTAGAAAAACATTCAAACAACTTCTGGAGGAAAACTGCTGAACAAAATTTGATCAAACTTTACAGAAAGCATCCTGGACTACAGTGCTTTAAAATTTGTGAAAATGGTGCCTATCAACAATCAAATATGCCCACCATTACTAAATACAGAAAAATTTTAAACAGCTTCTCAGAAACTGCTCAGCAGACATTGATCAAATTTGACAAAGCATTCTGGTATTAAGGGCTTTCAAATTGTATACAAATGATGCCAGTTCACTATAAAATATGGCCTCCAGTACTAAAAATGGAAAATCCTTTAAATGACTTCTTCTTAAGACCCCTTGACAGAATTTGACCAAATTTAAAAGAAAACATCCTGGCATAAAGGGCTTTTAAATATATACAAATAATGTTGATTCTCTATCAAATATGGCCAATGTTATTAAATATAGAAAAACTGGTAACAACTACATAACATAATATGACCAAATTATACAGCATCCCAGCTGGAGGCCTTTAAGCTCTGCCATAAAATATGGCCACTGCTACTAACAATAGAAAAACATTTTAAAACCTTTATTTTTAAAAACAACTAAATTCGGCCTACTTAGGTAGAAAGCATCCTGGAAAAAAGGATTTTCAGCATTTTGATCAGTGATGATGATGTACCATCAAATATGGATGAAGATGCAAAATAAAAGAGAAACCTTTAAACAGTTGTGTTCATTGTATGAGCAAACAACAGCATAGAAAGCATCCTACTAACACATTTGGATATTAGGCTGATGTCAGCCAGTGATTTCAGGTCCACATTGGTTTCTTGTTCTGGAGATGGTCCCTAATTGTGAATTGCTTGACACACTATTTGTACTACAAATATTTCAAGTATAGTCACTGCCTGGTGCAAGCATATAGTAGATACATTCTAGAGTCTGTATTCTGTAATGACTATTTTTGTATGGACAGACTTACAATATTGATGGACATTATAGTTGGGCAGTTGCATTTTCAAATTCAATATTTCTCCCGTGATAAATCTGGGGGACAGCATTGTAAGTGTGTTGAAAAGTAGGGCATTGGCTTAAAATAGGGTTGTTTTAGTGGTTTATGCCACTGCATCACAAATAAGTTATTTGGTGCCAAGATAGTTGGAGTAAAGTTCCTTGCCCAAGGACACACCACAGTAGCCAACCTGGGCTGATCCATTGATAGGATTCTAACCTGTACCCTTTCAGTCATGAGGCCAGCACGCTAACCACCAAGTCACCATAAAAAAGGCTTTCTGAAAAAAAAAATTGATAAAATAATTTTATAGTTTGGAGATGGGTTTATCATGGGACAATTAGGGTAAAAGAAAAATATTCTGAAGTTCCTGTTTAAAATTTTAGTTCATCATCAGTAGGCACTTGTTACTATTATGTTATTTATTTCCTTCAGAACATTCACTGTCTCTTGAAGATGAACCCAGAGGCAGTGGAGAGATTGCACAGACATCAGATCTATCCTATAGTGATATATGCCCGTCACAAGTCATACAAACAGCTCAGGTAATTAACATCCATATTAAAACTGACGATTGCATACTTTGAGAATACAGGATCATGTACAGTAAGGTTTCATTGATGGCTGGAACACAAAGGAAGATTTTGAATCAAGATTGTTGTAAGTTATAGCCCTTTTTAACTTACAGCTGAATGCAATATTAGTCCTTCAAAATAAGACCTCGACCATGATATGTATGATGAGGGGGGGAGTGGGATTGACGTCTTGCCTTAATACTCGATACCATGTAGCTCAGTTCTTACCATGTTGCCAGGGAACTGGAGGCCAAATTTTCAAGAAAATATCCCACAGATCACAGACCATATTGACCTTGTTGCTCATTTTAGATCTGATTGGTTTAGTCTTACTATACTTACTCTGATGACTTTTTCATTACTAAAGTCAAACCAGGCTTAATCAATGTTATTAGACATATTTGTTTCATTAAAGAAAATGAACCCCTAATTCACGTTAACATCATCATAAAAGTGAAACAAATTAATATCAATGAAATAAAAAAGAAGTGCATATATTTACATAGTATTCTTTATTTACCTAGGTTATAACAAGGCTTAATGTCTATCTCATTTGTTTTTTAATTTAAATAAATGATATATGTCTTTTCTTCTTTTCGCCATACTGACTGCCACATCAAAATTAAAGTCTTTTAGGGATTGTCCTTCAGAACTGATTGTCATCAGATAGTTCAGTACCCTCTATGTCAACCTGTTCCTTAAAACACTCTTAATTCATTTCATTGAGGAGAAAGACCTTTCACAATCTGGAAAAAAAAAAAAAATGGAACATAAAATTTATTAATGGATGTACAAAAAAGAGACAAAACTACCTGATTCCTAATTAAGTGAATTACCTTGGACAAATTCTTCAAGAGTCAAGACAGTGGTGTGTTTTCAAGTAATCATCACAGAATAAGATCATACATATTTAGCAATATGGAAAATGTACCATCCGATCAAGCAATTTCCACCCAAGGGTATAACATCTTCCATTCATTGTTAAATCCTGTCCTTCGTTTCTTGATCTCTTTCTTTGTGGAAATCATGCTGACGCTATCGGAATCAGAATCACTGCCACTATTGGTGATGCCAATTTCTGATTTTCGTAACCATGCCAACATTGGGCTAGCAAGGTGCTGGGTAATTTTACGTTTCTTGGAAGGTAGTGTGTTCATTTTTCACGAGAAGTTGTAATGTTATGTGTGTAACTGCTTTGGCTGGTAGTGAAAATGACTGAAATATATATATAACACACTACCCGTAGACTCCATCGTCGCTGGCCAATCACGTGACTATGTCTGTGCAGACAAAACCCACACCAAAGGTCGCTCACAGGCAGTCACGCAAGCCAGGTACAAAAGATAATGGTTAAGTGAGTGAGTAATTATCCTAGATTATCTTGATAAAATACCCGAGAAGAGGTAAGAACAGGTGTCATTTGAGTAATAGGGCTTTGAATTAGGTGACAGGATGTTTATTTAACTGATTAATTTTTTTTATAAAGGTAGTGGGATACATTAAAGCGTAGCAGCACAAGAGTATAGCGTAGCGGCAGGTTCTAAAGCATCGGGGGTTATTGGGGTTTGGAACAATAGTGTAGTGGGCCCGCTATGGTAAAAGGTCCTGGGGAGAACACTGAATGTCTTATATAGTAGACTAGATGCAGTATATGACAGAATTTTGCGAATGAACTAATATTCCAGTTTTTAGTGGATTGCTGTGAAACTTATTATATAATATGGTCATCATGAGAAGACATGCATGTTAACCAGTTGTTGTACTTGCACTATTTGCCCTTTTTTTAACTATAGACTTGTCTCCATTGTGGAGTAGGGGTGGGATGCTGGATTATATTTATATGGACATTCCTGTTATTTCTTTTCCACTCTAAGAGCCACCATTGTTGGTGATGCTGGTAAAATAGCTTTTTCATAAGGAATCGGTAAAGCAGCCAGTATTTACAAGATTTAAAGATTCTCAGATAGTTTATATTGATATTTATGCTTAGAAAATTAATAAAATACTGGGATATAACATTGTCAACTGAAGTAACATAAGCCATGTGGGTGCTCTTGGATCCGTTCAGGACTGGTTTCTGTTTTTTTTATTTTTATTTTTGATTTAATTTTTTTTTGTAAACTGATGTGACATGGAGTCAGTTTAATATGTATATTGGCTTATGTACAAGAATATGATGTCACAAACATGTAATCAACATAAATTCATGCTATTTAAATACAAGAGTTATTTACTGATAAATTTATTGATGTGTCACAATATTTTCCAGCTTATATTTTAATACTCAAAATGCCTTTCAGTGACAGTTCTACATTCACTTGTTCATCCATTTCAGAGAGGTGAAAGATGTACAATTTATGCCAGAAAAGCTAAGTAACAAGTCAGCCAAGGACCTGTTTGAATATTGTCAAAGGACAGAGCAAGAATACAGGCACCTGTTCTCTGGTGAGACATTATTAAGATATTTAAGTAGACAAAATTTGAATTTTATCAATGAATATATTTTTTCAATGATTTGCTTCAGTTTTTTTTTTGACTCGGAGGTATGTGAAAAATTTGTTCATATGACAGGAAAGGAATAATAAATACATCAGATAATTGTTATCATTGCTTGGTAACACAGTTTAAATTGTATTCAGACTTTTATTTTTTTTTAAATTTCTTTGCAGCTACTATTCAAGGAGGGAATCTAGCAGAGATGTGTCAGCAGATTAAAAATGTGATCAATGCGGAACAAGCCAAAGCAGTGTGGGTTGCTAAAGAATTTCTTAGATGATAGAAGAAGACTTCATTCAAGTAGACCAACTGAAATGGTTTGACCCAATGTGGTTACTCAGCATATTTGACCTTCATCTGTGGTGGATTCAAACAAAACCAGCACTGATTCGTACACACCAGGCATATAAAGAGAACCATTTGTCGGAAAGGCTTTTTTGACTCGGCCAACTCTGTCATGCAAATTCTATAATGTTCATGAAGTGTGATGAATCAGATTGTTTGATGCATCATGAAATCTTATGGAAAAGGTTAGATACACAAAATGTCACTTTTTAGCTCATACGGCCATAAGGGCAAGTGAGCTTATGACATGACCCTGCGATTTTTGTTAATCTTCAGTCTATCAACTACTACTTGTTACCACTCCAGCTTCCAGATTTCTGATCCTATTTTGATCAAGCATGGAAAATGGGCTTATATCATTAAGATGTTGGATGAGTTTGATAATACACAAAACCCATGCATATTAATAAGGTGGTCTTGCATCTCAGTGGCTCAGCTTGTTACCACATTATAGGCTATATTGTTTTTATCCAATTTTGAGCAAACTTGGAAAATAGGCTTAATCATCAAGATCTCAGATTTTGATAATGTGCAAGATGCATGTATATTAATAACGGTGATCTTGCATCGGATTGGCTGAGCTTATTTACCACTTTGGATTTCATATTTCTAATCTGAGTTTTATCAACTTGTAAATAGACTTATTTCATCAATATCTCTGACAAGTTTGATAATGAGCCAGATCCACACATATTAATGAGATGATCATTGATTGGTTGAATTTGTTAATCTTGAGGTCATATATCTGATCAGATTTTGATCAGACTTGGAAGATAGGCTGGTATTGTTGAGATCAACAAATGAGTTGGATAATAAGTGAGATCCAAACATATTAATGAGGTGATCTTGCATCTGATTGGCTGAGCTTGTTACAACTCTGGAAGCCCTATTTCTGATCCAGTTTTGATCAAACTTGGAATATAGGCTTATGTCATCCTGATCTGGGATATGTTTGATAATGAGCAACATTCACACGTATTAACAAGGTGATCTTGCAACCGATTGGCTGAGTTTGTTACATCTCTGGAGACCATATTGCTCATATGATCTCAATGAAACTTGCTGAATAGGTTTAAACCATAAAGATCTTGAATAAGTTTGATTGTGAGTGATATCTACGCATATTATTTATTCCTTTATCTTGGGAAAGAATTTTTATTAGATTATAGTAAAATAAAAAGGTCAAATTTATATTAAGGCTGGGAGATAGTTTACATAGTGCTGTGTTCTTACTTTTCTTCACAAGTGTGCTTAGTGAAATGGTCATGTCATGTAAGCCAGGTGAGTGCTATGATGCCTAATTTGGCTTTTTTTTTTTAATTATCTCACTAGTTTGTTTTTTCTTTGATATAAAGTCCTACTTGGATTCATTCAAGAGACAGAGTGCATGAGACAATAATTATTTTTAATTGTTGATTGGTTGTGAAACTTGGTAAAACAATGTTTTTCACTACTTTCATTAGTTTAGATTCACCAAATTGACACAAACTTCAAGACTGAATATTCTTCACAGACTATGTGGATTTTTACCACTAGAAAGGTTGATTCTTTTTTTTACAAAATGTTGATGTTAAATCCATGTTGGAAATAAAATTTTACTTGCTTTTAATTTTGCTTGTTTGCCTAGCTTTGAAAATTTATTCATATCAGCTAGCAGTACACAGTTAGCCACAAGTTAAATTTTGATATGAAGGTCAGAAATGCTAATTTATCTTTTCACAGAAATAGAACTTGTAAATGGCAAGTTTAGAAATAGATGTTAATATGATGAAAAAAGGAAAAATAAACACTGCTTAAGAAGTGTTACTGTTTCTTTATATTGTGATGTACATTCATGTTAAGAAATTTAGAAAAGAGGCTTTTCCACACAGAAAGCAACCAAGTAAATGATGGTCAAGCATGCAAAACAAAAAAAAGTGCAAATCAAATGAAGAAGCGCTTTCATAATGATTCGTTTGAAAATGTTAAAGAAGCTAATTGCAAGAAAAGCCATCATTAGTAATGATAAGAAATTTGTTTACACTCATCCACAAATTTTGCAACAGATAAGAAGTTTATATTGTTTAGATTTGTTAATAATGTCTTTTTTTTTAAATTGTCAAAAATTGTTATATGCTCCTGGAAGCAGGCAAGTTCTTTTTATTAGTTCTTATGTTTTTTGCCTTATGATGGCATTTGTAGGGTATATAGTATCATCCATGTCTGTCCATCTGTCACATCTTGGTTTTGTGTTTAGTTCTATTTTCAGGCACTGTGGTGGGGCATCCATGTTCTGTGAACACATATTTTGTAACCATAACATCGGTATGGACCTTTTAATATTTTTCTAGATAATGCAATCCACAATTAATGAATTTTGCACTATTCATATGTAGATAGCCAGTGTAGCCATGAAATTTATCTCATTTTTCTTTACCACATCATCAGCTTAAAATTATTTGTCTGTCAGATAAGCTCAGTTTTCGGATTGCACATGGAACACTCAACATTAGAAGTTTAAATACAATGGACTCGTTTACTATTTGCTGATTAGATTTTAAACCTTGTTAAATGATTTACCCTTTGACTCTTTTATCATAGTTATTATACTTCTGATGGAGAGATAGATCTAAGTAGAGTGCCTGGCAAAGCAAGTACAATGGTATGTTTCTTTCTGTGTACAGATATTTATCAATGAAAGACTGAATTATATTCATTTTACACCTGAATCGATTGTATTTAAATTTTAGACACAAAATGAATTTGCTGAATTTGAACAAAAATGCTGATATATCTGTATGTTTGCATAGACAGAGAGAGGGACAGCGAAAGAGAATATGATTTTTTGTCATTGCTAGTAGTGATGAGTAAGCAAGTAAGACTTGGTCAACGTTATGTGAGGTCTTGACTCGTAAATAGCTTTGCTGTGTAAGCATATTTTTTTTCTTCTTTTAAATTACTGTTACAACTCTGATGAGTGTACACATAAGTCCACGGTAATCATAATATCCATGGTAGCAAGTGATGGCATATGATGATGGAAAAGTTATAAATTCTGTGGAAAAACTTTTTTGTTATGTTTTTATTTTTTTTGTGATAAAATATCCTTGTGTCATTAATAGTGGAAAGCATAGGATATGAAAAATAAGCATCAACTTCTGGATAACAGTTGTGAACTTTAACTCAATATGATCAGTACATAGTGTTTCTTTTTGTTAATAGGATGTTTCTTTCGAGATTGGCAGTAATGGGTGTGTATTCTAATAATTTTGAAACAAGCTATAAGTGGCAAGTGAGAGTCTGTGCAAGGTTGTATGTATTTATGTGCTTGTCAGAGTCAACTTTTATCATTGGTATATATTTAAGTATGTCTTGCATCTGTAAGAGATGCCGGTTTTATTATTATTATTATTATCTTGTACATTTTATTCATTTAAGTACGTGTCTGTAAGTTGCAGACATAAAAATGTATCATTGATCATTAAGTTCAAATGCATGTTAATAGAGCCTGACAAATCACTTGATTTTCTGGAAAGGTTTCTCCTTTGTATATTTTGGTCTTTGTAGTGATGCATTTAATGTTTTATGTAAAACCCCTTAGACTGTCTGTCTTTAGGGATGACACTTCTAATATGTTGTGAAAACTATCCGTCTTTATTTTACTTTGGTTAGTGGTACAATTTCAATAAAAATGATGACATATTTTATTAAATAGCACAAAGTGAACAATACAAGCTATTCTTGTATTCAGTTGCAAAATAAATTGTTGTGAGTGCTTCTGATTGATTTTTCTTCTTGTTTATGATACTTCGCAAATGTGGAAGGGCATATAGTGTTGCCCTTATCCATCAATCCATCTGTCTCTCCATCCTGTTCAGTTCTTCATTTAGATCACTGTGGATGAGGCAAATATCTTCCATGAACACATTTCTAGTGTCCTTAAACTACATATCCACTGGACAAGAAAATGCAGCAGAATAAACAGGATGGCCCATCTTTTGGCATAAGGTGGTCTTGAAAGGTGGTATGTATGTATGTATGGATGTATGTATATATGTATAGAGTTTAATGGTACATAAGCACAATCCTGGCTATATAGTGCCAAGCTAAGCGACAATAGGCAGCAAAAATGGTAAAGGCAAAATCCCTGCTAAATTCCCCAGGAAGACAAACCCCTCTGACAAAAAGTAAATACCATATGCCCTGTGAGACAATGGATTAAAGGTAATGATGTTGCAAAAACCGCAATGTAGGCATAATAAAAACCAATATAGTCATACAAAAACATAAATGAATGCACAAAACCCCAATATAATCATACAAAACAAAGATAAATGCACAAAAACCCCAATATAGGCATTAAAAAAACGATAAATGCACAAAAACCCCAATATAGGCATAAAAAAAAAACGATAAATGCACAAAACCCCCAATATAGGCATAAAAAACAGAGATAAATGCACAAAAACCCCAATATAGGCATAAAAAGCAAAGATAAATGCACAAAAAAAAACCAATATAGGCATAAAAAAACAAAAATATACAAAGAAACCAATATAGGCATACAAAACAAAGATAAATGCACAAAAAACCCACTATAGGCATACAAAACAAAGATAAATGCACAAAAATAGGTAAAATTTTTAAAATACAAGGTCAAACTTCAACACCCTTAGATGGATGCCAATTAAGTATTGTATTATTTGTATGAAAGCTGTTCTTACTTTCAAGGTCTTAAATAATTATGCACCAGAATATCTAATTGTTATAAAGTTTATAGGGAACATTAGCACAAGGAGTACATGGTTATGTGCATGCAATGATTTATATATACCAAAAGTTTTGAGAGTATTTTAAGCAAATTTTTGGTTATGCTAGTACAGTTTTTATGGAATAGTTTGCAGCATGATATTAAACAAGCATTTAATATTTCTGCTTCTAAGAAATTATACTCCTGCAAGTATTTTAATAAGCAATCCTGATTTTATGACCACATAACATTTGTATGTGGTGGCTGTGTGATATATCTATGTGATAACAGTATTTTAACATTGTAGATTTTTACAAATTACATGTATAGTTGTTTTAATTGAGGGGCCATAATGTAAACTTGCTGCTATAAAATTATGTCACACTGGATAAATAAAGGATATTATTATTTTTATTATATAACCCCTCAAACAAAGTTTAATATTAAAATGAGTGGGTGGGTGTGTCTGTATGTGTGTAAAGACTGAGGGAGTCAGTTACATGTGCCTTTTACAACAAAAAAACTAACTACTGTATATACTCGCATATAATCTGATACCAACTGCAAACTCCATAGACCCAGATCTCCCAGCGCATTATGCGCCGGCAGCTCTGGGTCTATGCAGTTTGTAAGGACTAATCAGTAGAACAAACAACACAGACCCTGTTCTGCCGTTGCACAATGCGCCGGCAGATCGGGTCTATGATCGTTTGCATTTGGACCTCTTTTATACGCGAGTATATACGGTAATGCCCAACACTAATATCCAGTATTTGATTTGCAGATACCAGATATCCTCTCCAATTATTATGTTTTTGGATACATTGTAATATATTTCCTTGAAATGAGACTGTTAATATATGCATTTGACTAACACACTTATATTCACAGATGGCTCAAAACTGTGAACAAATTTATTTATTTATGTACGAGTTTTCTAAATAAGTAGCAATCATTTTAAATATAAACATTGGACATAGAATCATGTGTGTTGTCGATCTGACTAATTTTCATTTATCAGGTGAACAAATGATATAAATAGATAGTGTTGAAGAAAAGGTTTTGAAATAAAATGTGAAAATATGAAGAACTTGCATATTAATAATCCTCCATATGTATTTTATCAGGATTTTCAGAAGTAAGCTGAGCAAAATTTACAGACACAGTGCATAGTATACCGTATATACTTGCGTATAACCCGATACCAACTGCAAACTATGTTGTTTGCATTTGGACCCGAATTACACACGAGTATAGACGGTAGCTTTCTTTGTACATGTCCCAGGTTTTACAGATGGTATTGACTTGAGAGTTAAGGTCAAATGCTAAACTAGGCATTTTAAGGAGAGTTGCCAGATCCCAACATTCTAGCAATTGGGGTTAGTTCTATGGTATTTCGTTGTCGATTTTAAGATTCATTATAACAATTTGGTTATTACACCAGGGACTTGCACACCCTGATTACAGCATGTGTTTTGGTCATATGACTCCAAATAAACACAGCAGAAACTATACATTGTAATGAATTCTTACTGCAGGTAGTACCTATAATACATTGTTGTAATTGCAAATAGGCAACAGTATTTAATAAATAAACTGACACTAGAACAATAATGTATTTTTGTTAGTTTCTAAAACTTCACCAAAAGTTTACCAAGTACAAAACATGCACAGGCACTTATTGCTGTTGTGTAATGTGCTGTAAATATACTGCGCAGATCTGGGACTTTGAAGTTTGCAATTGAATCCAACTTTTAAGTGAGTATATATGGTATGTATGTTGATATTATACATATACATGTTAAATTTTACATCTGATCCATGTAATTACTGCAACAGTCTAGCATAGGATATACAATTCAGTTTTCAGTTAATTGCTTCAGCGGGTATGCTCACATTTTTTAAGTGAAATAAATATACTGCGCCAGAATAATGATAATTCTCTGATCACCATTTAGTATAGTGTAAAATTAATCTCGTGTTAAATATATTTGGCATATTTCAAAGTACAAATCATAACAAAATTAAATTTATCCTCTATCTCAGGTGTATCATACAATATAACAGATTCTATATTTATAAGGAATATTACTCTGGCTACTCGTTTCCACAAAGAATGAACAGAACAGGTTTGTTTTGGACAGAGACCATCATGAATTTTGAAGGAATATCAAAATTGATATATGGAGCTGTCCTTAATTTAGGCATAATATATTTATACTGGGCGTGTTCATCCAGACTAATATTTTTGTTCACTACTCACGTTTAGAACAATGAATAAAATGCTGTTTAAATATTGCATAAATATAGTTTAACATAGGTACATCCAAATTTCTCAACATTCTGTAACATTGATAAGGATATATATGTGGTTCCAAACGTGTAAGTTCTATCCAGTATTTATATCTACAGTAGTAATCAATGTATAATGGGAATGGGTATCAACCACATTCAACCCTTAAAAATGGGAATGTGTAAATACCACATTCAACCCTTAAAAATGGGAATGTGTAAATACCACATTCACCCCTTAAAAATGGAAATGGGTGTCTACCACACTCACCCCTTAAAAATGGGAATGGGTATCTACCACATTAACCCCATAAAAATGGGAATGGGTATCCACCACATTCACCCCTTAAAAATGGGAATGGGTATCTACCACATTCACCGCTTGAAAATGGGAATGGGTATCTACCACACTCACCGCTTGAAAATGCACGGAAAGTATTCAGAGGAAACTTTAAGAACATTCTACAACAATGGTCATGAATTTTCAACATTCTACAACAATAGTCATGAATTTTCAATATTCTACAACAATGGTAATGAATTTTCAATATTTTACAACAATGGTCATGAATTTTCAATATTGTCAGCATATTCATAACACCAAATTTATGCTGCATAACAAAGAATGGGCTTACTTCATGGTGTCATTTGAAATTTGAATGCCATTATTTCCTAACTGTCTTAAATCCTCAACAAAGTCATTGGTGAAAAGACTATATAAAAGAGGACCTAATATACATCCCTGTCTGGTTCCAATCGTACACTTAACTCATCTAGGATACACGTTTTTGCCTGCTTTAACGCGGGAACAAAAGGGTACTATACATTGAAATTAAAACTTTAAAGAAATTTCGTCTGACATCTTTACGGATCATAAAAATGATTACCTTTTTGTGATTTATATTGTCAAAAGCCTTTGTAAAGTCAATAAAAAAAGACCGTTAAATCTTCCCCCATTTTTGGTAATATATTTTTTAGCATTAGCCATCAATGTAAATAAATTGTCAATAGTAGAATAACCTTTACTAAAACCTGCTTGGGCTTCATCTTGTTTGGAATGTTCTTGACTCCACTTCATCTTGTTTGGAATGTTCTTGACTCCATTTGTACAATCTGTCAGTTAACATTCTTGTAAAAACTTTGTTTAGGACATCAATTAAAGAAATACTTATATAAATATTACAATCTGGCATTGATCCTGACTTAACAAGAGGATAAAGAATAGTCTCGAACCATGCAGCCGGATAAATGCCAGTCTCCCATATTATGTTAAATAGTATTAATGGAATAGGTTTCATCTCGGATATTATAATTTTGATCATTCCCCCACCCCCACCCCCTGGCGGCCAAGTTTAAGATTCGAAACGCAATGTTTAATTTCATTTCTGACAATGCAAAATACATGCTGAAGGTTTCATGATACAAATGATAGTTTAGCATCATCAGAAATAGCACCCACTTTTTTCCGCATGATAATGATTGAAACAGAATACCGTCAGTTCTCCTGTAAACAACATAGACCCTGATCTGCCGTCGCATAATGCGACGGCATCAGGGTCAATGTTGTTCTTTTACTGATTACTCCTAACAAACTGCATTGACCCAGATTTGCCAGCGCATTATGCGACGGCAGATCTGGGTCTGTGCAGTTTGTAGTTGGACTCTACTTGTAAGCGAATATACAAGGTAAACTCCGTTTTACCACTAGTATTAGGTTTCTGTTTTGTTATATATCTGAACTGCACTGATTTCCAGAGCACGTTACTACCGGATCTTGCATCAATAAGCTCTTTCCTATTTTGTTTTTTGTTTTATAAATTTGTTTAATGTTAATTTGATTTTCTTTAGACGTCGTTCTCAATCTGCCCAGTATTTTGTTTATAAACATTTAAATTATCCATAGCACTCTTGTTCCTAAACAAAACTAAAGCCTTGTGTTTATCTTTCTTTAAGGTTTCGTAATCTGAATCCCAACAAAGAATCCGTGCCTGTTTTGTGCATTGTTTTACGTGTTTTGCCATATATTTTGCAGGTGTTTAACACAGATCAACTAGTATTTCAACACCACCATCAGTGTTACTGTTAATTGTTTCGACAAATGTATTTCTTGCATTCCATTTACATTTATTGTAAGTCTTCTTTGATTCGTAATTCGAATCATTATTGTCATTACTCTTATCATCAGCACAAAAGCTTAAAGAATATTGTAAAGAAAAGTGAACCGACTCTGTTATACTACCATCAGAAAGTAAACTATTAGATGCAATCAAATAATCAACTAGACTACAGCCATCATTTGCTATGCCTGCTATTTCGCCGTGTACATTTTTGTGTTATATACCATTTTTTAAAAAAAGAAAAGGTTTTTACATAGTTCAATCAAAGACATACCAAAATTGTTATGAATTTTGCCCCCAGAATTTATTTCTATCACAAATTCATCAAAATCACAAGTAATATATTCATCAAATATAAAATCCGCATCATCATTCAAGGGTATGTCTTGCGTGTATCCACAACTGGCATTAAAATCTCCAGCCAACATAAGACTAGCATTAGGAAACTTGCTAACAATCACAACTAAATAATCTTCAAAAATCTCAATTCCATTGGTTCCAATAGTATTATTATAGACTGGTAAACCTTTGCGGAGAAATATATATATATATAAAAAGTATAATACAATATCAACAACAGACTGAAACAGATTACACTTCAGATAGAAGACTACACAATCATTATATTCACGAATAACTCTTTTAAGGAAACCACTTATGTTCGCTTTTTACAAAGAATGTAACCCCACCAGAATTACGACCTTTTTGGATTTCCTCTCTAATGTCGAAGTTAATACTGATTAACCTAGTAAGAAATCATTAAATATGTTATTGTTTTCACCTCATCTTTCACAACAAAAAAACGAAAAGTACCACAATTTCTAATAAACTCTTGCTTAACCTTCAGTGTTTCAGCATGCTAAATTTAATTTATTTTTAAAAATGGATGTATCATTTGCATACAATTCATCAGGACTTATGCGTTGACCAAAATCATATTTGCTCACTTTCACAATATCATCTTCTTCGCTTGTCTTACATATCTATCGCTATCAATGACAATTTTATTATCCTTCAAGTAAGCACTTGTCTTGCGTACCTATCTCTATCAATGACAATTTTATTATACTTCAAGTAAGCAGTTGTCCTTTCATCCAAAGCTGAAGGTAAAATGCGCCGAAGATCATTTCTAGCTTTCAGGACTCTGCCTGGAAAATCTTCACTTTTGCTTGGAAAATCTTCAATCGTATGTATATTCCTCAGAAATTGTTAATACTCTCAAGTCTATCCAGCCCTATCCGCATTTTCCTCATTTCTGTCACCATTTTCATTTAAACTGTTCCCTTTCAGCCTACAAGTATTCAGAACCCTTTCTCTATCCTCAAAAAGTTAATACTGCACTATAACTGGATGTGGATTTTTCTGCACTTCTTAATCTGTGTGACCTCTTAATGCATATGCTGGATTCGTCAACGCCAAGATCCTTAGATATGTATCCTCTCACATTATCTTCAGTTTCTTCCCAAGTTTCATTTTGCTTCTTATCAAAACCATAAACTTCAAAGTTTGAATCCTACATTGCGCTTCCAGCATTTCTCTTCTTTCCTCAGTAACCTTCAATTCTTTTTCCATGCTTATAATTCTTACACTCACACTATCAATATTATTTGTGACTTGCTCATATATTCCATTCATTTTCAATTTGCCCCCTTCGTTTCAACAATTGATCGTTCAAATTCAGAAAACCTGTTCTCCATATTACGCACGCTTCATTGTATCACCAACATAATACTTTTCAATTCAGTTCAGTTAGTATCTGAACCAGATCTTGTTCTATTGGCTGGGCTATCGAACCAGGAATTTATTTGTGACTGGTTACTCGATGAATTTGTCTGACACAGCAGCAGATGCGGATACTGACTGACTACTTCGAGCTGTTTGAGGGTTGATCATACATGCATGTGCTCAGAAAATGTTAATTTCTATTCTATTACTCAGGAATTCCTCAACCGCCTAAGCTGGTATGCTGCCACAATCACAAAGTTCTTTTAAAAATCTGATTACAATAGTCTTCAGTACATTACTGACATTAAAACAACGATTTTGAATCAAATTTCCTTCCTCGTGTTTTGCGGTGTCTACCACTGTGCCGCATTAATTTCAGTCATAAAAATTAGTAAGATCAGACTGAATAACTGGTCTTATTTTGTCAACATTTTTGTCAGCAAAGTAAAAAGCAGTATCATCTGGTAGATCATTTACATAAATAACAATCAAAAGAGCTCCCAGGATGGATCCATGGAGAACACCTGTATTGATTATCTTGGAGTCAAAAAGGTTACCACTAATTACAACAAATCGCTTTCTCTTGGATAGATATTCACAAAACCACGGTGGCCTTTATGCCACAATGTTTTGCTTATGCAACAAAAAAGAAATTTAGAAAATTAAAAAATTAAAAATAAGTCGTTAACAGTGTCAAAGGCTTTCTTGAGATCAAGGGCTACCATTCATACAATCATGCAATTCTTGAATTTGTTAAAAAAAATATTTAATTAATCTAAGAAGTATATAGTCAGTTGAATCTCACTTCCTAAAACTTGATTGGATGAAGGAGAAGAGAGCATTATCTGTGAAACAAGAGACCCAAGAGGACAGATCTCGCTCACCCCGCTTACATAACTTAACAGTTGATGATTTCATTAAGCAGGGATATGTGGTATTGTAAGAACACACCGTAAGTAAACAATCTCCCAAACTTTATATCGTGTCGATTTGATCTATTTTACTATAGTCTGATAAAAATTATTTTCAAAGATAAAGACATAATTAATATGCGTAGTATCTTTCTTCCAATCAAAGTCATCCAGGATCTTTAAGAGTTAAGTTTACAAATGAAGCTTTAATATGTGATATACAGAATAATGTGGCCTTCACACGTATTGAAATTATAGTTCACATTTTGCTTTCATTATGGACATGGGTTTCTTTACTTTGGGTAATTACATTTGGAAGTGTTTAAGGGAAAAGTATTTTGTTAAAAATACAAAATATAAATTTGAAATAATTTGTGACGAACTGGATTGAATATATGAAATAAAATAACGCACAATACGTGTGATAACATGTGAATGGCAAATGTTTAAAGCACTTTAGCATGCCAATACTATCAACTGTCAAACTTTATTTCACCAAACATAAAAAGCTTGCTTCCATATATTGTAGAATTTAAAATGTGGCAACATTTTGGAAACAGTTCTCTGCAAATAAATTGATACACTAAGACATTTTTTTTTTTGTATACAAGAAAATCAATATTAGAAGAAAAACAAAACAAACAACATACACACAACTACTTGCAAACAAATATATATAAAATGAAAATGAACAATTCACTATAGAACAAATATTGGGCTAGTAGTTATATGGATCTGATTTACTACCATTCTTAAAAATATTCGAAGCACGTGAATTTTTCCTGATATTTAGAATTTTACATGTTCCTAATGAGAGATTAATTATGTGTGTAAGACTATCAGAAATAAGATCACATGTTTTCAGTAGTTTAAAATTAGTAGTTGTCAGTCCCAATAGAAGTTTTTCGATATGTTATAAACATCTTCTGCAGATACAGCCTGAAAGGTAAATCTATTACTCCATACAGCCTGAAAGGTAAATCTATTACTCCATACAGCCTGAAAGGTAAATCTATTGCTCGATACAGCCTGAACGATAAACCTATTGCTCCATACAGCCTGAAAGGTAAATCTATTACTCCATACAGCCTGAAAGGTAAATCTATTACTCCATACAGCCTGAAAGGTAAATCTATTGCTCTAGCTTATAGTTTCTTACCTGATATTCTAATATCTCTAGTAGGACAATATGGATCTAGGATATTATTGAAAATATTATCACATGCTGCATAGAAAGATACAATATCACCATAACATTTGATTGAATTCCATGGAATATTTCTGAGCTTAGAGAGAATACTGTTTTGATTAAGTTTTTTTTACGGTTTCTTGTATTAATATAGTATGTGAATGTTTGGGTATGCTAACATATACAATAATTACATATAAGAGTGATCTGCAACAGAAACAGGTATCACGCCTGATTCTGTTTTCATAGCGTCAAAGTTACAGAAAGTGAGATCAATGTATGTTGAGGAATTTTGTGCTATTCTAGTGTAATTACCAAAGTGTTGTGATGAACTTTAACCAAATAAAAAAATCAAACTGTATTCTAAGGTAACTGCTCCATGTTCTGAACGTTAATTTGTCTGAAGGTTCATAAGCCCAAAATATTTTTGTACAAGATATATATTTTCCGAACATTTTTAACCTAGAGTTCCATTGTTTCGAAGGTTCGTAAATTTATTGATTTATTGATCCGAGGGTTCATACTTTTGAAGGTAAAGGTTAAAAAGGTTCACAAGTCTGAAAGTATTTGACAACAAGGGGTGCATTGGTCCGAAGGTTCTTTGCTCTGAAGGTATTTGAAAATGGGTTAATTAGTTTGAAGATTCAATATTTCCAATATGTTTATATTGGTCCAAAAGGTCATTAGTCTGAGGATATTTGAAAAAAGTTCATTAGTCCAAACGTTTTATTAGTTTGAATATATCCGAACAGAGGTTAACTTATGCACTAATGCTTCGAAATTCCGAACAGAGCTGAAAAAGTCGCCAAAAAGGATTCATTGGATAAACGATTTTCAAACCATAAAAGTTTTTATCATATTATATTTTAAAAAATCAATCAAAACAATTTTATTTTATCTTGATTATTCTTCTACTAAAATGGGGTATTAAAACAGAAATGTTACACATGCACGCTCAAAATTAAATATTAGCTGTATTATAAAAGTAAGTTTACAGTTACTTTAAGTATTACTTTTCAGCAAATAATTTTCTATTAACTGTGTATTCCTTCATAAAAAAAGAGACTTATTAAGGAAAGGACAAAAAATAGTGTACGACTGTAAGGAAACAAAAATCAACAACATTTTAAACAATTGTAAGCAGTTACGGAGAAAAATTGGGATTTCCATTCAAACGCAAGCCATTTACACAAATGGGCATTTTCTTTTATAATAAAATCACTTTATAATTTGTCCAAATTAGCACATGACTTTCTAACATAAACTAAAAACATGTCTGTTAGACACGAAAGCCATCACCCATAGGTATTAAATAAGAGAAATGTTTGTTCAATCAAGAAAATGTTTCACGCAACTAATTGTTGTGGCAGAGGTATATTAGCATAAATATAGGCTGACACGAATATCCTAAGTTGACTTTTGAGCTCCATCTTTGACCTTAACCTTGGGCACGCGGGCCTGAATCTGGTACGACACATCATCCATCAGAGATACACATTTGTGCAAAGTTTCATTAAAATTCCACAACCCATTCAAACGTTATAGAGCGGACACTAAAATCCCTCCGTTGATTTTTTAATTTAGACAGTGACCCTATCTTGTTACTGACTAGTATTGACAGCATTAATATATGTAATTTGCAAATGGGAGACACGCCGAAAGCGAAAACCAACCGTATAAAATGAAAGCAAAACGTCAGAACCTATAAAAAAAAAAGTGTGCCTTTTGCACATGGACACGAAATGACCGTCAAAATGGCGAAGCCTGAACAAAGTACAACGTCTGAAACTTCTTGTGCAAATGTGAAATCCAAATATAACCAACACAGGTGCGGAATATACTTTATTGTGACCATAAATAAAGCTAAGAAAGATTTTGAATGTATTGATAAGGAAATCGCCGATTGTGAAAACTGAAACTATGGGATCACCATTAAAGTCGTACTCACTTTAAATCTAGGTGGAAGAATAATGTCGAAACTACAATAGGAATCATACCTTTACATCAAACACTTGGTGGGGGTTGGGAGGCGGGAATCATTCTGAATTGAAGCATTGTAACCTGTATTCGGTCGATAACTAATGGAACACAATTTAACAAAACAAGTATTGAAATGCCACAAAAGTCTACACTTAAAGATAAAAAAATTAAGAGTACATCTTGACACAGACAACAGTGAAAATGTCATCAAAATCCGTTAAAAACTTTTTGATATATTTTAGTATTGAAATATTAAGGGGAAATAACATGCACCCAGCTAATTAATATTCATTGATAGAAGAGATTACAAATATTTGTCAAGTTTTATCGTCTTTTTTAAAGCAGATTAATGGTAATTTTGTTCCAGTTTTCAAGACAAACGCCGTGGAAGATTCTGAAACACATTTTCATGCTTATGTGTGTAATTTTAGCGGCATTGAACTTTCAATGATTTAAAAAAAATGTTGACTGTCTTAAAATCTATGCATTATGTTTGACTTACCATATTAATTTGTCACTAGACACGTTTGAAATGTCGTGTTTTCAAAACATACACTCAAAGTTGGAAAGTTTTTTGGTTAAAGAAAATTAAACATTGGAATTCCATCATAATTTGTTAAGAATATTTTGAGATATTTAATTTTTAAAATAGACAGGAGATAACATCTGTCCACCTATATAATATTCATGAGTTTGATCATGTCATGGAAGAGATTACACATTTCGGTCAATTTTTTTTATTTTTGTTATTTAAAAAAGCAAAAAAACAAGCAAACATATTAATGATAAATGTGTTGCAATTTTGACGTAAAATCTGGGTGTAATTCTGCTGCACAATTGATCCACTTGGTTTGAAAAACTATTTAATGGAACTCCAGCCTGTTCATTGCCTCAAAATGAATCTTTTAAGCAAAATACATCTAACCTCATGCTTTAATAATGCTTTTTTTCTAACCTTTCCCACAACAGCAACTTTTAATGTCTTATATAACATTATATTTCTCCTTGTCCCCAGAGGGCTATTTTTATAGTTAAGACCAAAAACCATTTCTAGGAACAATGGGAAATGTCATGATAAATAGATTAATGTTAAATTCCCCTTGTACCCAGAGAGCCACATTAATGTTAAATATATGGACATTTTAATATGAAATTCCCATTGTCCCCAAGTGCCACATTTTCAAAATGGCGACCGTAATGTTAATTCCCATTGTCCCTCAAGTGACACTTTTTTGGATCCCCCGAGTGTCACACTATATTACTTCGGAGTGACAGACAGAAAATCTTACACAATACGTCGCCCACCTAGAGGTGGAAGCATAAAAATATATTCTAATGTTAGAGACGACTTGCCATACTCTGAGCTATTATTTGTATTGCGTGTTTGAATTAATGGACTATCAAGATGGCATATTAAAAGGTTTGGTTGGTTCTAGACAGACAAGACTCTTACAGAATCACATTATTGTTGATCATGTCTTTGTAACAAGTGCATATAATAAAGTATAGTTTCCAAATTACCTTTCTATCTCTAAAATTTTGAATCCTTTGATCATATAATTTTAAAATACTAGTAAACAATAATTATATTATTTAAGCAAAACCAAAAAATAAAAATTGAAAGGATTTATTAATTTTGTTTCCAAATACTGATCACGTCATAAGCTATTAGCAGTGGGTTCAATACTTTGATCTTGAACATCGAATACCGAACCCACTGCTAACTTCACAACTGGTTTTTATCAAAGGTCGCTATTATGCAGTGTAGCGAGCACGCGCTCTTTCTTTTTTCATAGTTGTTGTCAGATTTATTAAACAAGACCTAAACCATAGCAAATGTGACTGACACAATACATACTTATTTGTACTATTTAAAGTGACCGACTTTGTCAGAATTTATTGCTTTATATAGCTTTGTCTTCAAAGATAATTTTAATCTCTCAGTTTCAATGTTTCTAATATTGGTTGTAAAAAAAATGGTGACAATTATATTTATCGAAAAATACTACTGACTTTTGTTCGTTTTCGACAGGTCGAAAACAAGTGCCGAAAATTGGGTACAATGTTATTAAGTACATTGTGTCTCATTCTACCGTTTCATGTCACCTATATCCAAGAATCACTAGTTTAAGAGTAAAATGGTAATTTCCAGATGTGAAAATATGAATTAAAATGGTCAAACGAGAGTAGAATAGGATAGAACTTGAGGGACAAGGGTGGCATCCTATGTTAAACAGGGAATAAAAGATTATAGACCATTAACGGGAATTTAACATTAGGCCGCCATGATGAAATTATAGGGACAAGATGTAATGTTAAACATTTGTCCATAGGTTTCACACGTTGAGCCTGTCTGTCTGGAAATGTAACATTGTAACATGATGGGTCTTGTAACATGTTAGGTCTGTCTAGACTCTAACAGAAATTTAAGATTCTCGCTATTCTCGTTAAAATTACTACGAATGTTACAGAAAGTAAGTTTACCAAAAAAAAAAAAAAGGAAAAGAAAAGAAAAACAAACATCACATTGAATTTTTTTCAGTTGTTGTGACACATTTGCCAACTTTACTGTCAGTCCGTCGTTCTTTTGCATAATGTTGTAAAATTTTTCATTGATCAATTTTGTTAAAAAATGTTACCATTCTGTCATACACTGACCAACTTTTCCGCAAGGTTAGTGTACTTGTTAATTTGTTTAGCGTCCTATGAATGAAAACATGCCCTAATAGCTGTTCAGAGCAGAGTTAAATTTTTTGTGACGTTGTTAAACCAGAATTTGTACGTGCTAAATTTAAGATTTCTGGAATTATGCAACATTTTATTCAGACGGATATTTCTTTTTCAGTTGGGGTGACAAATGTTACAAATTTTCCAAACTATCACCGAATTGACCTCGGCTTGTAATCCCCCCCCCCCCCCCCCCATCGTGTTTTGGTCTAGATTGAAGAATTCATCGTTTGTATCCTAGGAAGAAAACACCCCACTAATATCGCACTTAAAAAAGGTTAATGAGTGCACTTTTTTGTTGCAGTAGTAGATTTTAATTCTTTCACTACGGCTGCCCTATTTGCTTTGCTTTATATATATATATATATATATATATATATATATATATATATATATATATATATATATATATATATATATATATATATATATATATATATATATATATATATATATATATATATATATATATATATATATATATATATATATATATATTGGCATAAAAGGAACTTTTTCCAAGCCAGAGAGAGAGAGAGAGAGAGAGAGAGAGAGAGAGTCAAAGAAAGTTAAAGAATTTTTCTTTTAAGATAACAGGAAGTCAACACCTTTTTTCAAAATCAACATTTTGTTTTTAAATAAGCCACGCTCACTTAAACATCAATAAATGAAGAGAGATGATTAGGGCTTAGTCCCTTCCTTTTCATGTACAAATATCAAATATTAAACATGAACATATTTACAAGGTTGACAACGTTGTAAAGCAAGACTAGACTTCCAATGATATAGTATAGTATCATTTTGCCATCAATCCACGCTACGTTTCTGTGCTAAAGAAAATAGATAGGCATAAAATGTTCACAACACCACCAGAGAAATCACTTCCAAAACAAGTCAGTAGATGTTCTAAGGGAAATACAAGACTGCGTTTATGTCGAAAATATACACAATACTGGCCACACATAATATAATCTGATCCTTGCAATCGCATAGTACCTGTATTAAATTGAATGGATACTGCATTTCTTGTCATAAAGTCAATGACGTCTTCCGGAGGAGGTAATCCATAGGAATCAAAATATTCCACGCTGGGACTGTGGTCGTTGGGAAAGTAGACGACTACTCAGTGGGTTCCTGGGCAATGACTGCCGTCTATGTTGATGACATATAAGTTCGAACGTCTTTAGGTTTTCGAAGAGGAAGTTCATCTTTAGCACACAACTGGATTCCAAGAAGCTGTGTACGAACTGTGAGTCAGAAGGTAATGAAGTTCCCATGTTTTCATTTTTACAGGTTATGATAAGTCACGAGTTCACACATGACTTATTTCCTTGAAAAGATCCGTCAAGTCAGTCGATGAACGAGAAGTTCAGTACTCTATTTCAAGAGAGTTTCTATGCGTTTCGTTGCCAAAGAATTCAATGGAGGTAGGGAATTGTCACTCAAGTCTTTATGCCACTTTGAGATGTGGGTCCATGCGTCTTCCAGATACTCTTTCAACTTTTCTTCTTGATTCATCGTTAAACAGTCAACCATAACAATTTTCTTGGATCAGGTGTGTGATTCTTTCAGCCAAGTGTCGAGCAAAACAGGAGACTGAGTGTTTTACTCGTTCTGGCCATAGTGACATCATGACTGTATATTTCCCTTGTTAACTTGTGGTCTGTAACTGCTGTTCTAGTTGGAAAAGATCAACCTCCTTGTTTACGTCCATGACTTTCTGTTCCATATCTTTCTTTTCTTCATCTTCTTCTTCTTCTTCACTTAGTGTATGTGACTGCGGTTCTGTATGCAAAATATCATTATCTTTGTCTACGTTCGTGACTGCTTGTTCCACATCTTTCTTTTCTTCTTCTTCTGTACTTAGTGTATGTGACTGCTGTTGTTCTGGATAGAAAATATAGAAAATATCCTCATCACCTGTTTCCATGAGCTTGTGTTCCATCTTTTTAATAATCTAGGATAACTTCTCTAAAACTTTTGATTTCCAGAGTATTATCGTATTCTGCATACAAGATGACGTTCCCTGTGTTCACCAGAGAAAGTGCAAACTGAAGTTCCACGCGGAGTTGGCCTGATTTTATATGTGCAAATGTTCTTCGTAGCTGCCTTAATCTGGAGTGAAATCAAATCCCCACAAAACATATCCTCCTGAATAATCGTCGTACGAAATGCCGTGGCTACTGTTGGTTCCTAATTGTCCTGTGTCTTCAAATAGAATCAAATACGATCTCAAGCAATTTTTCTGGGCAAAGTTAGGTTCTAAGGGTCTGGTGCACAACGTCTGACCATCTCAGGTGACTTCTGTCATGAACTTTGAAATGCTTGAACTCGAAAGTTTTTTGATCGAGGGCTGCATTGCTGTCAATGCCAATGAGTAAATATTTTAGTAGCTGACCTTGGAAAACACGATCTTCTTTTCTTATTCTTTTTTCTGGATGTGTTTGTGAGGCTTGAGGGTATTTCGACGTCTCTTTCTACCTTGTCCTTGCTGTGAAGTAGAATAAGAATCAATGCCTTCGACAGGAGCGTGAAGCGAATTTATAGGGGAGTCTCGGTGATCCAAGAGTTCTTCTCCTGTTTGAATCAACATATTTTTTCATGCTTTCATTAATACTTCTTTAGGACTTTGTTGTTCGATGAGTACGTTTTGCAATCCTCGAGTGATCGTAGGTTTCAAAATGGGTGCTATCGTACGAAAAGCAGATTTTAACATTTCTCCTAAACCATGTCCTCGTTGTCGAGCTACTCCTCGGTACACAGGATACATCTATTACAATTCACTGGAGAATCTTTTTTAAAAATGTAGTTTCACGGTGACTTTTCCTTTTGAAAATATAATATTTTGTCCTATATCTCCTTTTATATTAATATTGACACTGTCAAAATACGATTTACCGACAGGAAGATAATGAGGATTTACAAATTCTCGGTGAACGTTCATCGTAAGTAGCTATAGCAAAATACACTTGGAAAGAAATGACTCTTAGAAACGGAGCAGCTGTGTTTCCTTCGACGTCGGAGTATACACAAATTAAATTCAGCCTTTCATTCAATTCAATAGGAAATCGAAAATACTTGTAGAATCGTTCCTTGTTGTTGATTTCTTTGGTAGGAACGAGATCAACCTAGAATAGTAAACAAACTGGTACAAAATTTGATAGAGAGCGTTTATATATCAAGATAATTTAATTTGAGACGATGATAAATTCAGAGGTACTTGATCAGTACACGTTTGTTGCTTTTGTCGATTGTTTTGCTACATTGATCGTTAAACATACTTGAAATCGTTTGGACGATATATCGACCATTAAAAAAATATCCTGAAATATTTCTCATGGAATAGATATTCAATTGGGCATTCGTTGGTGTTTGTCTTTTGGATTCGTAAAAGTCAGAATAATTTTTGTCCAAGTGTTCTTGAACTTGTCTGTTGACGATTTCTGCGACGAAAGTATTTTGATCCTCGGTGATATTTAAAACTTGTGTGGGATGAATTATTTTTACCAAAGCTACTTCCCAATCAACTTCGTGATCCAGTGGTATATGGCTTGAGGTAATTTGACCGTGAAACAACATAATGTGTTGTTGGGAAACACATCCATAGAACTTTCACTTGGAAATGTTAAATAAAATTGGTTATTCATAGCTCGATGTTTTTGGTCTCCGAGAAGTCACTCGATGTAAAAGGATGATTTTCCAAGGAGTGTTCTAGAAGATGGATACTGTGCTTAGAAGAGTTGTGACTGGCATTGACATGGCTACCGTTGTTGTTACTTTCGGTATATTTCAACGAAGGATTAGAAAGAAGATAACCAATACAACTGCTGAGTAAAATAGTTCACAATGCTTATCTCCTTGTCGCAAACTCAAATTTCAAATGGCTGCTACAATGACACAATACACCACAAAGATTTGGCAGCAAAAGACAATTTGATTTTTAGAAACACATTCTCCACGCACACACACACACACAGTGGTTTTTGTTGTTGTTGCTTTTCGAGAGATGAAATATGTGAAAGGGATGCAGTAGTGTTTAAAGACATGGTCGCGACTTCTGCTTCTTTTTATATTTTATGACTTGTGAAGCTGCAATCCAAGAATCGAAACTGGGTGGATATCCTTTCCAACGGACTTTGACTTTTTGGAGTCGATGTTTTCCAGCTTTACGTGTTCTTCGATTGAGAATGCTTTCGATATCATACACGTCGTCTTCATTATTAGTCATTCGTTGTAACTCATGCAAGTAAAACGTTCCTTGTAACACTTCACCGTTCATATCTTCCAATTTATAGATAGAGTGTTCGCGTCCATGTACTTGTCCTGTGACACGAAACAATTCTTATCCAATTAGGGTAAATAACCTTTGTCAAAAGTGTGCTTTGTTTTTCCAATGCGAACCCAATCTGTTTAACATGTCTTTCTTTTTTCTGATCTTTGACGATCTAAACAATCTATCAAACACAGTCACTTCGTTTAGAGGGTTCACTTCTTCGGGAGCACATCCGATCTTACTATGGTACGACTGATTGTTAGCTTTGACTAAACCTGGTAAAACGTCGATGTATTTGAGAGTATGTTGAGGTGTAAAATATTTCCATATAAGTTCTTTTAAAGTTCTTTGAAAACGTTCCATGACTCTGACTTTCGATTGAGGGTTTTCAGAGGTGAAAAAAATGAATGTGTCTTTTTTCAATTCTGTTTGAAAAGCTTGGTTAAGAAATTCGGTGCCTTTATCTGTTTGCCATCGTAGATGGTGTCGATCATTGTGTTTCAAGACAAGTTTTAAATCTCTCACTAACTCTGAACTAAATGAGAAACATCTGCTAAATCTGCTTGCTATTGATGGTCAATGCCTGCTATTTTAGTTTGACTTCTGGAAAATTTTCTTCGAATGGGTATGTGTATGTCGATTGTTCTTGTAAGCAATGTCGTACCTCTTGCAGACGTAAATTTCCGTAAATTTTAGAGTTTGGTGTTGACTGCACGATACAATTTTTGAATTCCTCCGTAACCAGCGGCATGAGCAGGATTGTAGTAAATACTGGCTAAAAGTGTCTCCGTGTGGTTGTTGTTGCTGTTGCTCAGTAAGTTAGCCAGCTGCCGATGTTCTTTTCTTCGTGTAGTGTTTTTTTTTTTTTAATTTCAATGCCTGACGTGTCCGACGAGCAATTCTTGATGTAGGTGTCAACTTGGGTATTTTAGCAAGGGGAGGTTGAAATTCCTCTTCGAAGTCTTCTCCTTTCTCTACTATCCCCATGGATGTGTCTGCCATCATCTTTGGAGCTGTTGCTACTTTTTGTTTTTCTCTCTGAGTCGTCTCGTCTAAAGCTTTCTGATGAAAGAGTCCTTGCAATAATTGTCCGTAGAGTTGCAAATTTTTCCGTTTCTGACAAATCTGTTCGATTCATTATTGAGTGTAACTCTTGTTGTAAATGTGACATCCCGGTGAGATTGGAATTAGGAAGCAAATGCGGTATACGTTGTTCGTACCAACGATGGAGTTGCATCCATTGTTTGCAAGGAACGAAAGTTAATTTTCGTTCTTCCATATGATCCAAGGGTACACGTCCGATGTCTTTTCAGGAAAGCGTGTCTTTTTTATGGTCATTTCATCATTCCTCCTAAAAGTGGTCGAGCAATTGATCATAACAAAGGAGCAGCTAATTTTAACAAAGGTATTACCAACATGTGTAGAAATCCACCTGTTTGAACGAGGTTGTTTTTTTTTTTTTCACTGATTGGGATTTTCTTTTTACTCCATTTGTCGAAGATCGTAACAGTGTCGTCCTAATTGCTATTTATGTCTCTGGGTCAAAGGAACCGTTATTTTCAAAACGTTCAAGCAACATTCACACACGGCATCGATGATTTCTTTTGGTGCTTTTTGAATCATTTGATTTCGCATCGGAGCATTGGATTTGGTAAGTATTGACAAAACATTCCAATGTTTAACTAAACGAGGATAGAGACCTTTTTCCTTTTTTGGAAGGTCTCTTTGGACGATGGTGTGAACTTTGTGACATCTTTGTTCAGGAGGAAAACTGAAGTGAATCTTGTTCAACACATCTTCTTTTATACTGGAATTCGTCTCCGTTGATTATCGGGACGTCGTATCAACTTGATTTTAAGTACTACAGGCATTCTCAACGGACTAAATCGTGCTAGTTCTTGTTTGGACAAATCCAGTATACTTTGTAACATGCCTGTTCTGTCTTGTACTTTTATCTTAGGAGATGACACTTTTTGTTGTTGCTGCAACAGCAGTTACTAAATTACAAAAAGAAGACGTCGATGGAGTAGATGTTTCTTTAGAGATGGGTTTCCATTTTTTCATCAAATGAAGAAATACTGCTTTTAAATCAAGTTTAATGGGCATCATCATTAACGGAGGAAGAGTAGAGGAGACGGTTTCAGCGAGAGGTTTTCTTGAGTACGTGCGCGTTCTAGTGGCAGTACCTCTTTTTCTTGAAAGAGTTGTTTTTATTTTTAGTTATCGTCTTCTTCTTCGAGTGTGTGAACTTACTATCCCCTCTTCTTTTGGTCTGTCTTTCGTGTATTGCTTTGAAAACTTGGGCATTAGGATCCCATTTTAAAAATGAAGAAATAATGACACCTCCATAAGAGCCACTTCAATCTGGTTTAAAAATTATTTGTTGTTTGGTTTGAGTATCTATTCTTTTATCAACCAGTTGTAACAAAGCTACTTTATGTTTTTCAAAAACAAACAAACAAACAAGAAACAAAAACAAAAAAAACTTTTATTTGATGTGGTCTGTGAATGATACCTTGTAGTATTTGACGTGATGTCAAAGTAAACAACCTTAACACTTCTTTGAGGTTAGCTTCTAACAAATGTAAACGCGCTTGTGCACTTTTTTTAAAAATATTTTTTTTTTATCGACAGATTACATGTTGAATACTGTCATAAAGAAAAGAAGTGAATGGTGTTTTATAGTTTTTTTACAGACAAGGCATGTGACGTGTAAATGACTGGACCTTCTTCTTGACACCAAGCGTGAAACAAATCTGTACGAGATGTCAAATAATCAGGAGTGGTAGGTTTAAACTGAATGGCATCGTCATGAACATACTTTAGCCAGGTGTTCCTAATTGCATGGCCAAAACTGTGGCAACTGAATGGCATCGTCATGAACATACTTTAGCCAGGTGTTCCTAATTGCATGGCCAAAACTGTGGCAACTGAATGGCATCGTCATGAACATACTTTAGCCAGGTGTTCCTAATTGCATGGCCAAAACTGTGGCAACTGAATGGCATCGTCATGAACATACTTTAGCCAGGTGTTCCTAATTGCATGGCCAAAACTGTGGCAACTGAATGGCATCGTCATGAACATACTTTAGCCAGGTGTTCCTAATTGCATGGCCAAAACTGTGGCAACTGAATGGCATCGTCATGAACATACTTTAGCCAGGTGTTCCTAATTGCATGGCCAAAACTTGAACTTGAGATTTTTCTCTTGGATTTTTAAACAACACAACATAATGTGCATTGAGACTGATGGTGTGATGCGCTTTACTTTTCTGAATTAATATTGAGTAATGTAAATAATACTAGCATTACGATGATGTCCTTTTCGTGTAAACCAACGTTTGACGAAGGTCAGACACGTTGCCACAGTCTTAGCGAGGAATTCCTTCCACAAATGAAATGGATTCTCCTTGACTTTCTTGAAATAACGTGTAGGAGGATTGCCACTCTTTGTAACACCACATGATACGTTGTAGAGGTCGATCAAAGAAAAGTTATTTGTGTTCGACAAACGTTTGACAAATTCGGTTTCGCCTGAACCACTAGGGCCAGCAATGAGCATGTTAAAGGATTGGCGAAGATACAGTGCCTCCCAACTTTGACGATCTTACTTTTCGTCCATCACGTTGAGAAAAGAGGATGCAGCCATAACTCTCGAGTTGTGTTTGGAATTCTTAGATTCCATAAATGACACATTTTATAAATTTTATATGTTTAATTATTTTTGTTCATCGTACAACAAATTCACATCTCAAAACAATACAGCTCATGATTTCTTTCTTTCATGGTACAACATATTCACATTTGAAAATAAAACAAACATGTTTTCTTTCATGGTGCAAAACATATTTACATTTCAAAAACCACATTTCATATTTTGTTCTTTCATGCATGTTCTTTGAGTTTCAATTTGTATAAAGTCTCTATAAATGCATTCTCACAGTTCAGGCGGTAAACTACGAATTATCTCCTCTTCTAAAGTATTCAGGTGAATTATATTCTGAACTCACCAAAGGAAGGTAGCGACAGCAAGGAAACCATGTAATGTTCAAGGTAAGCTGAATCTGTTTACTCCCATTCGTAAAGTTTTACACCACAACTGAAACACTGTACTCTATCTCCTTCTCACGAGTAAACAAATTCTGCTCTGGCAAAAGAATTATGACTAGGTCCTTCCAGATATTTAGACCATTTCCCACTGAACGTCTGAAGTCGACTTTTAGAATAACAATACCCAGGCAAAATCGTATGAAACGTATATTCTTCTTTGATTTGTAATTCTCGTTCTCAATGAACTTGTGATATTCGGACTGGTTTTTTAGTGTGTGGATGTAGATGAAATCCATAGAGGGTACACGAATGGCATCCCTTTCGATAGTAGAGCGGCAAGGCCGTGCTGAATCGTTGATGTCACAGGGTACAGCTTCACTCTACTCGCAGGGTACTGCATCGCACTCGACTTCGTTGAACTTGGAGTTAGTGGGTCTATCATATTTTTTCTGCGTGGAATTCATCTTTCTCGGTCAGCGTCTGTGGTCACAATGATCTTTTTATTTTTATTTCGTTGGAACCTTTTTATACTGGAAATCGGTGTGCCCGTAAGGTAACGTGTTGTGTTAGGAAAGTCGCACTCGTTTGTCATCGAGGATCTGATATACTTTTTCCAAGGGTCGACTGACGATTTGACGATTCGAAAAACGTACAATTTTGTGAAGATCCACCGTTTCAACAAGATAGTTTTGATCAATACCTGACTATAAAGCTTCTTTTAAGACATCAAAGTTCACCACTTCAATTGAACGATAGTTGAGGGTCATGTCTTTTCCCTTTCCATTTGGTATGAAGTTCTCCATGCTTTTCTCTGTACTGGTAGCCGTAAGTTTTAGGTCCACCACTGACAAAACTCAAAATAGTCTCTTCCGGATAATCGTCAGTCCATGCTCCTAAACGTTCGTCTTCAATGCGTGGTGATAGTATCCAGGGTGATCGATGTACATTCAACTATCGGTGTCGAAGTAACGGACTAAAGGGGCATTGGCTTTCACGTACGCCACAATGATAACATTACCAATCTCGTTGTGTGTGCAGACTCAGGGACTTCTTCGTAATTCGCCAAAATCAAAAATCAAATCTTCACGTATTATTTCCATGTGTTTAACGAGTTCTCCGTTATCGTCGATGAGCTGAAAGTATCGACTTGGATCTATTAAGTATTCAGTCTTTGAAAACATGAGACGTTGAGCTAGTTTTCCGCACAAAAAATTCAGCATGAC
Source organism: Margaritifera margaritifera (assembly GCA_029931535.1). Classification (NCBI taxonomy): domain Eukaryota; kingdom Metazoa; phylum Mollusca; class Bivalvia; order Unionida; family Margaritiferidae; genus Margaritifera; species Margaritifera margaritifera. Next base: position 488,126 of record JAQPZY010001651.1, read on the forward strand.
TTTTGCAAACGATCGTCTTCCTTCGTTCTGTTGCACGTGTTCCAAAGTGATGCCTACTAAGGGTTGGTACTCTACTTTGAAATCGTCTTTATCTTCTGGAGTCAGACACCAAGAAGGATAGCCGCTAGCTTGTTGCTTCAATTTCAGAAATTCGTTGATGTAGCCTGCAAAAAATCTCTTCAATCGAGGGGTCTTTGTCCTGTTGGTATTGTTCTGTCGTAGAAAAGTGCCAACTTTGGTACACTTTTAAATGTTGGTATCCATGATCGAGAACATGAAACAATTCGGCACTGACCCACGTTTCCTGTCAAAGCGCATTCTTAGTCTTCGTGGCAACAAGGTTGGTATGATTACATAACACACGTACGGCATAAAGGAAACATCAGTTTTCCGTGGCAAAACTTGACATCTGATCAAACCTCTTGGTGACCGGTGGAAAATCGAGAATATTTACACACCCAAGGATACAACGAACACACATCGATGTATTTGATTTGTTCTTCTTGAGATTCGTCCACGTCGTACATCAAGCGTGTGCATTAGTTCAATCTGTCGCATTGTTTCAAAGATTCGATGTCCAAAACGTCATTCTCTTCGGCGATGCATGTAAATTCTGGATCTATTTTGAAACGTCGATCGTACTCGAGTTCCCACATTTCTTTTACTTGATATCCTTGACTCTGGCGTCCTTTGTATGTTTGGTGGTACAGTTCCTCCATGGTAGTGGACTCTGAGAAAGGATTTTTCAGGTCTCGTTGAGGAAGACAGGACGAATCTCAAGAAGAACAAATCAAATACATCGATGTGTGTTCGTTGTATCCTTGGGTGTGTAAATATTCTCGATTTTCCACCGGTCACCAAGAGGTTTGATCAGATGTCAAGTTTTGCCACGGAAAACTGATGTTGGTAAGTACTCAATTAACACAATAAACAGATCAATTAGCCATTAATGGAAAATACCAATTCACAGTCACTTCTTAGCTGTTATGATAGCAACCTGTGCTACTTTTCTTTGCTCCAATGGATTGGTGACGGCTGGATTTTAGTGATCCGCTGGCAAAATCACTAACCGCGGGATAGCGGATAGCGTTAATTTCAAGCCCTTATAACACACTGTCAATAATTCACAAGCACTTTTCTGTTGTTGAAATTGTTTGAAGTGACTAATGTTCGCTTGCAAGTAGTGCATTTAATTCTTTTTTGTCCTTCAGGAATGCATGGTCTGGACGCAAAACAGCCACATCTCTCTCCACAATCAATATGTTGCTCCCGATTGGTAAATCCATGGTTACATTGGATGCAATAGTAACTGTATCCGAGAAATCTTGTGATGTTAGTAATGGCATCGAAATGCTCTTGATGATGATAAACGTGAATGTATTTTCCGTCTGGAAAATCCGGTCCTCGAAACATGATATCTTCACGAACAACTTGAGGGTACACTTCTAACGTATAACGAGGAGCCAGCACGTCTTGGAGTTTGTGCGTTTCAGGAACTACACACATGGTCTCTATGGAAATGCCAGCTTGGTCCAAAAGAATTTTTGTTTCTCTTCGTTGTTTGCATCTGTTTGATTTTCTAATACTCTCCCATGATCGTTTCCATTCTGCTAGATCGTTCTTCTCGGCATAGGTTCGATCCACCACCATGGCACGAGCTAAACACATCTGGTACTGATGGTTGTTAGTCTGGACGATACTTTGTTTGGTACTGCGAAGTCGATCCACCAATAAAATTTTGCATTGTCCGCTGCCTCTTGGAGGTGAAACGTGCGTCATGTGAATAGTAGCTTTTCTATTGGTGCTGTCAAACTCATCGTTGGATTGTTGAACATGTTGAATTTTGTCCAAGATTTTGGAAGGAGTTAATTCTGCAGGCGTGCTAAACTGGATCTAGACAGGAGACTTCAACCTGTCGTGAGTGATGGATAGTCGCAAACGATCTTCATCTTTAGATTGAAACTGTTGTTTCAACTGCTCTAATATATATTCCCAGAAATCTGTAATGAAGCCAGCTGCTTTCTCTGGTGGAATTTGAGCCTTTTCTGGAAGTCACTTTTGGGGTAGCTCAAATGTGAAAATAATTTTCCGGTGCTACAGAACGATTTTATTTCTTCGTGGATCTTGACTCTTTCGGTCCAGTGGAGGTAGATGGCATTGGATATTCGTCCATCATTTCCTCATCACAATCTCTAACACTTCTATCATTGTATGAGGCTACACCGAAAGACGTCGTGGCTTAGCTTCCGGTTTCTGCTGAGAGGCTGATATTTATTCTCTCGGTCACGTGGCGGTAAATGGTATTGGATATGGGTCGATCATGTCTTCTTCAAAATGACTCAAGTAAACTTCTGCTAACACTTCTCTCATCGTATGAGCTACATCGAAAGTCGTCGTCGCTTAGCTTCTTGTTTCTCCTAAGAAAGGTGTAATCTTTTCCCGATGATTGTTGATTCAAGTATGATTTGACTAAGTCACCTCTCTCTACAGACCCCCGCCCCATTTACCTATGCTTGTGCATGTAATACTGACTTGATGTCCTTAACATTTGCCGTAGTCCAAATGATCACGTTAAACAGAAGGCTATGTTGCTTTAATTCTGGCATATTCAAACTTGAACAAAAAATGTTGCAACCTTACAGCAGTTTTGAAACTCGAACCAAAAATTTTATTTTGTCTGACTTTGGATTTAGCACAAAATTCTATCCAACGTGTCACAAAAAAATGAACTGACATTCGTTGGATCTGTCGTTTTCAAAACTACCACAGAAAAATGTTGCAACTTTACAATAAATCTTAACTTCATACAAGACAAATTCTGCCATAAGTTTGACATTGTAGAAAACAAATTCTCAAAAATAGTTCATAGGTAATATTTTGCACTCCGTATCTTCAATCAAGGCCAAAACGTTACTTTGTGACATTGGAAAAAGCAGAGGTCAAGTCATAGTACGCTAGCAAAATGGTTAAAATTTTGTAACAAAAACAAGTAGTAACTGAATCTGGCTCATATCAATTTCTGTCTTCGTCTGACCATCTAGCCAAAAATGTTTACACCACGCACTGAGTAAGTTAACAGAAGTTAACAGTCAGTCGGTGTGTTTAAGCTATGATAGTGAGGACGAAAAATTGTAAATTTTGCCAGAATTATGCAAAAACACAACCGGCTGAGAGTAAAGCTGAAAAATTTGTCACACCAACCTAAGAAAGAAAAGAAAAACTCAATCTGATGGTGTTTTTTTGTTGTTGTTGTTGTTGTTTGTTTGTTTGTTTGTTTTTTTAAATTTCCTAGCTGTGACATACGTAGCAATTTTTAGTGAGAATCTTAAATTTCTGTTAGAGTCCAGACAGACCAAACATTTTACATTTCCCGCCAGACAGACCCATCATGTTATAATGTTATATTTGCATTATGGAAAAAATAACCAAAAAACAACATATGCTTTGTTTATGTCCATTCTTATTTCTGGTGGAAATCTCTTGTCCAGATCCAGTGTAAAAGAAGGACTAAAATTTGAATATTATGTAGCACTTACATGATTGTAAGCCTAAACACGACACTTACCTTTATGACCTACAGTCCCTACCAAAAATTAGAACTTTAACTTCATCTTGTGTGTGTGTGTTAAAAATTAACAACTTATCGTTTGCACTTTCTTTTTTATTTTCGTTTGAACTCATCAGGACTCTTCAGGGACATATACCACTTGATCCGGTTAATCAAGTATATACCAATAACCATTCTTTCATTTCATTTTGAGAACCTTCGGACTATAGATCCTTCGGACCAGTGAACTCTTCTTTCAGACTGATGAACCTTCGGACAAATAAACCCTCATTTCGGATTATGACTCTTCGAACAGTTGAACCTTTCTTCTGGATTGAAGAATCTTCGGACTAGAGCACCTTCGGATTATTGAACATTCGGAACATTGAACCCTTCTTTCGGACCAGTGAACCTTCGGACTAACTCACCTTCAGACCACTGAACTTTAGGGCCATTGAACCACTCTTTTGGACTGATGACCCTTCAATTCAATGAACCTTCGAAACAGTGAACCTTTCTTTTGTACCTTAGAACCTTCGGACTATCGAAATGTAACGATCGTACATTGTAAGGGTACAAATTTATGTCGATGTATTCGGTAGAGCACAGCAGAGAACATAGAGCACATTTAGTTTGACAGAGAACAATTAATTAGATTTATGAGGAAAGATACCGTACTAAATCGCTAGACTGCGATGGGTTTAATGTCCCTGTTTGGGGGCGAGATGGATTCTTAATTAAGCCTTCATTATTTAACGGTCAAGGAAAAGGTTAACTTAGATCTTGGTATCGAAAATGTCAGAGTTGAGAGGGTACAGAAACCATTTGTTAGCTAGTTGAAGTATTATCATCTTTTGGAAATTCTCCAGAATCAGTTATTTAAATATCGCACGACAATCAAGGAGGTACGCTATGCGCGTTTGTCGCGTATTTATAAAAGGCGGTAGATTGGTTTAATCTGATTGGCTACGCTAAATAAGGGGCGTGTTTCCCACACGAAATTTCATGGTTTTAATATGCCCCATCGCAAAATTTAGTCAGTCCAAGTTTTTCTGCAAGAGAAAAAGATATCTTGACTCCGAGCAGAATAGGAGGAAATTCTCTCGTATAAACAATTATTCAAGGGACAGATGTCTGGAAAGTTGACGGACACAATTCTGGCGGTAGAAGTGAGCGAGAAGTGAGCGAGTCTTGAAAGCACAAGGGGAAATAGCTCCATCCACCGATCCACACAAAGTTTGAGGACCGGAAAGAGGCGAGATAAGAGAGAGGAGAAGGGAAAAAAGAGGAGAACATCAATCTTGACTGGACAGCAGCATCGAAGTTGGAGTGACCAGCTTATCGCAGGTTATGCAGTTGTACAGGGCAATGACTTCGATTGTTCACTCGATTCTATGATGAACTAATTATATCGTTTGAACAGATCGGCTATTTATATAAGTATATTTGTGTTTGAAATTCGGTAATTGATTTATTTCAAAAAGAAGTGTATCTTCCTAATGTAATGTATTATCTCAGTTTGTTTATGTATTGATTAAATTGTTATATTTCATGTACGGGGGCTCGTGTTATTCTGTTATATATATCTGCTCAGATCTCTATTTATTCCATCTATAAATTTCATAATTTATATTATTATTTACTCGAGCCGGACAATAACACCGAGGTCGATCATCCTCTAGATAACGATAACCAACCAAATAAATCGGACACCTTGTAGGAAGGGAGTCCGCCACATACATAAAAGACTCAAAGCTCAAAGTGGTAGGACCATAAACCTGCCATTTTGAGCCTATTATTTTCCATTACCGTCGACATAGATACTGATCAAGGTAATCGAAAATTAAAGGCTCAAAATAGCAGGTTTCTCATGCTGTTGCCACTGAAATCACAGAGGCTTTGCTATTATTATTTTTTAATTAACCTTTTTTCGCAACCTTAACGCTTCTTAAGAGAGCTTAGCGGATTTTCACTCGTGGCTTGCGACAATGAGGATAATCATACAATGTCAATAACTTCAAGCCCCAGTGGTAACTTCAGATGTGCATATAGTATGATCATATGTTTGCTTCTTAAAAGGTAAAATTTAAATTTAAAATACACGCATATACTTAAATGATGACAATGTGACAGACCGAGACACAGAATGCATCAATGCCTTTATAACCATACTTTAAACAGCGCTAAGGGAGTCATGTAGCTAGCAACGCACGAGTGCAGCAAAAGAAAGGTAAACTGTTTAGCAATACTTGAAATAGACTGTAATAAAGGTGTGCTGTGGTTATCTAGAAAGCGGAAAAACCCCATCGCAGCGTTTTCAATGTCATTGGTGGTCACATGAAGTTGAATCAGTCAAGGTCTGTGTGCGGCACTCGTGTACTCTTCTTCAATAGCCAATGATCGTCGGTCCATTTCAAGTCTACGTCGATGTATAACAAAGGGAGTCGACGACCTTTGGACGGCGAATATGTCGTGTACTAAGCGTCCTGCAAAATATAAAAGGATTCTTTCAACAGCAAAAAGAAGCCTTTGTGCTCCACGACGCGTCGACAAAAGATAGTAAACTTTTGAAAGTCTATATGAAGTAATTGCACATACACACAGAACTCGACAGCGAGTTCCTGAATAATAATAATAATAATAATAATAATAACTTTAATTAGGGTTGCATATTTAATTGATGCTAAACACAATGGACACACACACAGAGAACTCGACAGCGAGTTCCTGAATAATAATAATAATAATAATAACTTTAATTAGGGTTGCATATTTAATTGATGCTAAACACAATGGACACACACACACACACACACACACACACACACACACACACACACACACACACACACTCTCTCTCTCTCTCTCTAATGTAACCAATTTATACACACACACAAAAACCCCCAAACATTCTTTTATACTTACAGTCCAGTCTTTATAGGCATTATATGGATGCAAAATCAGTAAAATAAAGCAAAGAAAATAGCTACTAACCTAACATCTAATTACAATACTCACACACACACACATGCACACACACACACACACACGGACAGTATCACACAAACACACACGTCTCACACATACATCCAATACATATGCGAACAAGCATATAAGCACAGATAGGAAATAAAATATATACAACACTTTCAAACATCTACACAAACATTTTTTTAAAAATCACAACAGGACAGACACCCATGAAAAGTTATAGCAGATTGAGAGAACCAGGTCTGAATTACAGGTCACTATTTATAAAAAAAAATAATTAAAAAAATAAATTTTAAAAAAATAAAAATGAAAGCATTCCTAAGTTGTCATTTTTCTAATTTCTTGTGGAATGACATGCTATATTTGGACACCAGAATAAATTAACAGTTTTTAAATAAAAGAATTCTGAATGTGGAACAGACGAAAATGGTTTTTCATTGATCTTGAGCAATCTGTGCGATTTAAAGACATAGGTTTTACTAAAGATTTGAATATACTAGACCGCTAAATCATTTAAACGATGTGTATGCTAGAACACTCCTGTAATATTTAAGCTTGTATTCAAGTTTTTTGAAAAGGTCTTTTCAGGCGTCGACGACGACTTATTCAACACCATTCTCAAGTTCTGCTGTTACATCTTTGTTTTGAGACGTGACTGTCCATTTGAGCATTGTCCACAAATACGGACACCATATCAACAAATACGGACACCATAATGAAGAATGGGAGTAATATAGGCATTTTTAAAGTCTTTTTCGCATCTTTAGAAAGACATTTGTTTAGCCTTCTTAGTAATATAACTGCAGAGATTAGTTGAGAATACACATTACAAATGGAGATTATCAACCCAAAAAAGGATGTTAAAGGTTCGACTTCGGGAAACTGTAATAGTATCACACACACACACACACACACACACACACACACACACACACACACACACACACACACACACACACAGAGAGTCTCTATTGAGTTTCAAATAATGAAGTCTATCTGAGATTCCATACGTTTCGGCTAGTTTGCCTTCGTCAGTGGATTCTGAATGTAAACAACTGGAGTATGTATGTATGTATGTATGTATGTATGTATGTATGTATGTATGTATGTATGTATGTATGTATGTATGTATGTATGTATGTATGTATGTATGTATGTATTATAGGAGCTACTTAGAAAATGATGCTACGAAAATAGACAAAATACATGTTGATCTAGCACACACAGACACACAAAATGAAATTCGTCATCTTCTTCGCGATTTTGAAGCAAAATTCGGAAACAGAGACATTTATGATTCACATGTAAATGGGAGATAAGAAAGGTAAAATTTACTATCGTTAGAAAATGATGCTAATTACACAAAGGAATATGAGACAGTGAAACAATTGTGATTGCCTCAGATGTTTATTTTGAACTTTTGTTATGTATGCAAATATTCTCAAGGTGAAAGTTCTGCGACAGTGGCAAGTTGTTTTGAAATAGCTAATAGGCATATAGGTGGGGACAAAAGTCGCTTAGACTAAGCACAGGGGCTCGTATCAGTGGCGTAGTAAGAAATCTTGCCCCCCCCCCCCCCCCCAGCAATTTATGGGGCCCTCTCCCAATAAAAAAAAGAAAAGTTTATTTGACGGGAATTTTGACCTCACCCACCCAATCACCGCAGTTGCAGGGGTTGCTTGGGCAGAATGCTGGCTGATTCGGACCATGGCTGATTCGAACCGTGGCTGATTAGACCCAAATTCGTACCAAATGCCAGGCTGATTCGGACTATGTGAACTATTATTAAGTTTCGTCTTGTATTTAAAAGTGATATTTACATTTGTTTAAAATATTATATTTCTCATTATTTCCCATGTATGTTCAGCGGTCCAAATCTGCATTTAATGAAACAAACCCCGATTTTACACGAGATAATGGCATTGTTATGTATAATGAAATGAAATGCTGTAAGACTGTTTATCTCATGCACCTTTGTGCAAAATTTAAACAGTTTACTTTATTGTCTTGTGAAATAATAAAATTAATAACACCGAAAATATATATATATATATATATATATATATATATATATATATATATATATATATATATATATATATATATATATATATATATATATATATATATATATATACATATTGGTCTCAGTATGCTAATGCTTTCGTAGATTTTTATCGTCTCTATATACTGGTCTGAGTATGTTAATGCCTTTTTTAAAAATAGATTTATGTATAATTTATCTTGATACTAAATAAACGTTATATACTAAAACAATGAGCACCGTAAGTTATTTTCAGTAGCTGAATCTATAATGTATTATTTAATTGTATGCACATTATTATTGAAAGTGAATTGGCAAAACTCGTTTGATCAACGCCGCTATAATTAAAGCACTACTGATGTCATTTGCTAATTTACTGAATTTAATACCATTCTAGAACACAAAATATAATGCTGACTTGAAATAACTTTGTGATCTTTGGCTACATGGAAGTGTTATTTTATTATATGTGTTTAATATAATAAAATATCTTTTCAGAAATCAATATTTAATGGGTTGAATATGTGCTTTAAATGAAATATTTTCAGATGTTTCATAGGTTAAAATGAAAATAAGTTGGTTTACTGGTTCGAGATTTTACTCAAAAGATAAAAATTTCACGATAACAGTAATGTTCTTTATACTATTGTGTTACTCATCAATTATTCTTACACAACATTTTTGGGAGCAAATATAATGCGAAGAAAGCACGATCTGCATGAATAATCAATAAAAACCATTGGTAAATTTATATTGCATTCTCTTACTATGTTTGCGAAAACAATAATAACTACTAAAATAAATCAGGTATATATATATATATATATATATATATATATATATATATATATATATATATATATATATATATGCACGAATAAATGTTACTGCATGGGCCATGTTTTCGTGATTATTTGCATAATACTAAATCATTCATTATGAATTCACAGATAACAAATAACATACTGTGCAATAAACAAATATTTGTAAAGTATATTTCATCTTTCAACAGAGATAAAACCTCCATTTATCATTTTCTTTATTTTAATTATTACGAGGTCGACAAGATTAGCAGAATATAGACATATAATATTGATGTATGATATTATATAGAATTAAATCATAAATTTGACAGAACCCCAGTTTAATTTTTTAGCATAATATAAATAAACCAGAATTTCTCCACCCCACCCCCCACCCCGAAAAAAATGTGCACAAGGGTGAATGAGCTGCTTTGAAAATATTTCACTATTAAATTGCCGATGCAAGATAAACAGTCTTACATCATTATAACAACGCCATTATCTCGTGTAAAATCGGGGTTTGTTTCATTAATAGCAGATTTGAACTGCTGAACGTACCTGGGGAAAAAACGAGAAATATCATATTATAAACAAAATGTAAATATCACTTTTAAATCCAAGACGAAACCTATTAATATTTCACATGGTCCGAATCAGTCTGGCATTTGGTCCGAATCAGCCATGGTCCGAATCAGCCTGTTCCCGCTTGGGCAGTTGTAACCTGGTCAATTTTTTTAAAGTTTTATATTGACGTTATCGCCACAATCTCAATAGGGTGCCATTAATTAATGATAATCTGTTTTCGACCGATTATCTGCGGGGGTATTAAAAGAAAAGAATTGTATTGGCAAAACAAACATATATCGACGACTGTACCCAGGTTAGAGCGGTTGCTTGATACTGGCTCGCATCGTTGCTTACAATTTGCCTATAAATAATAATGCAAACAATACGTGTACTATAATAACATAGGAGTGGCGTAACTACCGCCCCGGCAATGCGGGGCAGGAGGGGGGAGGGGGAGAGAAAGGGCGCCGCGCAAGGAGGGGGCCCAAAATCCAGCTTTACATTAATTTGATGGGGGCCCACTCTAAAAAAAAAATTTGGGGGGGGGGGTGGGGGTGGGGGGGGGGTGGCTGACAATTTGAAGTTACGCCAATGTATAATAGTATTATTATATATAGTACACGTCTTATTTTTAGGTAAATTGTAAACAAGTATACGATGCCCTGTGCGCTAACGGCTAGTACACAAATACCAAGTATGCGGGTCACCGCTTATAAAAAAAAAAGAAAAGAAGAGAAAAGAAATATAAACACAGGGGTGGAAGGGGGAGGGGGCTACATCACACAGCCCACACTCCTGCTTTACATTAATATGATGGGGGCCCATTCTAAATGTTTGCGGGAGGGGGGGGGGGACAATTTGAAATTACGTCACTGTATAGTATTATTATTATATATAGTACATGTCTTATTTTTAGGTAAATTGTAAACAATTATACGATGCCCTGTGGGCTAACGGCTAGTACACAAATACCAAGTATGCGGGTCACCGCTTATTATAGAAAAGAAAAAACGAGAAAAGAAATATAAACACAGGGGTGGAAGGAGGGGGTACATTCCACAGCCTCCTCCCCATCCCATTATCCTGGATCTGCCTCTGACAAAGGAGCTGACGATTTTTGAAAGAGACATTACATATTTGATAACATTTATTATCTGGGAGGTATTTCAGGTAATGAAACATTTGTTAGCGCAACACCAGTAAACAGTGTGTCGTCACTCGGGGCACGAGGCATGATGGTGTTTTTAACAGCGATTAGGCGCGCCGGGAAAACCTTTTTTGACATTCATATAGGTGGCAAAAATGCTGGAAGAATCGTGGTTAAGGTCTAGCATTTTTCTTTCAACTTCTTGAGCTGTTGTCATTATTGCTATGTTCCGAATGCAGGCTCACTGCCCGGTAGTCCAACAATTTAAGAGGTCGACCATGCTGCGACCAGTTGTTTACAGAAGCCTCTAAAATTTTCATGCCTCAGACCTGGCTATTATTAAAAAGAAGAGTAAGAAAATTGAAATCATGAAGTTGTGACCTTAAATAATTATTGCATTAATTAAAGGGAATAAGTTAAGGACTAGAGATCAACCGTATGAATGACCTCTACAGTGTTCATATTATAAGTTGCTATAGGAGTTATCTCCGTTTCTAAACCATGTAGGTCACTGCAAATCATTCACCAAGATAGAATGCATTTTCTGAGAAATCAGCTGAAGTCCAATATTTGCCACAAGTTCATGAAAGCAAATGAAATTCCACATTTGCAGAAAAATCTGCAAGTGTGGTCAGCATCTGGTTTCATTTAAAAAAAACGTAATTATTGCATTTAAAATCCAGAGGAAAAAGCACAGTTGTGATCTGAAATGGACATGGGTTAAAAGTTTTATTTTAGTTCTTTTTGCTTGCCCATGTTAGTACTGTATTTGTTACATAAAAAAGAAGAAGATAAAAAGACTGAAGTGAATGTATAGTTTAAAAATCTGAATACTATGTCAGGCATATATACACTGTACTATAATTTATGAAAACAATTTCATCCTTTTTTCAGCTCTTTACAGATACAGTTCCAAAGACAGCAGGTAACAGCCAATTTTATATAACAAAGTAATATACCAAAAAACCTTATGCTGTGCATCAGATAGGTTTTACATCTAGGTATCGGGGCTGCAGAGTTTCAGGTTAACAGTGTGCCAGTGCCATTTCCTGCATTATTTTGTTTGTTAGGCACATTGTTTTTTATGGTCAGAGGCCAACTCCCTTCCACTCATTAAGTTTCAGAGTCAATCACTATTTTAAAAATATAACCATGCACTTCTAAATATTTAATGTATTTATAACAATTGAATGGTTCGACCATTAGATTCTATAATTTTGTACTAATGAAATGACATTATAGATTTTGGTGAGTCACAGTAGCTCACAGTAGATCAAGCCACACTACAGCAAGGTCAGCTTTTTTTGCCTTTGCTTCCTGGATTGTGTTCCAGATCTTGTTAGGGAGCTGCGGTAACTCCGATTGTAGAATGTGGGACTCATAATCCAAGTGTCGCGGGTTGGATACCCGCCCGCTGCTGCTGTGTGTCCTTGGGGAAAGTGACATAGCTCCCATTTCCTTGGTATGATATGGCTATTAATGTGTTTAAAGTGCCACCAATTTTTCAAGTCTTGGTCACCGAAATGTTTATTTTGTGTGTGATATTATATAAACGTATTGGATCAAATGTCTTTATGACCAAGACTATGATGTCCCACTGTTGAGCTCTTCTACACATGGCACATACACCTGCCAATTATTTAATAATATTGATTGATTCTAATCTTGGCAGATGAAGAATGCCTGGTCTGAAATAGTAAAAAAACTGTGATAATCAGAAAACCATTGGGAAACAGGTTCCTATGGATGGAACAACTAAATGACAACGTGTCAATCCGATAAAAACAAAATAATGTAAATGGCCAAAAGGCAGATGACACTGAACAGTTTCTTAAAAAACAATTGAGGCAAGAATTAAATGGTATGTAGGAATTGATGTATGTAAAATTGTCATATTGAGAGAAAAAAATAACCACTTTCATTGAATAAATATATCAACACATGAAAGTTTTCCATAATTCAGCATGTTCTTTTGTTTACTGATCTTTCATCCAGATGTTTGAGAATTCCAATCTGATTTTTACTACCCAGCCCATGGTTTTGAAACTCTGGCCCCAATTTATTAAGCTGATTGGCCATTCAGACCTCTGGCATAAAAAGTAATCTGAAATATGGGGTTTGTAATTAAAATTCCAAGCCACTGGTGATTTTGGAAAAGTGACTTGTCCTGACCAATTTTTTACTGTCCCATTATTTGTTTTCATAATTTCTTCATTTTTTAGTCATCCAAGCTAGAATCAGAAAAGGGCAGCATTTGTAATCATGTGTGTAATACTATTATATAGTTGAAAGTACATATTTTATTAATGGTTGATACACATATTTTTGTGCTTTGAATTGCTTATATTCAACACATGGCTGGAGATTCTTCTGCCAAGGTATGCTTGGTCTAGCATGAACACTAAATGACTTTTCGACTATTTTACTTCTCATGAACCAAATCATGATTCGTATAACATTCTATTTCATGCTTTTTTAGATTTAAAATTCAGTTTTAAATAATGTTTAGTATTCTAGCTTGTTCATTTGTGTCTTCTTGGTAAATATGCTGCAAAGATTTCTATCCTTTAAAACACAGAACTTCAATTCAATGTGAAACTAACTAATGGTGCCATATGATCTTAGGGAACTTTATTCCAATAATACTTGTAAGTAACAAACAGAATTATTATATTGCAGCCTGAATTTATAGTATGCTAGATGAATAAACATAAATTTATTTCATATTAAGACTTGTAAAAAAAAAAGTTTTTTTTTCTTTTCATACTGAGAACACTACAACAACAGCAACTTCTACCACTATTTAAAAAGGCAATCTCTGTTCAAAACAAGAACAGAATTGTATAATTACTGGTTATTTTAGTTTATAACATTAATTTTTTTATCTGCTATAAAGGGATATCGATATCTGAAAATAGATTGCAACCAAAATTACGAGTAACAAGGTTTAGGAGGTTACAACCCATGAACCTATGTGTTAAAAATTCCCCAAATACTCATTTCATGATGAAAAATTCCCAATTTTAGGGATGGGGGCCCTAAAATTTTGTTGTTGGAATCGTCTCTGCATCATACCATGATGTAATGTTTTATCAAAGTAGCTTTTTATTTCTTATGAGAACAAGTTTTCCAAAGTTTATTTACTAGAGTATTTGCCTTTCTTTGCCACTTAATTTTGAACTCTCTTCAGGGATTTGTTTATGTTCCCAAGGGTCAAAATTAGCCCAAGTCCCGTTTATAAAAGGCTCCTTTCCCGAAAATAAAGTTTTAAAAATTAATTTTGAGCTCTCCTGGTCATAAGGTTAAGTGAGCTTTTGGTATGCCCAGCATCTAACATGCATAGTTCATCAACATTTGCTATTTCCAACTTCTAAAAGATAACCATGTGACCAGTTTCACCCAAGCAGAGAACATCCTGGCTTGAAGGGCATTCACTTTTACACAAATGATGCCAATCCACCATTAAATATGGTTGCCATTACTAAAAATAGAAAACCTAAACAACTTATTCTCAAAAACCACTAAACAGACCATGACAAAATTTGACAGAAAGCATTCTAACATAAAGTGCTTTCAGTTTTGTAAAATTATGCCAATTTGCCATCAAACATGGCTGCCGCTTATGAAAAATGGAAAAACCCTTAAGAACTACATCAAAAACAAACACTGAACAGAACTTGACAAAATTTTAAAGAAAGCATCCTAACTTGAGAGCCTCTCAGATTTATGCAAATGATGTAAATCCACCATCAAATATGGCTGTCGTTACTAGATGTAGAAAAACATCAAAATAATATTGACATGGATTGTTTTGTATGCCTCTGCCATAGAATTGACATGGATTGTTTGTATGCCCCTGCCATAGAATTTACATGGATTGTTTGTATGCCCCTGCCACAGAATTGACATGGATTGCTTTGTATGCTTCTGTCATAGAATGAACATGGATTGTTTTGTATGCTTCTGCCATAGAATGAACATGGATTGTTTTGTATGCTTCTGCCATAGAATGAACATGGATTGCTTTGTATACCCCTGTCATAGAATTGACATGGATTGCTTTGTATACCCCTGCCATAGAATGGACATGGATTGCTTTGTATACCCCTGCCATAGAATTGACATGGATTGTTTTGTATACCCCTGTCATAGAATGGACATGGATTGTTTTGTATACCCCTGCCATAGAATGGACATGGATTGTTTTGTATACCCCTGCCATAGAATTGACATGGATTGTTTTGTATACCCCTGTCATAGAATGAACATGGATTGTTTTTTATGCCCCTGTCATATGACTTGGATTGTTTTGTATGCCCCTGTCATAGAATTGACATGGATTGTTTTTTATGCCCCTGTCATAGAATTGACATGGATTGTTTTGTATGCCCCTGTCATAGAATTGACATGGATTGTTTTGTATACCCCTGCCATAGAATGAACATGGATTGTTTTGTATACCCCTGTCATAGAATTGACATGGATTGTTTTGTATGCCCTTGTCATAGAATTGACATGGATTGTTTTATATGCCCCTGTCATAGAATTGACATGGATTGTTTTGTATGCCCCTGTCATAGAATTGACATGGATTGTTTTGTATGCCCCTGTCATAGAATTGACATGGATTGTTTTGTATACCCCTGTCATAGAATTGACATGGATTGTTTTGTATGCCCCTGTAATATAATTGACATGGATTGTTTTGTATGCCCCTGTCATAGAATGGACATAGATTGTTTTGTATGCCCCTGTCATAGAATGGACATAGATTGTTTTGTATGCCCCTGTAATAGAATTGACATGGATTGTTTTGTATGCCCCTGTCATAGAATGAACATGGATTGTTTTGTATGCCCCTGTAATAGAATGGACGTGGATTGTTTTGTATGCCCCTGTCATAGAATGGACATAGATTGTTTTGTATGCCCCTGTCATAGAATTGACATGGATTGTTTTGTATGCCCCTATCATAGAATGAACATGGATTGTTTTGTATGCCCCTGTAATAGAATGGACGTGGATTGTTTTGTATCATCCTTGTCATAGAATTGACATGGATTGTTTTGTATGCCCCTGTCATAACTATGACAGGAAATATAGTGTTACCAACGTTCATAGTGTCCAGTCCTGTTCCAGGTGTCACAAATTTTCTTACTGATCAATAAATTGTGATGGACTTCATGAGTCCAGATGAATAAATTGTGACGGACTTCATGAGTAAAACAAAATTTGGCATGAGGCTTTACATTAAGAAGATCTAGGTCAAATTTGATTTTCACCATTTTCATACAAAAATGTACAGAGTTATGGTCCCAGTTTAACTCTGAACTTTGCCCTTCAGTTGCATCGCTTTGGCAAAGGCATTCATGTCATATGGACCAAATTTCTTGACTGTTGATTGCTTGTGAAGAAATTATAATCAGGGTTCTCTGGGATGCTGAAATCTGCATAAAAGTATGCATAATTTTACATTTTTGGACACGTGAAAATTCCAACAGCTGTTTATAAGACACCTTTTAATTGATTGTTGTTGCCTAATGATAATTTTTAACAAAAGACTAATTACATGCACGTGTGCTTTGACCCCTATCTTTGATAAGCATTACTCAGCAGTTTTAATCCATCATATTAAAAATTCTCTCATGATGTTTGGAACACTTGCATGTTATCATATACTGTATTTAGAAAAATAGTGCCAAGATGTTAAGATTTATTTTGTGTCAGACAAATATGAATTCCTATGTTAACAAGATTTTAAGATTTATTTTGTGTCAGACAAATATGAATTCCTATGTTAATCGTCATACATCGTCATAAAATCAACTGTTTTTCGGTGTCATGTACAGATATACCTTTGTTTTCAAGTGATTATCATGTGTACTATTCTGATGGCAACTTTACATAATTTCTTTGGTGTCAAGCACAAGGCTGTAGATGAGCACGATTCTTGCGAGACAACCAGACAGAAATTAGTAGATGCATCTAGTTTTGATAAAGAAAACTGAACACAAAAAGAGACAAAGATTCGTGGAATGAATCATGGAATAGGATATTCCCATGGGCCGAAAAATGAGAAAACAATGGACAATTTTTAGCTTGATGAACATGGTGTTGTGACTGTGGAATGAATACATGTGTAATGCAATGGCAACCCATTATAATTGCCATATTCCCAGACAGTGTTGGTGGGTTTTTAAGACTCAAAAAGTGTGTTTTGAGGTCCCAAGGGGGTCAGTGCGCATGACCCCCCCCAAAAGCGACTGCATCCAAATGAGAATAAGTTATCTTTTCAAATCAGCCTATAGCAAATGACTGGAAATTCAAATTTGAATAAAAAGAAAATACCATCTGTTTTCTGTGAAGCATTTAATATACTTACAAAAAAGAAAAGAAAAAAAAAAAATGGTAGACTTAGAATTGTCAAATAACATCACCACAAACATGGTCACAACCTCACAGACATTAAATACAAAAATACACCAAGTTTCTGTCTTTAAAATGGATTGGGCAATGAAATGTAGTTTTAATTACATGTAGTCTTTCCTGCTTTCAGTAGTCGGTCTGATGGTAATGCAAGTGTCATTTGTGTTCACAAATATGCCTACACTTTTCCTTCGCGAATGTGCATCCACGTGCATCGATGTTGGCGCAAGCAATGGCCAAAGTCACTAAAAGTGATAAAACCTGTAAGATGACAATGAATATCCATTTCAAAACAATGAATCTGGCAATGAAAACATGTAAGGTTTGTGGTAGTCGTCCGAGTTGCTAAAGTCTTTGACCGCCGCTATTGTAACATATTTTCGAGGTTAAAGTCACGCCTACGGCAGTGAAGATTTAATTTATTCTCAGGTTGAATTAATGATAAAAGGTACCAATTTATGCAGATACACAATTTGTCATTTGATTAATGATTTAATACTTTTATATTATTAAAATTCCATGGTGCAGTTCATTTCAGGTTTACCAGATATTCAAACATGTTGATGTTTTCATGAGTTACTTGATCACATGATAAAATGTTTATTGCAATCATGTAAATTTCCAAGGAAAATATGAGAAAGTTAAGATGGCAAAACTATCAAAGCAGATAAGATTATCTCATTTTTCTAGCACTTCTAGTGAATTATGTACTACAATATTCCTTTGTTCCTTTAAAATGTTGTGTGTCCCCCAATTCTGGAGGGTGAGGGACACAGTGTCCCCTGACCTTTGGATCCTAGGTGCAATACTGCATTAGAGATTGTTGTTCAACCCATCAAAATTATCATGTTTTGAATTTTATATATGGAGTAAAAATCCGACTTCAAAGAAACGTTGCCGCTGATCACAAACTTTAATAAAGACGGCTTCAACATTCTCATTCAATGCAGTCAGTGATGTGTATGTAATAACATTTGTTTTTTAACACGCATCTGTTTGATGTATTTAACTTCAGACAAATTGGGTTGTTCCACTAAGTGTACTTTACCTATGCAAATTAGCCTAATGGGCTCTCCCTCAGCAGTGCTAAAGGATTTGACATAACACATCACCCTTGCTATTGTGAGCTAATTCAGTAACTCTCGGAAAGGTGTCTGTTTGTCGCTGACCGCCTCACCTTTTAATTGTCTCTAAAACATCTGTATAAACTGCCCCGATGATAGTTTTATATGAGCTTTGAGCAAGACTATTTACTGTTTATACATACCACAGATTATGGGCATATATTATTGTGATCAAGAATTTTCTTTTTTTTGTGGGAAAATATTTTTTTTCGTTAAGATTGCTGAAAATTGTGTTTTTCAAAACACGACCATGTCGGGGGGTTTGGGAGTACAAAATCGTGTTTTTCGCGTGACACGTCGTGTTATGGCATGTATGACCCATGGAACACTGAACTTGCAAAGTTCAACAGAGTCACATCAAGACAAAGGACTGTGGATGTTTAAAACAAGAAACTGTAACAAAATTGATGATGGTCATGGAAGAAAGTCCAGAACTTAAGGATGTTTATTCCTAAACCTGCTGTGGAGAAATTTGTTAAAGTTTATATAAGAATAAAGTGAATGTAGTATGTTTTGTTGCTTAAAGATGAAATAAAAAAGTGACGTGAATGGAATATAGTGATTCATTTTTTCTTCCAATGTTTTGGCAAATCTATGTATTTGAAATGGAATTAAGCCAATTCAATAAATTAATATAGAAAAAAAGTTTAATCTGTTCCTTGATTCCTTCTATTTGCACACAAAACTAAGGAATGGCAAGGCAAAGGCATTGAGAATTGTTACAGTTGTAACATCACAAACAATCACAATTATCATGGTTAATTTTTCATTGGTTTATTATAATACTAAATATGTCACAATGATTGAGCATTAGCAGTCGAATGAAATATATATTGGTGGCACAACAATACACATGATGTTCGGAATTATTGCAAGGGAAAAAAAGTATTGTCGTTGGGACTGCAAGTTTTAGTGCTGGGACTGCAACTTTTTGCAGCGAAGCAGTCCTGGACTGCACCTTTCAAAATCCTGTGGAGAACCCTGTATAATGTTAGTAATTATGTGGGATGTAATTAATAGTTTCTCTTTCCTTTTAAATAGAAAATTTCAGAGCTCTGTGCACAGGAGAGAAAGGTTTTGGTTTCAAGGGATCTGCATTTCACAGAATTATCCCAGGCTTCATGTGCCAAGGTGGAGACTTCACTGCTGGCAATGGAACAGGAGGAAAGAGTATTTATGGGGTGAAATTTCCCGATGAAAACTTCAAACTGAAGCATACCGTTCCTGGTAAGTTGAGAAATCAGTTGATTAATATTATTCACAGGTTTTATTTCAGCTCTGAAAAATATGCCTATTAGAGACATACTGACATACTGTTTTTGAATGTATTCCCAGGGAGTGAAACAATATACCCATGTAGTGCAGTTCTTCATTTTACAGGCCCTACATATACTGTATATACTCGTGTATAAGTGGATACCAACTGCAAACTGCATAGACCTAGATCTGCCGTTGCATAATGCAATGGCAGATCTGGGTCTATGCAGTTTGTAAGGACTACACAGTAGAACAAACAACATAGATCCTGTTTGCATTTGGACCTGGCTTATACACGAGTATATACGGTAGTAAAGGTAGTTTTATATCAAGCTGCATAAATCTTTTGATTATTTTCTCTCTCTCAGCCCCCTCTTCCATTTCTGGGATTGAGATATTGGTTTTGTGATGTCCAGACAGCCATCTGGCCAGTCGTCACACTTGTAAGTAAGATTTCGAAACAACTATTGAGCCAAACCAGACCAAAGTGTATATTTAAATAGTTCGTGCTGTTGGTTTTTTTCTCAGCTTTATGTTGATGAGACCTTGAATGAGTGTGATTCTGAGCCTTCTTAGTCATTTAGATGAGTTATGGCCCCTGATTGCCTAACCTCCTAACTTTGGTTTCTGAAGATAACTTTACAGGAAATGGGTGGATTGCAACTATATTTTGTATACAGCGTTATATTGCTGAGACCTACAACAAGTTCGATTTCTGGCATTTCATTTCATTATTTACAGGAGTTATGGCCCCTGATAGCCCACCTTGCTAACTGTGGTTGCTGTGGCATAACATTACTAAAGATTGTTGCATTTCAATCAAATTTAACTTGCAGATTCACATTGATTAGATGACAAACCAACTCGGTTTCCAGCTTTCAACAAACTCATTTACAGGAGTTATGGAACCTAATGAACCATCCACCGGAGTTTGGTTTCCACAGTATAACTTTATCAAGGATTGTTGGAATTCAGCCAAATTTTAGTTTGATTTCAACCATTCCATGTTATTTACATGAGTTGTGGCCCCTGATTGCTTGTCCCCCTAACTTTAGCATAACTTTATGATGGATTGTTGGTGTTCAGCCAAATTGTCTTGCAGTTTGTTTTTTCATTAGACCTTGAATGATTTTGGATTTCGAGTATTCCACATCATAATTTACAGGAGTTATGGCCCTTGATTGCACATTTTCTTGACTTTGGTTTCACAGCACAACTTTACTTAGGATTGTTCGATATTAACTCAATGTCGCATGCAGCATTATATTGATGAGACCTTAAATGAGCTTTATTTCCGACCTTCCATGTTATCAATTTCAGGACTTATCGCCCCTGATTGCATGTCCTCCTAAACATTGGTTTCCATAGCATATCTTTACCTATGATTGTCAGATTTCAGCCAAATTTTGCAAGCAGCTTTTTTATTGAGAATCTAAGATGTGTTTAAGTTTCAAATGACTTCTTCCCTTGAGATTCATTGCAAGGTATCTTTTATTTGTGGCATAATTGCACAGTTGTTCCAACACAGTTTTTTATTTTGTGTGCACAGGATCAGCCAGGATTTGAAGTGAGTTTTATGTGCATCTTAAAAAAGCTCAACTCTAGCATGAGTGTGATTGCTAGCATTATACCAGTGTATCATTTTGTAGAGTTATGGACCATTATTGTTGGAGTCCCCCACCCCCACCCCCACCCCACCCCCCATTTTATTTCTACAGAGTATCTCTGTTTAAGGCCAAGCTAAACAAATTGTAGCAGGCAGGACCCTCTGTTATGCACAGATTGCTAATAGCTGTAGTATTACTTAGTAATAGTGTAGTTTATGTGGTAAAATTTAATTTATAAATTAAAGTTTTAAAACCTTGTATCAGTGTGTGTGTAGGGGCCCTATCATAAACTTACTTCTGAATGACACAAATTTTGTTAAAGACAATCATAAGTTGTATGCTGTATGTTTTATTATATTGGGGGAATACTATTCTTGCTGCATTTTCAGCATTATTAGCATCATCAATGGTAAAAGGTATGGCAAATGAATTTCTACCAAAGAATATTTGTGTCGATGAAATTTTTGGCAGAGGCTTATGAGCTTGCAAACTTGCCAATACAAGTTACCATATACTTACAAGTCAAGTCCAACTGCAAACTTGCCAATACAAGTTACCATATATACTTACAAGTCAAGTCCAACTGCAAACTTGCCAATACAAGTTACCATATATACTTACAAGTCAAGTCCAACTTGCCAATACAAGTTACTATATATACTCACAAGTCCAACTTGCCAATACAAGTTACCATACATACTCACAAGTCAAGTCCAACTGCAAACTGCACAGACCCAAATCTGCCATTGCATAATGTGCTGGCAGATTTGGATCTATGCAGTTTGTTAGGAGTAATAAGTAGAACAAAACATTATAGACCCTGATCTGCCGGCACATTATGGGATGGTAGATCAGGATGGATTCTACTTATAAGTGAGTATATATAGTAGCTCATCAAAACAATTCTACATGCATATTTTTCAGTACAAATCCGTGACACAGTTTATTGTATACTTTAAATGATATGAAGATATAAAAACATTGTTTTTTGGAGCCATCATTGAAATAATAAATGTAATGTTACAAGTTAAAAATTAAATTTTTGTTTCACCTGTGAAGCATAGGTGAAGACTTAGGGATCATGTTTCTGACAGCATTGTTGTTGTGGTGGTTTTTGTTGATGTTAAATTTTTGCATTTAGTTCAGTTTGCAAGCTTTGGCATTCTTTGCCACATAACCTCTGGCCCAATATTTTTAAATACACAGTTAATAACCTATACTTATAACGCAAGCAAGAAGGTGTAGAAATTTGGCAGATATTTTTTGGCAGATCACATTAAAACATTTCTGGCTTATTCAATTTTGTTATAAAAAAATATTTTTAACTTGGTTAATTATATGTTTATAGTAATATATCACTTGTGTTATTGAAGTGACATGTCATATTGTGAAGGAGAGCATCACTAAAAACTTTTTTATCAAAATTATTAATGCTACAAATACATAATTAATGCTACAAATACATTATTAATGCTACAAATACATAATTAATGCTACAAATACATAATTAATGCTACAAATACATAATGCTACAAATACATAATTAATGCTACAAATACATTATTAATGCTACAAATACATAATTAATGCTACAAATACATTATTAATGCTACAAATACATAATTAATGCTACAAATACATAATTAATGCTACAAATACATAATTAATGCTACAAATACATAATTAATGCTACAAATACATAATGCTACAAATACATAATTAATGCTACAAATACATTATTAATGCTACAAATACATAATTAATGCTACAAATACATTATTAATGCTACAAATACATAATTAATGCTACAAATACATTATTAATGCTACAAATACATAATTAATGCTACAAATACATAATTAATGCTACAAATACATTATTAATGCTACAAATATATAATTAATGCTACAAATACATAATTAATGTTACAAATACATTATTAATAGGTGATCTTGCATTTGATTGGCTGAGATAGTTACCTCATTAGAGACAATATTTCTCATCCAGTTTTGATAAAACTTGATAAATAGGTTTATATCATCCAGTTTTTAGATGAGTTTGATTATAAGTGAGAGCTACACATTAATTCTGAATTGACATTATATAAAGGTTGGGAGATGATTTACAAAAGGATTGTATTCTTACAATGCTTAGTGAAATGGTCAAGATACGTAATTGAGTTACCAATTTTCGTGGTTGGTACAATCCTCAAATTTAAAGACCCAAAGCAGAATTGACCTTCTTTAGAAACAACATTCTCCAGTCCATGAATTTAAGTACCAAAGAAAATGTCGTTTTTCACAAAACTGAAAACTGTTATATACTGTATAAATATACTCACTTATAAGCCAAGTCCAACTGCAAACTGCATAGACCCAGATCTGCAATTGCATAATGTGCCAGTAGATCTTGGTCTATGCAGTTTCTTATTAGTAATCAGTAAAGCAAACAACATAGACCCTGATCTGATGGTGCATTATGCAATAGCAAGGTCTGTGTTGTTTGCAGTTGGACTCGACTTATAATCAAGTATATATGGTACAAAAATAAATGAATTCATAGCTTTTTTGACTTTGCTTTTTCATTAGACACCCTGGCAATTTTCACACATAACAAAAAAATTCAATATGTAATGACTTTATGGTCATTGATCCAATATTCATTGTTAACACTAAACTGCTGTTGAATTACAAGGTAACATTTTCAAAATGAAAACTTCACTATTATTGAAAATTATATGCTAATGACTATTAGTGATTTGATTAGTAATAAAATCCCACTGTGCCTGCGTTCAGTGCTTGATAAGCATGCCCCTACAACCTCAAGTCTAGTTTCTGTGAAGAAATGTGCTCCATGGTACAGCAGCATAAGCGACAAGCTATGTGCTGCAAAGAGGGAACGCCGTAAAGCCGAGAGATTGTGGCTGTCATCTGGTCTGACAGTACATAAGCAGATTTATGAAGCTGCCAAAAGGAATGTCACCAATATAGTGCATGCAGCAAAATCCACCTATTTCAGTACAGAAATCACTGCAAGTACCAGCTGCAAACAGCTTTTCTGCATCACAGACAAATTATTAGCGAAGAACAAATCTACACCACTTCCAACCACAGTCTCCCCAGACAGTCTACCAGATCAGTTTGCAAATTTCTTACACGACAAAGTGAAAACTGTCAGAGATCAAGTTGATGGCATCACACAATCTGACCCATCTATAGGTATAGCTACGATAAAGAATTTGAACAACTTCCATTCACAACATTTCAGCCTGTATCTATGAAATTTCTACGAACAGTTCTAAAGAAGTGCGCCCCAAAGTCATGTGAACTTGATACAATTCCAACATCACTGCTATTTGAGTGTTTCTATGCTGTATTGCCTGCTCTGACCAATGTCATACATACTTCTCTTTCTACCGGTGTTTTTCCCTCACTTTTTAAACTGCTATTGTAAAGCCCCTTTTGAAAAACCCAACTTCTGACCCCAACAACTTGCAAAACTATCGCCCTGTCTCTAACCTCTCATTCATGTCAAAAGTCCTAGAAAAAGCTGTTCTGTCTCAAATAGCATCTCACTTAAATTTACATAATCTCATCAGTAATTTCCAGTCGACTTATCGCCCCTCTCACAGCACTGAAACTGCCCTCCTAAAAGTTGCTAATGACCTTCTTTCTGCTTTGGACGATGGTAAGATTTCAGTTCTCACACTCCTTGACTTATCCGCAGCCTTTGATACAATTGACCACAATATCTTACTTCATCGTCTGCAGAATGTTTTTGGCATCCACATTACTGCTTTATCATGGTTAAAGTCATACCCAATGGAAAGAAATCAAATTGTTTAGTAAATTATAAACATTCCAGCCCAGATAATCTTTGTTACGGTGTCCCTCAGGGTTTGGTTCTATGATCAGTTCTCTTTATTCTTTACACACAGCCATTATCAAGCGTTATAAATCGCCACCCTGTGTCCCACCAGATGTATTCCGACGACACTCAACTGTACAAATCTAGCTGCCCAAATGAAGTCACTTGCATCATCCAAAGCATAGAGAAGTGCATCTCTGATGTAAAGTCATGAATGAGGTGTAATAAGCTACAAATGAACGATGATAAAACTGAAACCATGCTTGTTACCCCGCAAAGAATTTCTCAAGCTCTCCTGTTACCAGAATCAATTAATATCAGAGACACCCCATTAAATTTAGACAATCACTTAGAAATCTAGGTGTTACTTTTGATAGCTCCCTCTCACTACACCAGCACATCATGAACACTTGCAGAGCAGCATACCTGGAGCTGAGATGCATCAGCACTATTCGCAACCTTCTCACAGTTGATGCCACAAAAACCCTTGTGTGATCATTAGTACTCTCTAGACTTGACTATTGTAATGCTCTTCTTTCTGGTCTGCCACTGTGTCTTCAGCAGAAACTTCAAAAGGACCAAAACACTGCAGCAAGAATCATTCTTAGAGCACCAAGAATGGATCATACCACCCCACTTCTTCACAAACTTCACTGGCTAACTGTTCGCAGTAGAATCAAGCACAAAATCGCTTCTCTGTGTTATACTACGTTGACTGCTTCTGGTCCGAAATACCTCTCTGATCTCACCCACATGTACTGTCCTGCTAGAAGCTTGCGCTCATCATTGGACACTCGTAAACTTAGTATTCTCAAGGTTAAAACTAAGTTATATCGACAACGTTCATTTGCATATCAGGGCCCAGCTACATGGAATGAACTGCCTCTTGATCTCAGACACAAAGAGACCACGATCACATTCAAGGGTGCTCTCAAGACACATCTTTTCCACCAGCAAGAATAAATTTGTCATCCAACCATTGGCCATTAGTGTTAGATTGAAACTGTATTGTAAATTCATGTTTCATGTTGTTTTGTGTGTAATAATTCATTTGTCTTTGATGCCGTTTGTGAGATATTTTCATGTTTTTATATATTGTCTGTATGCAAACTGTTTTTAATGCCTTTATGTGTTAACGTTATGTTGTAAAGTGCTTAGAGCTTTTTAAAAAAATAAGCGCTCTATTTATTCCACTTTTGTCAATAACTTGCTGAACTGGAGTAGTTTGGTGTCTCTAGGAAATATTACATGTGCTTGATATCACTTTTGATAATTTAGTTTGAAAAAGGAAAAACAATATTAATATCTGTATAAATTGCCATAATTGACATTTCACTAAATTACTTCTGTGATAAATTTTCTTTTGCAGGTATTTTATCCATGGCAAATGCAGGTCCTAACACAAATGGCTCCCAGTTTTTCATCACTACTGTACAAACAGAATGGTAAGAAACTTCAGTTAATATAAAAATAGCATCAGCTTTAGTTGTGCCTGTAATGTATAGGCAAGCTGATACAATTTTTCCAACAGTGCTGTTGTTGCTTTTTGGCATTGTTGTCATTGGTATTAGCACAGGTGTCAACAGTAAGTTTTGGCATTGAACTCAATTTTTCTGAAATTGTTGCATGCACAGTTATGAAACTTGATGAATGCATTCACCTTGAGAAATATGACTTACCACTAGAAAATATATGTCATGGTGATCTACCATATATATTCATATCTAAGTTGAATCCAACTGCATAGACCCAGATCTGTCGTTACATAATGCAGATCTGAGACTATGTAGTTTGTTAGGAGTAATCAGTAGAACAAACAACATAGACCCTGATCTGCCAGCACATTATGTAATGGCAGATCAGGGTCTTTGTTGTTTGCAGTTGGAACTGTATTATAAGTGAGTACATACGGTACTTTGCAGGTTAATTTTAGAGTCAGGGCTGTGTTTAGGGTTAGGGATTACACAACAGAGGAGCATGGGAAACAGCATTATATAGAATTCTTGTGGTTCTTTGGAATCCAGTACTTGTTCACTACCTAAATTTCGATCCAAACAGTTGATATTGTAAATTCACTTTTATTTGTGGGGTTCCAATTTTTGTTTCTTTACTACAAACCACAAACTAAAAAGAGCAATAATCAACAAGACACATATATGAAGACAGTACCCCTGCAACATGATGACGTCACCAATGTAAACATGTCGGGCTGAAAGCGATGGTCATTCACAACAGTAGTCTTACTTTGTAGATGGATGTAAATCAAATTACCATATATACTCGTGTATAAACTATGTCCAAATGCAAACAACATAGACCCTGATCTGCCGTGGCATAATGCACTGGCAGATCAGGATCTATGTTGTTTGTTCTACTGATTAGTCCTTACAAACTGCATAGACCCAGATCTGCCTGCACATTATGCAACAGCAGATATGGGTCTATGTAGTTGGTATCGGCTTATACGCGAGTATATACAGTATATTCCACCTAATGCCAATAATTATATCGATTATTGTTTGAGATGCATAATTTGAATTATCTGTATCAAAATTGCTTCATGTAGTTTGATGTAAAACTTTTAACTGACCATGTGTTTTGTCTCTTCTAAGTCAGACTTAATCAGTATTATTTTCACTTTTTCTCTCTACTGTAAATATGAAAAATTAAAGTTATAATAGAATAACCTTTGAATATTTTTATATCATTGTTGAAGTATATGACCAATTGCCAGTGGTGATACTTTTGAGGAGTGGAACGTCATGACAGTTTCTATAAGGACTTTCAAGTCAAATGCTGAGTTTCACTTTTATGACTGTATTTTACAGGAACATGATAGCATTTTGAAAAGGAATTTTCTTTTTAGTACTGTTTAGACATACTACTGTGTATTCATTTATTTTTGTGGGTACTTATTATTGTGGTTTTGCAAAACTTGTGATATTTGTCAATACTTAAATTCGGGAAGGAGTAATATTGTTTCCACAGCAAGATCATTGCTCTTTGAATTCCTGGTTTGTAGCAACCATGAAATTCACAGAAAATGGTACCACATGAAAAATAATAATTCACAGTGTTTTTAAAACAATTCAGTGAAGAAATTGGTTCACCTTATAATATTTTTTTTTTTCAATTCAGGTTGGATGGAAAGCATGTAGTATTTGGTCAAGTTGAAGAAGGCATGGATGTGGTGAGAGCAATGGAGAAACAAGGCACTCAGAATGGTCAAACCAAACAGAAAGTAGTCATTGCAGACTGTGGAGAATTATGACTTGCTCAACAATTACAAACTTACAAAGAGTAACTGAGTGACATCTTTCTGTCATTGTAATTGATAAAAATGTTTCATTTAAAGATTTTTTTTTAGCAAACTCTGTAATTTTAGCATTTAGATACTGTAGATAATAACATTTTTGTGACTCTAGAAAGTTTGATTTTTTTTGAGTAGTGGAGACTGTATTTTTCTGCATAGTATTGATGTAAACAAGAAAAGAAATATTAATGTTTTCTTTTGCCAATCAGTGGTCTGTGAAATTTTATATCAATATTCTATCAAAAAAAGAAAGTGTTTTGATTCACTAATCCTCGATTATGCTGAAATATTGTGAAATTTTTAAGTCGATACATTTAGAGAAGAATGAACCATTTCTTGTGTAATCGGCTTTCTTAGGTGATCTTTCCAGATAAGTAATCATTTTAAAAAAAGCTGAAATTCTATCCAGGAGTGGAAAATTAAGGCCATGATAGATAAGGCACTGTAGTTTTACATGGAAAATTATTGTGAATACTGCAGATCATAATAGGGATGCTTACATTAAGTGCAGAAATATATTAAGTTTGTATTGCATTTCTCCCAGCCATCCCTATATTTTATATAAATCAATATCAAATTCCTTCATTTTATATAAATCTCTATAAAATCCCTGGGTTTTTTTCCTACTAAATTTTTGGAAATCGCTCTAATATACCTATATTTCTGTGGGAGAAGCACATGCAATTTTTCTTGAAAGTCTTTTTTTTTTCAGAAGAAAGGATTAAAAAGGACATTGATGGATATACTCAATACATGTGTATTATGTGTGAGTTCCTGATGAGACACAAGTTTAAATTATTGTTTCAGGGAATTATGTTAATACTATTGGCTAATTTGTGTGTTCAAGTACTTAAAAATGTGGTGTTCAATTGGCTAATTTGTGTTCAAGTACTTAAAAATGTGGTGTTCAATTGGTAATATTAATGTCATTATCACTACATTATTTTGAGATTTTTTCTATAAAAAAATGCTATATAAAATCCCTATAATTTTGAAAAATATGGCTGGGCGGCCTAGTATTGCTGATGGACTGGTGCATTTTTGTATATGTATAGTAAATCTGATCATGCTCGAGGGCAGATAATTATATTTTGTACATGTATAGTAAATCAGATCATGCTCGAGGGCAGATAATTATACTTTGTATATGTATAGTAAATCTGATCATGCCCATGGGCAGATAATTATATTTTGTACACGTATAGTAAATCTGATCATGCCCAAGGGCAGATAATTATACTTTGTATATGTATAGTAAATCTGATCATGCCCAAGGGCAGATAATTATACTTTGTATATGTATAGTAAATCTGATCATGCCCAAGGGGAGATAATTATATTTTGTACATGTATAGTAAATCTGATCATGCCCGAGGGCAGATAATTATATTTTGTACATGTATAATAAATCTGATCATGCCCAAGGGCAGATAATTATATTTTGTAGATTTTCATAAGTACCATACTCACGCATAAGTCGAGTCCAGTTGTAAACAACGTAGATCCTGATATACCACCACATAATGCGATGGTAGATCATGGTCTATGTTGTTTGTTCTACTGATTACTCCTTACAAACTGTGTAGACTCAGATTTGCCGGTGCATTATACTATGGCAGATCTGGATCAGTTTAATGTTGGACTGTACACCATAATTCCGCTTAAGCAGCTAAAAATGCAAATGTAAATAAATGGAACAAAATGTTGATACAATAAAACCTAACTTGGAAGACCACCATTTAAGAAGACCACCCGTCATTAAAGACTACATTTTTTTTTCATGCATGGGTTAACTGTGTTAGATAATGTGATGATCAGAAGGGGCAGTCTCTCAAAACAGTACAGTGGTTGCTTATGTTTTTGTTAGTGCAGAACTTTGTGAAAACCTATATGACATTGTATCTGATATGAAAACTATATTTTTAACATTGAAACTGTTGTAGACATTCTTTGCTTGATGTTGTTTGTGCAACAGGTTCTGGTGATAATGTCAAGTGGTCCTTTAAGTGATGGTAAGCCAGGAACGCAGAGCAAACCACCAATTTTGCAAAAGTGGCCACAAACCCCTGCATGTTCTTGCTCAAGAATCAAACCCAGGGCTGCAAAGCTGCAAAACAGGTGTGTAACGACTATCCAAGCTCTACAACTTGGAAGTGTAGTATCCTGAATGCATAATCCTAAATGGTAATTTTCAAGTCTTAATTCTTGCAGTTTTTGTTTTCAGGCCCAGCATACAGTTGAAAATTCAAACCCATGATTTCCATTGTATATTATCAAAGATAAATACAGTTGTATTCAATACCACTTATGTTCTTGGTCCGGTAAATGTTTACATTTCTGGGCTCTATACCCTTTGAAGTTTTAATATGGTTCAGTATCTTTGTGCCTTAACTATTATCCAGGACAGCAGACCATACCGCATCAGTTGAACTTGGTTGTCTGTCTTCAGGACCATATTTCACTCCAGGACAGTGGACCATAACAGCATCAGTTGAACTTGTTTCTCTGTCTTGTGTACCATATTTCACTCCAGGACAGTGGACCATAACAGCATAAGTTGAACTTGGTTCTCTGCCTTCAGTACCTTATTTCACTCCAGGATAGTGGACCATAACAGCATCAGTTGAACTTGGTTGTCTGTCTTCAGTACCTTATTTCACTCCAGGACAGTGGACCATTAACAGCATCAGTTGAACTTAGTTCTCTGTCTTCAGTACCATATTTCTCTGATGACAAGTTTACACTTGATGATATGCCCATTCTCTATATTAACAAAATTCTGACAAATTTTCATGTAAGAAAGTCTTTACCCCATGTCAGATAAAGCCATTCCTAAATTTAAAAAAAAACATTACTAAGCAGGCCCCATGGGCTTATGGAGAAAAATACTGTCGATTTAATATGAGGGCTCATTTCATATGAAATTTATTAAACGAGTTATTCCTACATTTGGTAAGCCCAAAAGAGCAAACAACTAATTTTATAATTTCTCATAAATCAAGTTCAGGATGAGAAATAGAGGATCTTACATGAGTGCTTATTTCAAATAAAATGTATGAAACAAGTTTCAGGTATTTTATTGAACTATAAGATTATGTCAGATCTCTTGCTCAAGGGCTTACAAAGATCAAACTTATGTAAGGAGTGTCAGAGATATATTTTAAAATGATAACAAATGTAAGATTCTATTTATCACATGACAGTAATTAGTCTTTATTAAAAAACACCACAAATTAGTATAATGAAATTGCTTTTAAATACTTCAATATGCCTCAGACATTATTCCTTTTCATAACATGATGTCATTTGTGGCTGGATAATTTCCCTGATTTTTTAATAAATATTCAGAAGATTAGATGGGTAAAATGTGAGTGTGTGGAATGTCATCATGGATTGTGCAACAAAACCACAGCAACCCAATTCAACTGGGTAGCAATGGGCTTTCCATCCATGGATTGTGCAACAAAACCACAGCAACCCAATTTAGCTGGGTAGTAATGGGCTTTCCATCCATGGATTGTGCTACAAAGCCACAGCAACCCAATTCAACTAGATAGCAATGGACTTTCTATCCATGGATCATGCCAGAAAACCACAGCAAACCAATTCAACTGAGTAGCTATGGCCTTGTCACCTTAGCTATGACTCTGAGAACCTAGTCATGCCTCCACCTAAATATGCTAAGTGACTTGGGACAGGCGCTAAGCATATGCTGGAGTGTTAGGGCTACCATACATCCTCTTTTTGCTGGATATGTCCTCCTTTTCAGTCCTTAAATCTCCCCATTGTGTCTTTATATATATATAAAAGAGTATCCTCTTTTTTGAAAGTTCAAATATTGTAACCCTTTGCAGTGTTCCTTAGGCAAAACATGCTTAGCATTTATCTGAAAGCACAAACTTTCACAGACTCTCCCCACCACAACTCATTCCATGATAGGTTTCTCACCTCTGCTGCCTCCTATCTTGTAGATGCACCTTGTTGTGCTTGGGTGACTGCACTTGCAACTCTTTTCTTCTTCTGGATAGTCTTGGATTCGAAACTTGGAGACGAGACGTAGTTCAATATGCAAAAATGGTGTGTGAATGTTTACAGCATTATCCAGCACAACAACAACAACAACAATAAAAACCCAGACGGATCATACTGTGAGTGACCCCAAGAAAGTCTGCTGTGACTTAGTGTTTTATGTGTTGTCTTTGTTAGAAATACAAATTAAAATCTTATTCTGTATAAAATGTCTAGTGTGATTTGTATATTCTCTGAATACAATATATATGTGCATGTATAGTGTCATGGCTGCATTCTCTGTTCTCAATGTGATTGACGAAAGGTTAGCTTGTCAAATTTTGGTGGCACTGTATCTTCACCATCCCTTGAACATGTTGATTGCTGAACCTAGCTGTTCATGAAAAACCGAATTTGTCAAACGTTTGGTTGAACACAAACAACTTTTGTTTGATCATCTTCCAAAACATATCGTGTGGTGTTACAAAGAGTGCCAATCGGCTCACACGTTACTCAAAGAAAGTCAAGGATAATCTATTTCGTTGATATAAGGCATTCCTTGCGAAGACAATGTGATCATGTCTGGCTCCAGTTGAACGCATTTCGTCATCTTTGATGACATATTAGGTAAAGATGAAGAAAAAAAACTTTGGTTTACATGAAAAGGACATCATCGCTACACTGGTATTATTTACATTGCCCAAAACTTATTTCAACAAAGTAAAGCCCATGGCACTATCAGTCTCAATGCTCATTATGTGGTCTTCTTCAAAAGTCCTCGAGACAAATCTCAAGTTCAAGTATTAGCAGCTAAAAAAATTGGGTTCACCATGGCTGAATTATGCCTATGACAATGCTACAGGTTTACTATATGCATGTTCAGTGATCAATTTGAAAGCCACTACCCAAGATTATTTGAGAATTCGTACTGATTTCTTCACAACTGGAGTAACGAGGGTGGTCCAGTAATGTACACATAGCCTTCCTCATGTTCATCTCTCTAAGAAAAAAATATATAAAAACCACATTCATTCACTTCATTCCTGACATTATTCAACATGACTTTATTCCAATCTCATCCTCCGCTAGATTGATCATGCATTGTATGCCATCCGATCGCCTTTGTTGGGAGCAAGTCTCAAAAAACAGTTGCGATGGTTTACTTTGACGGCACTTCAGTTACTGCAAGGAATCATTCACATTCCTCATCAAATGCAACATTTTTTTCGAAAAGCATAAAGTAGCCATGCACAACATGGAGATCCAAAACTCGATACCCAGACCAAAAAATCAAATTGAAACCAATTGGATGTGAAGTTCTAGGAAGAGTGGTTATTGGTTATCTTCTACGCTGCAATCCCAATACAGTAGACAAGGTAAAGAAACGTAGAGAGTTGCAGCTAGTACACACCCAAATCGACATCCGAAGAAGAACAAAAAGAAGACGAAGGCCACGACTACTACTCCAAGAAATAGAGACACTGCTGTTACAACGCGCATGTACTCACGGAAATCTTGACCTGCAGTTAAGCTAACATCTGCAGCCTCACATCCATTGTTGGTGATGCCAGCCAAACCTGATTTAAGACAAGTGTATCCCAAACTGTTGAAGACATCTCCCACATGGATACCCATCTCCAAAGTGGTACCTGCTCCTTCTCCTTCTCCTCTTGCATCAGCAGTGGTTGTTGCTGCTTTGTCAAAACAGTAGCACCATCTAAGATAAAAGTGCAAGACAGAAAAGAGGTGTTACAAAGTTTACTGGATTTGTCCAAACAAGAATGCTCACAATTTAGTTCATAGACAACACTTTCGTTGTCTCATCGTCAAGGGTCCAAAGTCAAGCTGGTTCGACGTCCTGACAACAAGTGGACACGAGTCCCTGTATAAAAGAAGAAAGTTTGGACAGAGGTTACCTCAGTTCTCTGGACAAGATGTCCTCCCTCATGAATTCACAGTAACAGCATTCTTGTCAAAAGATTCATGAAAGGGGGAAAATTCCAATCCCACCTTGTTTAGTCGAACATTTGGATGTATTGTCCGTGGTTCCCAAAGTGAATACACCAATCATTCAAAAGGTTCCTAAAGAAATCATTGATAATGTATGTGAATGTTGTTTGAATGCATTAAAAGGAACTGTTCCCTTTACGAAGACACAGAAACAACAATTAGATGACATTGTCATATTCTTCAACACATGGTGAGCAGAAAAAGTGCTATTTCAACGAGAAGGATTTATTCAGATGCTGATAGCCCTGCTGTTACCCAAAGTTGCTGCAGCAATATTAGGAGTGGTAGCAGGTCCTCTTTTAGAAGTGTTCAGGTGAAAATGAAAAGGACGGTGCCTTCTGGAAGGACATCAATATTGTATACTTTGACCTTGTGGAAGGATGAAAATTAACTCTAGCCCAACAAATGGTGGATGGAACTCCGTTGGTGCTATCAGTGGATATTCCACTTACCACCAAATCCTAACATGACTGAGACAGCTCACTAACAACCAGAGTTAAAATCAATGGTGGGTTGGAGAGACTTGTCAGAATGGAAAAACCTCAACCGTAAGGACAATTATTGCAACGTCTTCAACTGTTTCACCAGAAACCTTTAGATGAAACCACTGAGCCTACTCTCTCAGGGGTCTCAAGAATTGGATCCACATACAGGTTACACAAACCCGTTCTATGCCAGTTGCCAAGAAATCAAATGAAGGTAGTAGGAATTGATCATCAATGGTGAACTGAATTAGCTGATGTTTCCTACTTGGCTTTGTACAATCAATGTTACAAATATTTGCTTGTGTGCTTGATGTGTTTTCAAAATTGGCATGGGTGGTACCTCTGACATCCATAATAGGTTCTGGGTTAATGCAAGCTTTAAAGATCGTGTTGAAACAAAGTAGTCATCACCCTCTGTGATGTCAAACAGACAAAGGTGCTGAATTTCTCTATCAAAAATTTCGAAACAAATTGAAAAAAACTACATATTCATTTTTTCACAAGTGAAAATCTGGAAACCAAAGCAAGTGTCATGAAACATTTTTAAAGAACCTTGAAAGAATGTATGTGAAAATATTGTTCTTATCAACAACATCGATGTGTTACCTCGTCTTGTGAAAGCCTACAGTGAATCGTACTCTACCATTGCAGTATCAGATGTGTCACAGAACAAGTGACTTTCCAAATGAAGTACAAGTGTTTAATTGATTGTTTGGAATCCCTGAGAAAAAAGAAGCAGATCATAGCCCGTCATCGTAGTCATCGTAGTCCTTCTACCTTGGTGTTAAAGACAGGAGATTGTGTTCACATTAGAAAAACAAACACACTTTTGACAAAGGATATTTACCCCACTGTACCAAAGAACTGTTTCGTGTGATGCGACACATTTGTCTAAGTCATCTGCCTGTCTATAATTTTGAAGTTATGAACAGAGAAACTTAAAAAAGGAACATTTTATTTGCCTGAGTTACAACGAGTGACTAAATAATATGATGACCTCTATGATATCGATAGCATCCTAGACCAAATCCAAAGAACACGTAAAGTGGGAAAACGTCGCATCAAAGAAGTGAAAGTGCTTTGGAAAGTATATCCAACAAGTTTTGATTTCTGAATTGCAGCTTAGTAACTCATCGAATATAAAAAGAAGAAGTCATGAACATGCCGGTAAACCTTGTGTCAACTTCGTCAACCTCATCACTCCAGAATCCATCGAAACAAAAACAACAGTGGGTGTGCTGTGAAGAACGTGTTTCTAAAATCAAATTATCATTTTCTGTCAGATCTTTGTGGTGTATTGTGTGATTGGAGCTGCTATTGGAAACTTGAGAGTTTGCAACAAGATAATTGAAACTCCAATCACAGCAATCAAGTCACACCAACCCTTTGGAACCGTTGGAAAGTCATTCTCCTTTGACATCGGGTTACTTCTCGGAGATGAGAAGGATGAACTATGCCTAATCAAGTTTGTTTGATTTACCTACTGACAGCTCTCCGGATATGTTTCACAACAATTTTTGTCATTTCATGGCGAGATTACCTCAAGCTATACAACTTGACCATGAAGCCCATTAAGAAGTAGCTGCTGTAAAAATGATTTATCCAACTCAAGTCTTAAATATCACTGGTGATCTTACCAGTTTCGTCGTAGAAATACTAAACAAACAAGTACAAGTACACTTGGACAAAAAGTGATTTTGGCTTTTGCGAAAAAAAATGCCAGTGCCAGCCAATACTGAATTGAATATGTATGAGACAAGAATTCAAGATGGATATTATTTTAGTGTCCAAAATCTCATCAATATGATTTTCAGCTATCTTCTAGGATCAATTTCGCAAGTCACTCAAGAAAACCAACAGATATGTGATGATCAACTACCATCCACTCTCTTATTGTCTAAAAATGTATTTTTTCTATGGCAAATTTTCTCCATGTGTGTTTGCTATTCTGGGTGGAAACACAGACCTCACTCCAACAAAAGACATCAACATCAGCAACAACCAATTTGTAAAATATTTTCAATGTCTCATCAAATTGAACGAAGGACACAATTTGATGTTTGTGTACTCTGATGTCGTAGAGTATGACGTGGTTGGAAACACTGCTGTTCCATTGTTGAGAGTTGTTCCCTTAAAGTGGTTTCTGCAATAGCTGATTACAATCAAGGAGGAGACACTTGTCATGTGTGCATCCCCGTTATCTTCCGGTCAGTGAGTCATGTTTTGATAGTGTGAATATTAGTCTAAAAAATTTGAGACAAAATATATTCTCGAAAGGAAACGTCACTGTGAAACTTCATTTTCAAACACGATTTTCAACTGAGCTGTAACTTTTGTATCCTGTGTACCAAGGAGTGTCTCAGCAATGAGGACATGGTTTGGGAGGTATGTTCTTGTCACTCTTTTGTATAGTGGCACCCGTCTCAAAACCTTTTGTTCACCAAGAAATTCATGATTGAAAAATGCTGCCCTGTTGCAAGGAAAACAATTCATCCAAAACGTGTTAATTGACCAAGTGTAGTGGGGCATAATATATTGATGCAGACAGGAAAATAGTTCTTTCAACCTAGAGAAACCTGTATCAATTCACCTCACACTCTTGTCTAAGCAGTTGATTCATACTCCGTGCTGCAGCAAGGACAAGACAGGAAGAGACGTAGAAAACCATTAAGACCCCACAGACATGCCAAGAACAAGAAGAGTTGAAGAACCATCAGAGATTAAAAAATTAAAAAAAGATGCAGTGACATTCTTGCAAATGTTGCAAGACAGAACTAGATCTGTTTGCCATGCCACCTACAATAATGAAGATGCAGGAATCCCAGTGGGTATAATTCCATCCTGTGTCATCTATATCAACGTCGGGGCTACCTTCGGGTTTAAAATCAAAGGGTCAATCGAAGACTACATCGATCCGAATGACAGTTACATGTACCTAAAAGTGAAAGTCATCAAAACCGAAAATATGAATCCAGATGCAGATGCTAGATTGACTTCCGTCAACAATTTCATGCATTCTTTGTTCAGTGAATTGGACTTGTACCTGAACAACAATCTGGGCAGTAGCAACGTGGACACTTTTCCTAATACCGAACGTACCTAAAAAATCTACTGACGTACGGAAAAGAAGCCAAGAACACATACTTAGATGCTTGTGTGGTGTGGAAATCGGACACATTGGGCAAGTTCAATGACACAGCCTTGATAGTTGATGATGACGCAGACCATAAAGTAGGATTTAACGATCAATAAAAGAAAACGACAACGTTGTATAGTTTAGATATAATGGATCGCTTACACTGGGACGTGTGGTTACAAGACAATTATTTGTTGAATGGAGTGTATGTATGTCTAATACTGAATGAAGTAGCACTGTTTTTCATTTGATGATTAACCCTAACGAGTACAAAACCAAAATCTAAGAAGTCAGACTGTCTGTGCGACATGTCAAAGTCTTACCAACAGTTAGGAAACGACATTAATCAGACTCTGACCAGAAACACAGCTACGTATCCCATACGATGAGTGAAAGTAAAAACCTCCACTGCAGCTGGATTCGTCTGTTCCAGGGTCAGCTCCCTAAACGTTTGTTCATTGGCATCATCAGCAATGCAGCCCTGAAGGGAACTATTGATCAAAACCATTTCCAGTTCCAGCACTAAAGCGTCACTAAGAAAGAAGTCGCTTGGGATGGCCAGAGGTTGTGCACCAGACCGTTTGAACCTAACTTTGCCCAGAATAATTACCCAAGATCTTACTTGATTCTTTGAAGCCACAGAGCAATTGAATACCAACAGTCTCATGAACATGATCCTGGACTATTAAAAAATTTCACTAATGGGACACGATCATAGATAATCAAGAGCTGGAAAACAGCAGTCACAACAGTCACTGCCAAGTCAAAGTGGTGAAGATATAGCAAAAGAAGACAAAGGCAGTAAAGAAACAGTATTGACATGATGACTGGAACAAGAACAACACTTAGTGTCCTGTTTTCCTCACCACTTGTCTACGAAAATCAACCTCCTGACCAGAGAACATTGTTGCGGTTGTCAAATCGATCATCCTGGTTAAGTACAACACGATCAAAGTTTGATGATGAGTCAAGCAGAAAAGTTGGAGAATTATCTGTAAGAAGCATGGACTCTCATCCAAGAAGCGAAAATCTTGAACGATTGTATTAAAAACCATTTGAAATCTCCATTGACTTACACCAAGACGAAACGCATCTAAGCTGTCTCTTCGACTTTCCTGACGGACCAGTTTAAGCAAAAAGTCAAGTTTGAAATCATTGCCTATCATTCCCAGTGACGTCTGTGGGTGAAACTGAAAAGAAATGAATACCTGGGAACTTTATTACATCCTGACACACAGTTCATACACATTCCCTTCTGACCATGAGTGCCCCCAATTAATGTTAAATTTTCCATTTTGTCTGTAACTGCCCCAATGTAACTTTTCCCTTGTGGCCAGTGCCCCCTCCCTCTTCCCTCATACCGCCCCATATTACTACTGTCAAATCGATATGAAATGGAGATTATGGAAGGAAAAGTAAAAGATAAAGCCGCCAAATATAAATTAACAGTTCATTATCACTTAACTGGAAAGTTCAGAAGTCCTGTACATCAAGAGTGGAATTTGTAATTACAAATGTCCAAAATATATACCACTAATTGTTCATAATTTATCTGGAGACAAGTTACATCTGATTAATAACACCTTAGTAAAAAACGATCCAGATCATGTAGCAATAGTATCAATTAATGAAGAAATATACATTTCGTTTGGTAATGATTTTATAGTCGATAGATCTGAAAGAAGGCAAAGAAGTTCTAGTAAAAATAGCAATCAGATTAGATGGTTATCGCTTTATGAACCAATCACTAGAACAACATGCTAAAAATCTAAACGATAAATTCACTGAAACAATTAAAATTTTGGAGGAACGGAATGAAATTATTTATGAAAAGGTGATCTTCATGACTACTATGTAAAGAAAGATACTTTAATGTTATGTGATATTATGTGACATATTTTTAAGAATTTAGAAATACATATATTAATAATTACAAACTAGACACAGCACATAATTTTGGTGCACCTGGACTATTGGCTTGTGCTGTTTTATCTTTCTTTCTGTTTCAAAACCACATCTAGCCCATCCTTTTTACTCAGCTGCATCATACTTATTACATTGTTCATTTTCCAAACATCATACCCGAAACCCATTCATCGTCCATTTATTAAAATTGTAATTTTTCGAAAACAATTTTAATTTGAATGGTTGTTTTGAATATTTACCTGAGCATTAGACACAAAATAAATATATATTTTGTGCACATCAATAATTCTCTCACTTGTGATGCAATCATGAAAGAAAGTAATTCCATTTTGGTACTTTTCATTAAAAGAATTACGGTAGTCATTGTACCAAAAATAATTGTATCGTACTGAACGCAAATATTCTTTAATTTATAATCCTGACTAGCACCTTCTATCACTTCAAATGCTTTTTTCTAGTGTAACAGTAAATCTAAAATCACGAGGAAGAAATAAAGGATACAACAGGCGATGATATTTTAGTATTTGGAAATCAAGTTGTACTCTAAATTTCTTTCTGAATAGTTTCTGTACCAGTGTTCTGTGCATAAGCCACTCCAGATCATAACTTTACAAGTTTTTCATTACTTTTTTCTTGCTCTATTTTGTTTGTTCTTACAGATTCTGGTAACCGTACATCTTTAAGCACCATAAACATTGTACAACCATTTAAATTTTAAAAATATCATTACTACCATAAGAGATAGTTTTGCCTCGAAAAAAGTATTCTTCCCAAATTTTTAACAACTGCATTATTAGCATCTCCGATTAACCTTCATCTCGAATGGAATAATAAACGACTACCAGGTACTATCAAGTCATTGGGTCCTAACCTAGGTAGTACCACTTCAAGAATTTGTTCAGGTTTGAAACTACTTGGAGTATGTGTAATACATTGATGTGTTGGATTAGGATGTTTAATACCCTGTGGAATTTTTTCTTGCTTTTGAGGAGTTATATATTGTCCGTATGTTGCCATGGTGGTCTATTTAATTAGCTAAATTTTAGAATTTTTCGCTTGCTCACATAAATACTTAACTAGGGCCCATTTCAACGGCAAGTTATCTGTTTATCCGAAGACTGGTAAAAATCAGTTAGTTTAAGTTTCTTAAACAGCGTCAGTATGAGTAGAAGAATAAAGAGAAAAATTTCATCGAAATTATTTAAGTTCCAAGTGACCAAGCCTTGTTTTCTCAATCTTTCATTCAGATAATAGAGTGATTTTGCTTTGTTTTCGTTAAGCTATTTAGTTTTCTTCTGCAATTCTTCTGTAATATAATTATGCCTTATTGTCCCTTCATTTACACCATTTGGATCAAATAGTTGAAACATAAAATTAAAACCTGTGAATGATAAAGCATTAGGAATAGCTCCACCAATCATAATTGCTACTGTTGCCATATTTAGTGCTTGCGCTATTTAATGGTAATACATTTTGATACTATCTCCGGTATCAAATGAGAAATAAAATGCTTCTGCTAAACTGCTAAATATTATCAACTCTTCTCATTGAAAAAGAAAAACTAAAATAACTAAAACAAAATAATAGGTTCATGATTTTTTTATGATTTATTTTTTTTAGTTCCTTTCTTGATATTTACCGTGCAATCCAGAATTTAATTAATTACCACTAATATAATATAAAATGTAATATCTATAATTGTAATGTTCAGGTTCCAAAAAACTTGTATTAAAACCTGATTGCTTTATTTGAATGACATATTGCTGTGAGTTACCTATTGCTTGCAACTTCTATTCAGTAAGACGTAATGGAGCATAGATCCATAAATAGTAGTTATTGTTTGTGGTATCGTGAAACCAGAGAATAAGCCCAATAAACCGTATTTTCTATTGAAACACTCTTTCATATCTAGTATAAAAATATGTCCCATTTGTTATGCCAACCAAGCACTGCAATCTGTTATATTGTGAAAATCATCAATCAGTGCACCTCCACGTATTAGTTCGGTATCTAATTTAAGATAAAAATTCTTTATTTCAGACTGCATGGTCCATACATCTAAATTAAAATATACAATAAAATAAAATATAAAATATAGAAGTATTTTAAGACATAAAAGTTCATAGGTGTCTTTTGTACAAGTATACAGACCCATCTACAAGTACAGAATGTGTCTGTCATTGTTAGGAATAAAATTATGTAAGACATTTAAATAGTAATTTGTTCCATCTATCTATAATCTGAGAACTTAAATGAATATCATAGTTCCACAACGATTTCAAGATACAGTTCTTACTATTAGATATTCGTGTCATCATTGAAAACACATACTTTCTCATTAATTCTTCAAAACTAAATACATTATAGTTTACAAACATGGTAGAGGCACTATTCCATCTTGGAAGGCTTAGTAGTAAACGAAGACTATTATTATAGCCAATAAATAGTTTTCTTTTCATACATTCACTAAAGTTTGTCCACAGAGGAGCACAGTACATTGTGCAACAATAAGATTTGAATAATCTAATCTTGATATTTACAAAACAATTTCTAAATTTACGTAAAAGCATGTTTGTTCTAGTACACAGAAATCTGTAATGTCTCGTCATATCTTCATCATCTGACCGATTGGATTTTAGCATATGACCCAAATACGTATAACTGTCGACATATGCATGAGCATGGCCGTTAAGAATTACAGAGGGAGGAGATGGTAATTTGAAAGAAGTTGACTGAAAAACCATGTAGGCCGATTTTTGTGTATTATATATGATATCATTCTCAAATGCGTAATGTTCACATATCTTTAATAATTTCCTTAAACCTGCGATAGAAGGACTTATCAATGACATATCATCAGCAAAACTAAAATTGTTAAGAAATGACGCATTTAGTGTCAAATGTATCCCCACGTGACACTGTCCCAACTTACGATTTCAATCATCTATGTATATATTAAATAACAAAGGCAAAAGAACACCTCCCTGCCTCACACCATTGGTTACATGAAAGGAATTTGATACTGCACTTCCCCAACGCACATAGTAAAATTGTTTGCCATACCAGTTAACTAGAGTATGAACAATGTAAACGGGTATTTGATTGTCGAGCAACTTTCTAAAGCGTCCAATGATTAATCCTATCAAATGCCTTACTAGAGTCTAAAAAACATGCAAACACAGGGCTACCGTGTTCTAAATAATAGTTGACAGTTTCCTTAAATGCATAGAGGCATAAGTCTGTTGAATGTTGTTTTTTAAAACCAAACTGATTATCAGAAATTGTTACTTCGCATTGTTGTAGTACAATACATTCAAAAATTTTCAAAATAATTGTCGTGAGAGCTATAGGTCTATAATTATTTTTGTCTGCCAGATTACCAATTTTGCTTTTCAGTAGCAGGATAATTTTAACTTTTGTAAAATCATC
The DNA here is from genome assembly GCA_029931535.1 of Margaritifera margaritifera. Taxonomy (NCBI): domain Eukaryota; kingdom Metazoa; phylum Mollusca; class Bivalvia; order Unionida; family Margaritiferidae; genus Margaritifera; species Margaritifera margaritifera. Next base: position 531,813 of record JAQPZY010001651.1, read on the forward strand.
AGGAACAAAGTTATGTACAAACATGCTGTTAAATAGAATCATTAAAAGAACATGGAGTCTATTATCTGGAAATTTAAAATGTTCTATAAATAAAAAATCTGATCCTGTACATTTACCCCCCTTTTGTTTAGCTATGGCACGTTGGATCTCCGACAACGAGATCAGTTCAATAAGATTAGAAGGGGCCTTGCATGCTGAAAGAACATACTCCTTATTCGAATCGTTTTTAGCACTATTGAGTAATGCTTCAAAATGATTTTTCCACACATTGCATATGTTATTTTGGCCATGGTTCCCATCAATGCAAATTGGTTGCCTATTAGAAGTGATAGTAGTATTTTGTTTAACTTGCTTCCAGAATTCACGTTGGTCTAAATTTGCAAATTTATTTGCAAGCATGTCTGCTTTATGTTTTAGTTCTTCTTTCTTACATAGTCTAAGGGCTAATTTATCAAACCTTTTTTTATGATCATTTAACCTGTTTTAGTTCATCAATTATGGTGGCGCTCTCCGGTTTCGTACTTTGCATAGGGTTAGAAATTTAAAGAAAAAGAATTACCCAGGGTTTCCTCACTGGCTGTTCTGGCTATTTAAAAAAGACCTTGTATATCTTAGGCATTGTTAAAAGAACTTTGAATTCCCTTTATTTTGGTGTATGATTGATGGGTGAAATTTGGGTTATAGAGTATACAGCTTGGTCTTACTTAGGATGTGCACCTCTCAAAAAACTGCTAGCTCCGCTTAGTCATTTTCACTTCCTGGACTTCAAAGGTAAATATAAAAAAAAAGAGCCGATAACTTTTTTTACTTTTTAAATATTTTGTAATTTATTCATAGTACTTTCAGAGGCTGGTATTGTCTGCTCTGGCAAAATTCGTTTCCCTATTTTAATAACTGCTGAAAATAGTGCACTTTTGACTAATTCAGGCTGATTTTTCGAGTACTTTAGAGCGGCCATTTTGTCTGCCGTGTGCTTAGATCATGTCCAGTGTCCACAAGTACAATATGTAAAGAAATTTCAGCCACAGTACATGAAAGTAACATAGAGGCATGCCAACATTCTCTCCACTGTGCATGTTGCAAATGCAAAATACTTCATCTTACACCTGTCACTCTCTCAGAAGCATGTATTATCTGTAGAGCGCCCCCTATAGTATTTATTGCAATATTTTTGAAACACATTTCTGTGTTTAATTCAGTTTTAAATATTTCTATGTTTCCTTCTATTTCTGATTTAACTGTATCTATTATTTCACTCAATTTTAAAGTCTTTTTTATCAGTACTAGTACTTATTGCAAGATGTTTCATGATCTGCTTTTGAAAATGTCTGTTTGGTTTGTAAACTTTTGCTCCATATCATTAAAATCTTTTCTTAATCATTTCACCCTTTTATCTACTTTGTCAATACTTCCTTTACCACACCTATATTATTAAGTAGCTCTCGATCTGTATATTCTTTGCCATCTGATTTTGATTCTTCTGTTCCAGCAGTAAGTTCATTTTTAAGAGTTACTAAGGTTTTATCTTTGAGTGCTTTAATCTTGTCACCCATGTTAGTAATACATAAATTGTGTATTATTCTCATAGGTCCAATCATAATTACAATCAAACTTATTTTGTTTTTGTTTTCATCTATCTTTTTGCTTATTGCTGTTAAATCATTATTTTTTTCCAGCTGCTACAAAGCAGTCAGTTTATTTTCCAACTTTATCACTTCTGCTTTAAAGTCATCAACTAACTTTTTTTTTAACTCTTCATCATTCTGTTTCTTTGCCTAGTTTAATTCTTTCTGTAGTTGTTTAGGTTGAGGTCGTACAGTGTTTTAATATTCCAGAGACTATTAATTTCCTCCATGCGAGTCTCTAAGGTAGATATCTCACTGTTTATCCATTGTTCAATGGGTATTACGTATTCTTGAATGTTTGATATTTCTCCAGGTCATTCTCTATCAGTTTTGTAGATCTTGTAAAGCACTGGATATAGTATTTAATTTCCGGGTAAATCTATCTTAAGCAAACAAAATTTTCTTCTTTTGTATCTATTTCTGCAGTTCTGAGATTTTGGTTGCTTTTTCATTTGAGCTTTGTTCAATAGTTGTCAATTTATTATCAACTGTTTCTCTCCATGCCTTTATATCTTTCAAATTATTATCCACCAAAGTTGTACGTATAAGTGTGTCACTTCGTTTTTGTAACAAACAAAGGACTAGCTGCATAAGAATTTTGTACCGGATTTGCTAAATTTATAATACGGTGGTTATTAAAGTTTGGGTCACTACTTATATATTCACCTAAGGTTGTGGTTGCAGTTGTATTATCTTTCTCTTCTATTGGTTTGAAGATATCAATTAGACCTCTCGGACTTTTCTCTTCCTTTTACTTAATGTGAAAGACATGTAGACAATTTACATAGATGAAATCAAATTACCGTACAAATTTTTTTTATAGAAAAATTAAGAGGTAAGAATGCAAACACGAATAGCTGCCATTGAAGCAATTTTGTAGCACTGCTCTGGTCTAGAAAAATGTACAAGTTTTTCATTTTAAGATACCCATAAACTAAGATTCACTCGATGTATGTATAGAGCTCGGATTATTTAATGTAGCAATTTAGAGTTATAGTTGGCTATGTATTCCGTGTAATTATTACTCTGGGTTACTAAAACATGAATTGTGTTTCGAGCATTCAATGTCAGTACTTTTGTAATTTTGTTGTTATTAGCAGTCATTCTGTGTTTGACTTTGTTAATGCACATTTCAAGGTTAAAAACTCCATCCGGAATGAAAACAGGTTTTGTTTCAATCTTATCGTTGATGTAATAGCATATATGATATTTTTTTTTTATGATTTGAAATATTGTAATATCCGACTACAAAATCTGCCATCTGTAATGAATTGAACAATTTACCATCTCTGTTATGAATTGGATTTGAAAATATAAATCTCTTTCTCAGGTTGCCCTTCTACTGTAATATCACTTTTCATTTAAGTAGCGGAAATTGAAACCGTTAAGATTCAAACAACTAATTGATACAGATTTTACGTTTATATCTTTGCTTTTGACTTTGTTACCTCCATTATTATGATTATTTTATATTTGGGTTAAGCTTCTCAAAAAACTCTTTTTCTTTCATTTGTTTTCTCTCCACTAAAACAACATTGTTTTGTTTAGCTCATCAGTATCATGGTGTTCTATGTTACTTACTTTTTTTCCTGATTGCATTTGTTTTTATCTCCTTGTATCTGTTATACTCGGTAACTGTCATATCAAATTCATTGTGATTGATTTCATTATCGCCTATTATTGCTCTACTCACCATAGCACCAATACTGTTTAACTTACTTATGGCAGAGTTTCAATCTCATCATGTTTTAAATCTTTGCAGTATACTAGCTTTTCTTTGAAAGATTTTGCAATAAACCCTTGTAACGTTGCACCAAGACTGCTAAATGGTATAGGAATAATAAATCCTGTCGCTATTTCCTGCGATTCCTAAACTAGCAGCTGCTATACCCATTCCACATTAAACTGTTGCCATGCTAATCTAACCTCTACCCATTTTTTTTTTTTAAAGTATGCTTTTTTATACTTTCTTTTAACACTTCTATAATGTTCATTCTCTTTTATCAAATCATGTATAATTTCGCTGATCGTTTGAAACCTAAAATTAACACCGTTGTTGGTAGGTGGTAATATTTGATAGAATGATGGTGCAGTTGGTATTTTTTTCTCCCATTTAGATGTAATAAAATAGACAGCTTAGACATAGAGTTGGTGCTTTGTAAAAACAAAAGTTGTATAAGATCTATCAGGCTTTAAGTTCGCTTTGTCAATGTTTGCTTTGCCATTGTTGTTACAAGCTAGTTGCTCCTATTTGCCTTTGTTCGATTTGCTTTTCAATTTCAAACTTTTTATCTTTTGGTCTACTAGCACGCATTTATTTACTTAAAAGTGTATTCTAGTATTAACCCTTGTGCTATTAGATAATCAGTTGTAAACAGGGACAATGAAATAGGAATTATACATTTTATGACTTTGTTAATATCTATTTTTTGCTGGTGAATCTATTGACATCTTAAACATCTTTGAAAGCATCATATATTCAACTATAAGAGTTGAATCTAATGTTGCATGGTAAAAGTAATGTTAATTATGGTATTTCTCTAAGTTGCCATCTATTACTGTGAAAATCTAGAACAAGTGGCTTGCTCACTTGTCTCACAGCATTTATGGAAATAGATTTTTCTGTTCTTTTTGTCGAACTATTTTAACTGGTTGTTCTCTTCCAGGTTGATTATCAGATGCTATACTTTTTTTAATAGATCTCTTGAATTGAGCTACTTGTCTGTTTTTCTATTGCAGTTTTATCATGTCCTTATTTAGCTTCTTTCTCTCGTTTTAACTTTACTGCTTTGTCTTTGAAAAATTCTTGTAAATGATTTCTATGTTTTCCAAGTTGAAAGTCTACATGGATCTTTCATCTTTGGTGGAGTTACATTTTCTGTTTGCTCTACAACCTTAGAATTTTCTTCAGGTTTACTTTTACCAAATTCCATTTAATTTGCAACAAAATTAACAGTTAACGTAAACATGATTGTAAGACTAGTTGCAAATTATTCAATACCATCTTTTTAAAAGAAAATTCTTCACTTGAGGTTATTTTAAGCACTTGTTCGCTTATCCAATAATGTTGAAAGGTGAAGGTGGAACAATTTTAGCAGTACATTACAATTTTACTAAAAACAAATGGTGCATAAAAATAAGACATGTCCAAAATGCAACATAAAAAAGTAATTATAGAGTTCAACAAAAATATCTACCATAGACTCTATTACAAGGCATATCTAAACAAAACTGGAGACAAAATAAGAGAAAACATGTAAATAAGTACACGACTGAAAGGTACGACAACGATGAAAAGCACAAATATCGCACTTAGTAAGAGTTAGAATTTTAAATGCAATACAATACTAAATCTGATGCAGTGTTAAAAATGCTTGCTGTTCCATCAATCGAATTTTACTCAAATTGACTGAATTTTACAAAGCCTGAAGGTGTTGATATAAAAGATATAGAATATAGATCATGCAATTCCTTGAACCTCTTTAAAATTTTCTGATTTGGAAGAACAACTAAAACAATGTTTTCAATGATAAATATAAGATATGAACACTAGTGAAAAGCGATCTAAAAATTATAAAAATTTATCACAAAACAATAGAACAACACCATTAAAAAAGCAGAAGCTTTTAAAACCACTAATTGTATAAATGATTAATTAGTGTGTTTTTATCCTCTTTAGTATCAGCTAATATCCTTTTTGTCAATGTTTAGCTATGTGGTAAAGAGATATAATAGTTGCAGCAACAGTTGCTACACCAGCTGTTAAAAGAACAAATGCATCGATTCGACAACATTCAGTACACATTTACTTGGCATTTTTTAAAAATGTTTTTGTTTTCTTCTTACTATTTTATATATAAAATTTAGATTCTTAAATATTATTAACTTGCCCTCAATGCAGAAAGAGTAATTCTAACCTAAATGATAAAAATCCAGTAAAGTATGTTCTTCTGTTGTCATGTTATCTTCTTTCAATTCCGTTGGAAGAAATTTACTCATCAGATATGTCACTCCTAGTATTACTACATCTGACAATGACTGTAATATTTTAACTGATCTTCCATAAAAAAATTTCGTACGTTTTCTTCATTTATTTTCCATTTATTTTTTTTCTAAATCCTTGTTAGTTAAAAGTTTACCAGTTATCTCTTTTTATCTACCATTTGCATTACCTTTTATAAAAAAGAATTCCTGTTTGTATACTTCTTTATTGCTTTGTTATGCATAGCTCCTGTCATTGCTAGCATCGGTTCTGTCATTATTATTTTTATTTGTTCTCAAATCCAATTCTTGTTCCAGTTCTTTTTGATCCATTTAAATAAAATAAAACAGCAAAAGTTGGTGCAATGGAATTTTATAATTCTGCTTACAATGAAGATTTTGATGACCTTGCGATGAAGATGAATATGAGGAACACACTACGGATGCTGTAATTAATGAACCTTATACTGATAATTTCTCTAATGAGGGGTTTCAAACTCCGAAACAGTCACCTTTAAATACAGTTAATGAATACAAAGAACATATTATGCATGTTTTAAGCATAGATGAAGATCAATATAAATGAATTAAGCATCATTTACGCATCAGTGACGGAACATTATATTAATATGAATTAGACAGAGAAATAAAACTAAATTTCTAAAAAGGGTAATCAAAATAAAATGTTATCATCTAACTATATAGCTACACAAAGAGGTGGAAGTAATTTTTAAAGTCATTCCGATGGACAAGAGAAGAAAATATATGAAAGCCACGAAATGAAGGGAAAAAAGTTCCGAAAATATAGAGATGCAAACATTAAAAACAGATTAGCAAACAATTACAAACAGAGAACAAATACTAATTTATAATTATACAGATTTTATGGAAGAAATTGCACATGATGTTAAAAACATGCGTAATAGCTTTAGCAAAAGAACTATCGATTTTAAAAAGAAATTGACAAAATACAAAGATATTTAGAAAGAGGTTATTCTAAAGAAGGAAATATTCACATTATTTTCTCTAAAAAAAAACAAAAACAAAAAAAAAAAAAACGAGGTAATGTAAATGATCTTGATGTAGTTAATTCAAATATAGAATAAATTAAATTAGACGCTGAAAAGGAGAAGTAAATAGAGGAAATGAAAGAGAGCAAGAAAACATTATGTATAAAGCAAAGCTAAATTACTAGAAAAATATTGCAGACTTGTGGGATAAGTTTGAGAGTTGGACATTTAACAAATTTTACAAAATAACTTTAGAGAAAATATCAATGCCATTGATTCAAAAGTTAACGAAAATTACCATTAGGTTAAAGACTAAAACAACTGTTGAAAGAAAAAGGTGTTCAGATTGCTGTTATTTTTCAGGTAGGCGTGTGTATAAGAAAAAGGTGTTCAGATTGCTGTTATTTTTCAGGTAGGCGTGTGTATAAGAAAAAGGTGTTCAGATTGCTGTTATTTTTCAGGTAGGCGTGTGTGTGTGTATATATATATATATATATATATATATATATATATATATATATATATATATATATATATATATATATATATATGAGATAGCAACAACTCTTGGTATAACCTTGTCAAATTTTGTCAAAGGTGTAACAGGAGGAGGCTGAGGAACAAGTGCCTGTGATAAAAGAAATACATACATTCGTTGACAAGTTAAACAGAGGTATGAAATATGTTGCCAACTTTCTCTTTAGGTTAGCTAAAATAACAGCAGCAGCACTGACAGTTATTATTGGCAATGGAATAAGCTGGCTTTTTATATTAGCTGGAAAAGTTATTTCTTTTCTTGCATTCATTACCTTGTTCTTTACTGAAAGGTTTATATTTACTAACAAGCAGAATTTTCTAATAAGGACTTCTAGAAAAGGAAGAAAAAGATTATAAAAAAAAAATTCAAAAAGTAAATTACGCAAGCTCCTGCAACCATACTCAAAATTATAAACGCTTGTTTATTTGTCTCGTGATCTGTATCTGTTAAATCATACACTGTTGCGGTTGTATGATTATAAGACTTTTACATGTTTGTCCTTCTTTCACATGTTTGTTCTTGTTTCGCATATGTGTCCTTCTCTAAATAATTCTCACTCATGTTCTCTTTTTTATTCATCATCTTTTATTTCATTGTCTGTCTTTTGAAGAATTGTTACCTACTGTTTATCAGCTGCTGGCATTCCATTTTTCTTTTTTACAACGTCTGTATTTATAGGAACATTTATTCCTAGTTTAAATGTATCTGATTACTTTTGTAAATTGTTAGTATAGCCTACTATACTAACTGTTTTCGTCACCATATCACTTGGTGACGAATATACCATGACTGATGAGAGTATAGATAAGTGTAGATTTTTTTTCGCTTCCACTACTAAGCAATTATGAAATTGTTTTTTTGTTTTTTTTTTTTTACAACGGGACGAAATTTGGAAGGTGACATTCCGGCTTCTCTTATTTCGGCCTTGGATTTAGTTCTGGGTGTTAGCGTTTTCTGAATCTTTCCCTGAGCTGGGCTTTCCATACTTTTATTCGATTCTCCTGAGACTTTCTTATTATACATTTGTTTGCGAAGTCTGTCCTGTGTTATTTTCATGTCCCTTATTTTCATTTGCAAGCCATTTATTTTATCCTTTGCTTCTTTTAAGGCTTCACCACTCTTTTTTCCTCGTCTGAAATTCATGTTGGGTAATGGTGGCTGGCTTATATTAGCCCTAGGTTGTTCAGTCGTAAAATCGCAGGAACCCTGGTCATTGCTACTAGTTTGTTCTGGCGTTTCAGTCTTTTGCCTCCTTTCTCTGCATGCATAGCTTTATTTTCTATCTGCGCCGTTTTAGATATTTTCTAGAAAGTTCTGTTGTGCTAACATAATACTTCTTAATTCTTATGGTCTCTTTCTAGGTACTCTTTGCCTTCACTGGACTATTTTCTTTCTCTGTATGCCTTTTGGATTTCCGCACATGATTTTCTCATTGCGCTGTAACGATACAAACAATACAAAGTGCCTGAAAATGTTTAACAATATTTGTGAATTACGTACCATTATGTGAATTACGTTAACACATATAGAGCATAATAAATAAAGAAGGGACCCACATTTTGAAATTTTATAAATGTACAAAACAAAATATGACAAATATTTGCATTTGCAAACTTGCGATTAAAATCGGAAAATCTGTATAACTTACCAAATTCAATGCATCGCGACTTTTACCAATGTCTTCCATTACATTCAAAACACGTGTTCATAAAATAACCGGCTGCTGTAGATGGTTTTCTGGATAAATAATTCCAGGTATTTGATCCTAGGATGAATAATCCTCAGTGGCGGCGCGAGGAGGGTTGGGAGAGGGCAACTCTAGCGCTGGGCGAGGGGGGGGGGCGCCGTCGGTAGTGTATTTTTGGGGGGTCCCCCCCCCCCCATCTAAGCCCCCGGTTTCAGGGCTTATATGGGGGTGGTGTGGAGGTTGGCAACTGACAAAAAAACTGTTCTCTGGCAAAATAGGGGCGCCACTTAAGAACATTGCCCCCGGGCGCCTCAAACCCTCGCGCCGCAACTGATAATCCTTTATTCTAATATTCACCTGTAACGTAATTCACAGTAAAGTAATTCACAAACTTGTAAACTATTCTTTATAAATTCTTTAATATTGAAACATTTAAAATTAATTTGATTTGACTAGTGACCGGCCGAAAGATCTTCCTTTTCACCTAAAGCAATACAGTACATATACTTTTGTATACTCAAAACAGGTGGTAATGTAATTCACAAAAGATAAGGTTTTTTTCTTCTCCTTTTCAAAACAATGTTTTATACACATTCTGTTTCTTTCCTCTTCACAGTTGTTTTTGTTAATTCAATATTTCATTTAATATCTGATACATTTATGTTTCCAAATATAATTTTTTGCGTTCTTTTGTAGTTGATCTTGCAATTTAGCTGGTACTAAATACGGTAACGTAATTCACAGCCGATTTTGGGTCAAAGCATTTCTTTGCATATGTACTTTTTTCTGGTCAAAAATAGCTTTAACATATATTTTTCATTGTCTGTCTATGAAAGAGACACAAAGTGCGCATCAACTGGCAAATTTAATGATGTTTACATTTGCACCGAAAAACGTACCCTAATTCTGGGACAAGCAATTTTCTTCAAAAATGTTGGCCAGAATATGCTTAAAATGAAGAAAATTATATATATATATATATATATATATATATATATATATATATATATATATATATATATATATATATATATATATATATATATATTGCATTTGTTTTACTTCAGGATATGACTCGTTTCTATAGTGTGAAAATACATTTTGTTAAATATAATCATTATCTTGCTTCTGAAATATCGTGGACATCAGAAAAATTATATTGGGACATTTAACTGATTTTGAATGTAAGTGTGTCCTTGGGTAAAACACTTTATTCCAATTGCCTCGGCACTAAACAGGGGCTGATCCAGAAATATCGTTTAGGATCGTTTAGTGTGTGTGTGTGTGTGTGGGGGGGGGGGGGGGTAAACATGTGGACAAGTGGTTTGTGGGACGGAACGCTCCTAGTTGTGTTGCTGTACCGTAAAACACCAAACCAAACTTTACAATATGCCCCATGCTATTTGATGGAAAAATTCTACTCTAAAATGGGAGAAAATTCCCGCCCCACCGCCGAAGATACAATTGTTGTTACAAGTAGATCTATTAGTCTAGATGTGTAGGACTATTGGGTCTCGGAGCTTGTCCTCCGGTATAATGCAAGACCTCTTTCCCGGCATTAATCATGATTCCGGATCAATCATACTACTTATATATATATATATATATATATATATATATATATATATATATATATATATATATATATATATATATATATATATATATATATATATATATATATATATATACAGGGCCATCGTAAGTGGCGGGCGATACGGGCGGGCGCCCGGGGCGCCAAGTCTGGGGGCGCTGTTTCGCGGATTTTGCAGTATTTTTTTTCCAAATGGGGGGGGGGGTGCGCAAAAAGGCGACGCTAGCCCGGGGCGCCGTTTCGTCCAGAGGAAACTTGCGACGGCCCTATATATATATATATATAGAGAGAGAGAGAGAGAGAGAGAGAGAGAGAGAGAGAGAGAGAGAGAGAGAGAGAGAGAGATGCGAAAAACTGACAACGAATAGTTTTTAAATAGCCTAAGCGCTTTCGGCTCTTACTGAGTCTTTGTCGAAGGCAGTTAGAAAAGAGAGACAAAGAAGGAAAACAATAAACACAAAAGAAAGCGTTGAATTACACAAGTTTACCTGACTATATCCAGTGGAAGTATTGTTTGAGTATATATTTTGATATCGATTAGTTTCGTGTTACATCTTAATGACAACTTTGCACCGCGCAGCGTCAACATTTACAACAACAATTTATTTTAGACAAAACGTGTCCGTGCTAATTTTGAAAAGTTATCAATCTGGTTTTCTGAAGATTCAGCAGTTGTGATTTATGTTTGTGGTAACAAAAGCTGGATTTGTAACTGTTCGTGCGTATGGTATCAGAAAAGAATATTCAGATTGATTTCTACTGGTTCTTTTTGGTTTAATTAAATTATAGTAGGGTATTTTTTCTTTTTTTTTCTTAAACCTTTGTAGGAAAATATGACTCTAATTTCCAGTCTAGGTTGGTTTAATGGTTTCCAAGACAACTTATTAAATACTGAGGTCATAGTCCTAATATGTCTCTGGTAAAATTTGAAATAGGCTATATATATAATTTTCCCTCATTTATTAACATTCTTCTCTGACTTTAATATTTTTAGCAAGATTTTCATCTAATCAGCACAGACAACTCCAAATATTGATTATATTTCAAAATTTAAATTCCAGTTTTAAACAGTTTCTTAAATTGGGAAGGCACTATTTTTCTCAGCGGATTAATTATCACTTGTCTCGGCCTTGAAATACCGCGCGCAAGGTGTGTATCATTTTGCCGGATAAGGCTGCATACAGCACGTCGAAAAATGTCGAAGGTTTTTTTTGATATTACTATTGGGGGAAAGCCGGCAGGCAGAATAATTATGCAGGTAAATTATTTATTGAACATAGCTATCCTATAATCGTATTTGATTCCCGTGTTATAATTTTCAGGAGCTGGTTTCGGTCTAACGCCAGTTTTTGGTTTGCACCCGCCATTGATGAGCTGCCAAGCCCATGTTATGCACGTGCGCGCTAAACATTTTAATTTTCAAGTAAGGAAAGTGGACAAATACACTGAGATGTAAACTTGTTTTGGGGACTGAGCTTTTGATAATCCTATGGCATATAAGACCTGTAAGAAACAAAACCAGTAATAAATGATGTTAAGATGAATAGGGAAGTATTGTGAACTTCCGCCTGTGCTATCGTGGGTGCCTTTGAGCGATGCGTTGGGATGAAACCACGTGGATGACACCGGGGTGCAAACTTTGTGGTTGTTCAACTTAAGGGCCATAAAAACGTTATACATGACTCAGATGAGCACAGCAAAAACTGATACATTGTAAAGAATTCTAGCTGCTGGTAGGGGAAATCCGGGTTATTTTAAATACTTGACACAAAGTAGCTATGCTCAAGGATACCGGCGTTCCGTAATCTCGCGGTACTAAACGAATCCAACTGTTATAAATTATTAAAAAGACCCACCTGACTATAATTCTGTTGTTGTTTTATTCTTTAACATCAGTTATCAAATTGGCACAAATGTTTTTAGTTCCGTAAAAGATTAGAGTTCATTTTCCGCTCATCAACTAGTCCTACAATGCAAGACGTCCGCCCTGATATTTATGATGTTTGGGTGCTACGTCTTACTACTTACATAATTGGCGTTGTGTAGCGTGATCCCCGGTCGACTGACGGGGGAACTAGAGGCCACATTTAAGGAATATCTCGCACTTAAATGTCGATCAGTAATGTCTATGAGCCCCCTCCACAGTAGAGTTGCACAACACATGCCTGCCTAGTCTGAGTTTCCTCTGACCCTTCACACCCCATTTTTTATATTTGGACATTTATGTTGGGGTGTGGGGTCAGAGCCCATTGCCTATCGAAAAGTTGGAATTTGCCGCCATCGCGCGGTAGCGGCATTGGGTAGCTGCTTACTACCGGGCCTAGCGAACTTAAACGACCTTACATCGAGCCATACCAGCATGAAATCGATATGAAGATGATTTATCTTCTCAGAAATTGCGAGTATGACATTAGTTTTGTCTTTAATCCGCTGACAGACAAGACGAAACTGCAGCGTTGATGAAATATGACCTGGTACATGCCATTAGCATTGCTAGTCACGTGACTACCCTAATCTCGCAACCTACATGTCCAGGACATCAGAGGTCAAATAGTCACGTGATATCAACAATAAACCCCTTTCCAATGTTGTTGTACAAAAAATTCGAAAACATTAAATGAAAGTCCCGTAATGTTTGTAAAAAAACGAAAGGACACACAATTCTCAACATATTTATTCCGAGAACAACTACCAGAAACCTGTCGCTGTCACAGTAACCTTGAGAAGGCCCAATTCATCAAGCACAGAGCGCATGGTCAACGTGGTAGTCACGTGATACAAACAAAAACATCTGATGTCCTGGACATGTAGGTTGCGAGATTAGGGTAGTCACGTGACTAGCAATGCTAATGGCATGTACCAGGTCAAATTTCATCAACGCTGCAGTTTCGTCTCGTCTGTCAGCGAATTAAAGACAAAACGAATGTCATACTTGAAATTTTTGAGAAGATGAATCATCTTCATATCGATTTCATGCAGGTATGGCTCGATGTAAGGTTGTTTAAGTTTGCTAGGCCCGGTAGTAGGCAGCTACCCTATGCCGCTACCGTGCGGTGGCGGCGAATTCCAACTTTTCAATAGGCAATGGGCTCTGACCCCACACCCCAACATAAATGTCCAAATACCAAAAATGGGGTGTGAAGGGTCAGAGGAAACTCGGACTAATGCCTGCCAAGGACTGTTAAACACAGTGGGGGGTTTAAAGTGCTGTTCTTGTCTCTTTAGGATCAGTGGCTAAATAGCATGTATGTGGTCAATATGAGGTGGCGTTGGTCATTTCAGTTTCTTCAGTTTTTCCCTAAAATAACTCCTCGACTAGTGTGTATATCTGCTGCATAAATGTGCCTTGCTTGTAAATGAAGCACTACTATCTGCAGTAACTGATCTGTCCGCTTGCTGGTTATACTCCCTATACTTCAGTGACTGGTAGAGCCGCTCTGTATGTTCATGTCACAGTCGGTCTTATTAGTCAACAATTGAAAGTAAAAGGACATTAAACCAATCAAAATAGAGTTAACAAATGATTGTTCTTACTAAATCCGGGGATTTTTTTCGAATTTTGTACCACGTATTAGTTAATATACGAGTTTGTAGTTGACATTGGAAACAATGGCTTTTGCTTACGCTAGTGATTCAGAATCCACATTTTCAGGTTTTTCCGAGCATTAACTTGACAAAGTTAAATTAGGAAGTATTGGTAGTGACATTGAACCATCTTTTTCAAGTCTGTCTGAAATTGAGACAGAATCGGATGATGAAGAGTGTGAAGTGTGGGCAAGAGAGCCACATGCTCCAAAGTCAGTGTTTACCAAAAGTGTTGGCCCAACATTCGTTTTAGATCAGGGTAAGAAAGATATTGACGAACGGTGCAATGTCCGTGTGTGTATATAAAGTATAACTGCTTCTATAAATACCATGAAAAACAACTTGAGAAATGGTAGAACATAGTGTCTAGTTAAACATTTTAAAGTAATTACATGTAGATATTTGACCAATAACTTGATGTAAAAGACCAACAGATAAATGTTAGTGTTTACAAATAGTGTTTTGTGTTCTCTTCCTGGATTTTATATTATTCTTGTGGATGTCGGCAGGATAAAAGAATCCTGCAGACATAAGGTAGTTAGAGCTTTTATATACAGTGAAACCCTGCAATAACGCGATAATTGGGGTCCATAAAACAGAGATGCCTATTGTCCCGATTTGGGCGTGAATGTCACGAATTGCCGCACCTGTTCACGAATCACGCCTTCGTGGGAAAATATCACGAATTTTCCTAAAAACAAAACCCCAAAAAATTAATTGGTGTAAGTTGAAGCTGTATTGTCAGTTTCCGGAATATAACTTGAGACTGTTTTTCGGTCCGTTCCAGTATTTTCTGTAATTTATTAGACTGGTCATCTGTTATACACATAATTATACATGTACAGATATAGGCAGTGGCTTCATATAAGGCCAGGAACCAGACTAGTATTTTGCAACATAAGATCATTTTCTGGCATGATGTAACAGTTCACTTCGGTCCTACCCAGTCTTTAACGGTAATTCGTGTCAGGTAATCAGTTTCGTGCCATCACCTGGAACACTTCATTTCGCTTTAAAATGTCGGGCGGTGGTTGTAAGCCTACCCAGAGCAAGAAAAGACGCACACGGTTCAGTGAAGAATGTTCTAAAACCTGGGCTTTCATCAAATCTTCTTGCATTGATGACAGCAATGCTAACTGCCCAATTTGCGGTGTGGATTTCTCTGTTGGGCATGGGGGGAGAGATGACATTCGCAATCACATTTCGTCAAAGAATCCTACAGATTATGCAAAAATTCTGCAGACATCAATCCCTCTGAGCAGTTATTTCAAATCTACGCCTGAAGGGGACCAAGTCACTTCAGCTGAAGCACTTTGGTTGTGCTTCGTTGCAGAGCACAATCTCCCATTAGCCATCAGTGACCATGCTACACATCTTTTCAAGAAAATGTTCCCCGATTCGAAGATTGCTCAGAAATTTTCAGAGGCTAGCTTTGGCCATCCTGAGTATCCCCCATTCCAATTCGGATTCTGAAAGAATTTTCAGCTCTGTGAGAAAAAACAAGACGGAATTCAGGCCGAACCTTGTGTCAGATTCTTTATCAGCCTTGCTTGTGAAAAGAATTAACATGCTGGCTAACAATTGTGCTTGCCATGAATTAATCTTGGAAAAGGAGCTTATGGCAAAACTGAAAACAGCCAGAAGCAGTATGCAGGACAATTGAAGTAAAAAGAATAGAAAGAGTTGTGTGTTGTAATTAGTGTATTATAACTGTAATGTGCGGTAAGTGTCCCTAATTTTTCTACAAAATCAGTAATTTTTACCCTCTTGTCCCTAATTTCCATTTTTGGCAATGGGCATCTCTGCATAAAATTCTATCGCAGAAAAAGCAGGGTCGCGTTATTGCGGGGTTTTACTGTATTTTACTTTATTCAGAGAACAACGTATATACGTCTAATGTATAGCATAAATAGGGTATCAACACCATTTACTATCTGATATCGAGCTGTCTTTGCTTTCCCACATGACAACCCTTTGATTGAGCTGCAAGTTTTGATACTTGTTCAGTGCCAAGTAACAGAGTGGTTATTTAAACTCCCTGTGATCTTGCCACACAATTGACATGTGTTCAGTTGCATTCTTTAATAGATTTCACAGACTTGATGATCAAAGTGTTACTTACAGTGCCCAAGCTCAGAATCTACATAAGCACCCACATATGACAATCTTTGATCAACCACCTCATTGTCTGGTGCTTGGTTGTGTATGCAGTTGAAGAAGAAACGTAAGTCGGCTATTTTTTTGCGCAATGATTGTAAACGGGATGAATTGAAGTCCAGCGCACGTGTTGGTGGCTTATGTTTTTTTTATGTTTATTAAATTGTGAGAATCTTTTATCAACCACCACATTGTCTGATGCTCGGTTGTGTATGCAGTTAAAGAAGAAACACGTCGGCTATTGTTTGAGCAATGATTGTATGCAGAATGAATTTGAGACAAACACAAAGAAGACTTGCTGGCTTTACTCATGGATCAGTAATAATGTTTATTTTGGCATAACACTTCAAGAAATTAGTGCAATTGTTAAATTTCAGAAGCCACGCCACGATCGAATTCATATGTGATCTCTTCCCCAAAATGATCATAAACTTTTTATACACTATTTCTCGTACTTAAAAAAAAAAAATCTGTGTACGCGAAAAGTACACATATATAAAATTTCAGGAACCACGCCACGAACGTATTATACTAAAATTCATGCGCGATCTCGTACCCAAAATGATAATGTACACATTTTATACACTATTTATTGTACTTTGAATAAAAAAAGTTTCATGTGCAAATGAATATATGAAATTTTGGGAGCCACGCCACGATCGCGTTGTATCTGAATTCGCGGGGCGCATTATTGCAGGGTTTCACTGTATGCATGGTTTTAGTCTATAAATCAGTCTATTATACAGGAAATAAGCCCATATCCCCAAATAATAAGCTAAAAAGTTATCATTTGGCTGCAACAGCATCAGGCTATGGTAGTCGGCCCCCAAATCAGCTGTAGTAGTGACCCTAGCAGCTATGCAAAGTAGTGAGCCAATACAGTTGCACTAGTAGTTAACGAGTTAATCCTTTGCAAATCTTTGTAACCCTTATCTCGGACAGTTGTATCGTTTATTGGCTGTGTTGCTTCTTTATGCGTTTCAGTGAGAGATGATGCCGGGTCAAACTTAGAGGTCAACATTTGTACACTAAATACCTTGCAAACTGTGCAACAGAATTTTGCAGGAACAGCAGATGTGGGTTTTATAAATTGTGAAGATTTTTAATGAAAGTTTCAACGAAAACCGCCATTTTTGACCTTGAAGATGTTTGATTTGTCAGTTTTATGTTAGAGGTAATTGTAGTCAATAAGATCACTAGATTCTAGGCTCAAGTTTATGTTTAAACTAAAGTTCTTGAAAACCATTTCTTGTTAAGGCCAGTTTCTCTGATATTTTGGGCTGCAGTCATGCATATCTGTGTATGAATGCCTCTTCGTTGAGTGTAATATCTCCCCAAAAGTAGGTTATTGTGGCCTTTATTTCATGCCTTGGTTATGTTTTGAATGGAGGTCAGTTTGTATGGCTTTGTTGGCTGCAGTCATGCAACAATGTGTCTGGACTAGTCTTTGCAGGTATGTCATCCTAACACATATTCATTAGGTCATAAAGAACCATGACCAAGTTCAATTAAAATTGTAATTCAAAGTTTAACCACCAAAAACAAATTTGATACTGTTAAGCTAAAGGTCTTCTGTTCTGTTTATATTCATTTCCTTTTTGCAGTGATATGGCATGCACAATTTTTAAACATGCACTTGTGCTTTCACCTGTTTATACACAAAATATGTGTAAACTAATTTTGTATTGTATTACAATAAGATGTCTAATTGCCGCCTTTAATTTGTTTCCAGCTTTATACAGATGTAGTGCCGAAGACTGCAGGTAAGTTTGTATTTGTATTTCTACAACATTTCAAGCCAAAAGGTAGATTACTATGCTGAATATTTTGATCAAGAGCTTGGTAAAAGTAAAGGCAAAGTTTGGGTATCAAAAGGGAATCAACAGAACTGTCATTTTCTTTTTGACTATGGAGATGAATAGACATCAAAAGTCTGAATAGGCATCTGGTTGGTCAGCGACATACCTAATGGTTTTGATGGGCAGTTCTAGTGTCACAGGTGTATTGATTAGGTTTCTAACCTGTTGCCAACGACAGCCATTGTCTTTTAAGTATTTTAGCTCACCTGGCTGTAAGGCCAAGCAAGTTTATGGTATGACCATGTGTCTCTTGTGCGTCCGTCCATCAACAATTGCTTCTTACCACTCTGGATTCCATATTTCTGTTCCAGTATTTCAATCAAACTTGGAATATGGGTTTATATCATCAAAATCTTAGACAAGTTCGATCCCGAGCACCATGTATATTAACAATGTGTTCTTGCATCTGATTGGTTAACCTTGTTACCACACTTGAGGCCATATTTCTGATCAGATTGTGATCAAACTTGGAATATATGCTTATATCAGTAAGGTCAAAAACGAATTTAATAATGAGCATGATCCACACACACTAATGGGGTGATCATGCATCTGATTGGCTGAGCTTGTTATTGATGAAATTTGGAATAATATGCTTATATCATCAAGATCTCTACCAGTTTGATAATGAGCAAGAACCATGCTTACTAATTAGGTGATCTTGCATCTGATCGAGTTTGTTGCACCTCGGGAAGCCAAATTTCTGATCTGATTTGGATCAAACTTGCAATGTGGGTTTGTAACAAGATCTTGCATGGGTTTGATAATGAGCAAGATCCACGCATATTAATCAACTATTTTGCCTGGCAAAAAATTTCGTTTGGACATTTGTCCTAATCGTGCTTCTTGCATGCGGACATTTGGTGACTTGGATCTGGCAAATTTTTTGAGGTTACAGTACTATAGCATACCTGCCAACCATTACGCTTTTGGCATAATCATTTCGTTTTTTTTTCCTCCTAATTACATCTTATGCTTGCCTGTATATGGATTATGATTTTTTTGGTACATTTAAAAAAATCAAAATAAAGCAATAAAAAGGTGTGTTTGTCATTTTTATTATCATCTCTTTAATCCCACACATCATATAAATCTGAGAATAGTCTTTTAAAAAAAAGACTGCTGCATAAGAATAGCGTAAGAGTACATTTGTCTAGACCTTCATGTGCTTTTCTTATTTTCTATTTATAGCAGCTGTATATGCCACATTTCCAAGAAAACAGGTGGGTTTCTCCAGTTTGAAAAGTTTTATTATATTAATACACAGAATTTGTCAGCGGACCAGTCTATGCTTTAAAAAAATGGCGGCTGATGTTAAGTGAAACCGGCTTTATCAATGTGACTCTCGGATGTTATATGACTGTACAATGTTAGAAAAGAGGGATCTTTTTTAACTTTAAAACATGTTGGATCAGAAAAAAGACAAATCATTAGTGCTTTACAAATTTGGAAAGAAGAACATGAGAGGGGTAATACAGCACCTGGTTGAGCACATGGACCATGGTAATGATCGTTGCAGAATTTGTGGAGTTGACTTTACGATCACTCCGCAGAAAAGTGAGTGTTGTGTATATATAATTTGTCAATATGTTTTGTGGTTTGTATTTTGGTACTAATCCACATCGATTTTGCACATTTGTGACAAGAACTTAAACCAGCTGCAGATCCAGGTTAGTAATAAACTAAATGTACGTTTTTCATAGAGTTTATTGTAATTATGGCATATAATATATAGATTACACTTTTATGCTCAGATTACACTTTTTTTGCTACTAAGGTTACGCTTGTACCTCTACGGGTTGGCAGGTATGCTCTAGGCATTGCTTAAAATAAAACAAGAAAGTATGGTATTGTATGTATTCATTCCTTTTCAAAGTTGAATTATATGAGACGAAGAAACAAAAACAATTTCAAAGTCGATGAGAAATGAATATGGTAGTCTAGAAAACGTCAGCTGAAACTGAAGATTTTTCTTTCTTTAATGTTCTCCACTCCTTAAGGGCAGCTTGAAATTGAAGCTTGTCAAATCTTGACTACTTGTGATTACCCTAAACAACAATGTTTTGGGTCTCTGGAGTAAGTTGGTTAGTGATGTGTGGATTACGTTCACTTGACAAAGTTGCTTTTTTTGGCAATGGATGAACCTGTTCCCTCACTAATCTCAACATCTGTGATAAATTCTGTTGAAACCTCCATACTCCGATATCAGAAATGTGTTGCCTGTCGCCATTATATAGCTTGCCTTTCGTCTGTATAATAAAAATTCCAATGAACCATGAGGCGGGAAGTTCAGAACTTGAAGAACACAGACCCAGTCTATACCTCGCGTCATTGGGCGATGTGCTGCAGCCATCATCCTTTTTACAGATGCAATTTGCATCAGTTCAGTAAAAAAAAAAAGTTCTTCATAAATATTACCATATCTTGTGTCGAGAATGGACATGTGGCATCTAAATCTGGTTTTCTGTAATCCTTGAGCGTTTAAACCCTCAGTCCATTGCATATTTGGTTGTAGTATTAGCACTCTTGAGAGATTTAGGGATGTGCTGTACCGTTAATCAGCAGCGCCCTTTTACCCGTTCTCTACTGCAATTGGGTAATCCATAATTGTTTATAATTCATTTGTAATTGTTTTCTGGACTCTTGGGTGCATATTGTTTCCCCATTCATCTCCGGATTTGCTTGTGACCACCGTTTCAATCATTTATTTAGTGAACATGTGGTTTGATGATTTATTGACTAATGCTTTGTTTGAATTTCAGACTTGTGGAAGGGGGTTGCACACCAGCATTTCTTCCATTAGTGTGTTCAGGTGGTCGCACACCATTAATTTTAGTTGTAGTGAGTCGCGTTCACACTTCTCTCATTTTTATGCGTTATAATTGCATTTTGCTGGTTTCACTATTTTCATTGTTGTCAGTACTCGATTTAAGAATTGCCGGATAGCACACTATTCATTATTATCTAAAGTGAGTTAGTCTCACATCCCCTCTTTTTTATTCATTATAATATATTGTGTTTTGCTGGTTTCACTTCATTCATTGTCATCAGTACTCAAGTTAAGTATTACTGACGTTTGATAGCGTTTGACCACATATCTCCCATCATTATCAATAATTCTTTACAGGCAGTTAGGGTATTGCTGTTGTTACATTGCTTTTGCTTTTGACTTCAGGTCTCCCGCCTTTCATAAATATTATAATCATTGCAGCAATATGTCTCTGTGTGGAAAAATGTGGGCATAAAAATCCCAAGTCGATACACACCCCACCTATTGTTATGTATGATGTTTGTATAATATTGTAGGTGTTTTGGGAAGTTATAGGTGTTTCTTCACTTTGATATTTGCTTGGATCTTAATGTTATCAGGAAAAACATGTTTAACTAGTGTCCTTGAATTAGGTTGTTTTGATCAATATGTTTTCTCAATTTGAAGGTCAAGGTTGATTGTTGTTTACAAGTAAAATTCCATTAAGATGACACATGTTCTGGAACATTCTGTCATGTGACCAATCTTTATATATACCATGTTTGGTGGACATTTATTCAGTTTTGACATTACCATCAGTCTTGTAAAGAGCTATTACAGTTGTGAAAATTCATTCCAAATTCTAAGAGAGGAATTATTTTAAATATTCATTGGATTATAACAGTGCTCATAAACTTTTGGATTTTGGATTTTTAATTAATGATTTTGGAATTTAACTGAACTTATTCAGAGATTTTGGAATACTTCATTTTGACATCAGCACATCAAGATTACTAGTACATCAGGACTTTGGAGACCATGAGCACATCATAACATTCAAGGACACGGCCGTGAATTCGGAACATTCTATATTTAGGACTTGTGATTAGAACAATCATTCTTATTGGATTATTAGGATTTAAAAACACATTACTGTAAGTGACTTTTTGATTTTTCATTTTAATTATCTAGTAATAAATTGCTTGTTGATTTTTTACTTGATTTGTTGGTTTCACTTTCTTTCTGTTACATTTTTCTTAGACCATAGAGTCGTAACACTATCTTGTACTAACTGCAAATGGACCGACGAGTGTCCGTTTTGCTGCTTATGGTCAGAGAAGGTCTGGGACCTCGCTGGAAGCAGACACACTTATAAGGAGAGGAGGAAAGGGCCTTCTTCCTCATCTCCTGAAAACACTGGATCGTTGTCGGAGTCCCTCAGGTCTCAGAAGATGAGCTCTAGGGTGGTGAAGGGCACCCCTCGATTCTAGGAGCATATGGGATCACTCTATAGAGAGACATACAAGTCAGCAATTCATCAGATACTTTGATATTTTCTTTGGGAGAATATCAGTTAAAAATTTGCAGATATAATGGCAGTCTTGTACTATTAGAAGTATAAAATTTTTATCATTTTAGTAATAGTAACACATTTCTTGTCTTTACACTGCACAAAGAAGGTTAAAAGTAGTAGTAGTAGTTCATATATAATATTTCATAAAAAGTAGCCACCTTGGATAATATTTTACCAATGGCTGTTGTTGTTTTGTTTTTTTTCTAACACTAATGTCAACGTAGAAGAACAAACGTGGTGTGAACAGCGACAACAGTGAACCGCAGAAAAGGACCTTGGAATAGAGCAGGCAAGATGGCGTTTTAAAAAGATACATGTATTCTTCATAGAAGTCGTAACCTTTTTTCAGAAAATTTTCGTGCCCTCTGCACAGGAGAGAAAGGTTTTGGTTTCAAGGGATCAGCCTTCCACAGAATTATCCCAGGCTTCATGTGCCAAGGTGGAGACTTCACTGCTGGCAATGGCACCGGTGGAAAAAGCATCTATGGGGCAAAATTTGCAGATGAAAACTTCAAACTGAAGCATGGTGGAGCAGGTAATCAAACTAACATTTGTTGCAAGGAGAAATAAAGAACTGCATTTCTAAAATATTGACTAAATTAAGATGCTGTATCTGCAGTTGAAATTTGTTTTAATTGCTAAATTCATGCTAAAGGGCTGCCAATCTGCAGTTGAAATTTGTTTTAATTGCTAAATTCATGCTAAAGGGCTGCCAATCTGCAGTTGAAATTTGTTTTAATTGCTAAATTCATGCTAAATGGCTGCCAATCTGCAGTTGAAATTTGTTTTAATTGCTAAATTCATGCTAAAGGGCTGCCAATCTGCAGCTAGTCTTTTGCCTCTTGTGGCCAAGTGTGACCCTTGGATTATAAGTCTGATGTTCTGCCAACTGAGCTACTGGAACAGTAAGGAAAGTTACTATTCAACTTTTTGGGGTCATAGATCAAAGACTGTATTAATTGTACATCTTTTAAAGCAATCACAAACAATTTATCCTTTGCTTGGGATATGCATTCATTTCACATATTAATAAGAAAACACAAGTTCAGAAGTCCAGAAAATTTAGTTGTGGAGCTGGCAAAAACAATATATTATTTAGACATCATTCTAAAAGACTCTTAAATCTCGGAATAAAAACCTAACTTTTAAACATGTGTAAAAAGAAAAATGGATTTGAATTGATTGCAATTGATTGTATAACTGCAGTTGGGTTTGGTATCTCTCATTGTATAGTTAGTTACATGCATTTGTCAAATTGATTCTTGCTGGAGTAGGAATTGCACATAATTTTTGTGCTGTCATTATCCTCCTCTTCCCGGACACTTCTTAATCCAACTCTAAATCTCGTAAAATATGCAACTGCCAAACAGATCTTTCCTCTGCTTTCTTAATATTTTCAAGATCAAATCCAAGAAACTCTGTTTTCGCTCTCGCAATCATCAAATATTACGCTGGAATCTGCCATTGTTTAACATTTTTCGTGAATGAAAAACATGTAGTAAAACCACTCTCAGTAACATTTATGAATTTTTAATTTACCAAAAAAAAAGAAAAGTAATTTCTGATTGATTCAATATTGTCAGATTCTTGGGGGGGGAAACCTTTGTGACCATTGGAGATGTTTTTACTACTGACCCATTCACCACGACAAAGCGGGATCGGCCATTGAATGAAGTAAACAAACCGCTAGTATAGGTGCAATCGTCCTTTGAAGGACAAAAAACAGACCACAAGTATAGGCAGGATCAAGGCTGAACAAGTTTGACAAATTTCAAATAAGAAAATGGAGTTTTCTGTTGTGCCACCTTGGTTTGACTTCATTGAAGAAACCATATTCTCTTCACAAGAACATAATATAATTGTTTTGCATGTATAATTATTAGTTGTTTACCATCATTATGAAGTCAAGACATGACAAGTACATTGTTTTTTGAAGAGTGAATGCCGTTTTTTTGTTTTTTTATAAATGATTCTGCCAAATCCCAGCACTACCAGGGTTAATGAAGAAATAAAGGTAGGGCTTGCAAATATGATGCACAATTTTCATGCATTCAGTTAATTTTTTTGGCACAATTGTTCAGAAGTGAGCAAGAATCTCACAACCATGCATCCTAGAATGAACCCTGCATGGCAGGTTTTGCTTAGAATTATTTTCAATGTTTGTTGCGTATTTTCAAGTTTTTAACACCTGGCCACAAGGCCAGGTGAGTTTAGTGGCATATCCCTGCATCAGTGGTGCATCTTGCATCTGTCAACAATTGCTATTTTAAGCTTCTCAAAAAGCACTTGACCAAATTTGGCACAGCATCCTGGCATCAAGGGTTTTCTCTTTATACAAATGATAATGATCTGCCACCCAATATGGCTGCAGTTACTATAAGTAGAAAACACTTTTTAAAAAACGGCTAAAAAGAATTGGATCAAATTTGACAAAACACTGGCAGGAACACCTTTCATGTTTATACAAATGCTGCTGATCTGCCCTCAAATATGGCCACGAATGCTAAAAATAGCAAAGCCACTATTACTAAACATACAACAACCTTTAAACAACTTTTTCTCCAAGATTGCTGAATAGACTTTAACCCCACTTAATAGAAAGCATCCTGTCGTGAAGGCCTTTCAAGTTTGTACAAATAATGCCAATCCTCATCAAATATGGTTGCCACTACTAAAAATCGGATTACCTTTAAACGACTCGGTCACAAAATGACTTGACAGAAGTGATTATGCTAATCCACTGTCAAATATAGTTGCCATTATTGAAAGTGGAAAGAAAAGCATCTTGAAATGACTTCTTTGGGCAAGGCACTTTACTTGATTGCCTCCACACTAAATAGCCTGCTTGTGGTATTTGAGTCGTAAAACACCCAAGGAAAAAAGCCATCAAATATGGTCACTGTTACTAAAAATAGGAATACCTTTAAATGGCCTCTCCTAAACTTGAAGTATCCTGGCAAGAAGATCAAATGACGTTAAATCCGCCATCAAATAAGACTGCCATTACTAAAAATAGAAAAAATGTTAAACGACTTCTTAAGAACTGCTAAAAAGAATTTGACCAAATTTGACGGCATCCTGGCATAGAGGGCTTTTGAAGGTTGTAGAACTGATGCTGATCCAGCATCAAATATGGTCACCATTACTAAAAAAATAGGCGAAACTTGAAACAACAATTAGGTTTTGCCAAGTTATCACAAGGATTTTTTCACTAGTCACTTGAGATGCCCTGGAGAAGTAATGAGAGGAAAAAAGTACTGACAGTACTGAAAAAAAGGACTGCATTCTGGAACATTACAAGCCAGGTCTTTGTCTTTAGTGTCTTTAGACTTTGCTAATAATATGAATGTTTTCTTCACAATTGCCCCTTTTCACTCCATTTTTGTTCCTTCTAAACCTGATGAAAAGTCTATTTCATGCTAGACTTTGCATTCCTGCACCTTGTCTTCATTAAAAATAGAGTTCTTTGTATGTCATACAATCTCGAAAAAGCATTGCTGTTATTTCTTCATCACTTTTTTTAAAACCCCCATTGCTTGCAGAAGCTTGTTATCAAGATCGTGCAAAACACTCGGCATAGATAGATGAACTTTGGCTGGCATATTTGTATGCATATGTAGATGACTTGTTTAATTTTTAGGCCATTACACCAGTTGTTTCCCTTTGGACTTTGACTTTTTTTACAAAAACATTGATATCATGATTAAGTAAAATTCACATGAGCGAAAGAAATCAAATTTGGTTGGCATATTTTCATTGATGCATAGATAACCCGACGTGAGTTTTCAGGCAGATACTGCGATAAATTTATAACAAAATAAAATTTTAAAAAATGTGCTTTCTTGACCGACTTTTTTGCAGAAAACCTTGTTAGCATGATCAAGTAAAAACCTTTTTATATAAACAAGGAAATTAGGTATGCATGTTTGTATGCATATATAGATGACCTGGTTTGACTTTCATGTAGTTATAGCAGTATTTCCAGTTTGTAGCTCGCCTGACCTTGCACTTTCTGAAAAGACGTCGGACAGGAAATGTAATTATTGTTGGTTTAATTTAAATGGGACAAGAAATTTCATTTAAAAGAAGTTTCCAAATTTTAATGTGAAGTTTGATAATATGTCTGTCAAAATACGAAACAGAAATACCTCAGTCGTTAGATAATCACTCAATTGATACATTTGATGGTTTCATTTTTTTTACCTCATTGATGTATAAACACAAACTAGAAATAATATATATATATACATATGGACATTATGATTACTTTCCTCGTTTTCTTGAAAATTGATTAAATGCACTTGCTATAAAACTATTTTCAAAACAAATCAATAAAATGGCTTGATTTTACAGTTTATCGTAAAAACGGTTTTGTGGAATAACATTTTACTTTCTTAATGTTTATGACAATTGAGCCATGATCTTTATGATTTCTAATTCAATATATGATTTCAATTAAAAAAATTACAGAAAGGGTCACATACATGTTGGGGATCACAAGTGTTTACTTGTGTACAGTTCTCTTTTTTTTTTCTCCCCTACTTTTTAATTTCACTGTAATGAACACTATGTCATGCAGTAAATGGTGTCATATATACTGAATATGTCCAAACATTCTAATATTCATTCATGATGAAAGTCGGAGGATTTTTTTATTTATTTGCTTACTCGTGCTGTTGAATACTTTTTGCAATATGGCAGAAATATTCAGAATAAACCGAACATTTTGATAGGCACAATTGTTTAAAGCTTTCAAGTCTTATGGGCATTTAAAAATTTGATATTCATTGATATCCTGGATAGAATTTTATTATTTTTGATCGATTAATTAATGTAATTATTTGTTTAAATTCTTGATTATTTAAGTTATTCATTTGTGTGTTTATTTCCAGGTATTTATTCAATCAAATGTCAACTTGTATAATATTTTCACAAAAACTTTTACGAATTATTGAATCAAGGAATATGTGAATGAACATGAATGAACAAAATTTTTTACCTTCTATATGTAGCTGGCATGATTGATAAGTGAAAACATTTAAATTAAAAGCTTTTTTTGTATACAATTTAATAAAATTAGTTCATAAATTTAAAAAATGTACAACTATGTAACTATTGGGGGAAAATAAGAATAATTTGATATCGCCTGGGGATAAAAGGAATGAACTAACCAAATTAAAATGTACTGGGAAAGGCCTATATTATTACAATGAAATTTTAGGGTACTCAATTCACGAAATGTTTCATATTAATGCACTGTTAACTTACATTTTGTGTACACCCATTCAAACTGTAATGGAATGGTCTGTATCCAATCTAGTTGACTTTCGTTGACTCTTTGTGAGCGATTAGTTTATAGGCAAAAGGAGTTGCTTATGCACTGATTATAACTCGTTCCCAACACTATTAAATTGAACGAATGCCCTTGTAACAGTATAAAAAAGACTGCTACATAGCTGATGAAAATGATTTGTTCATTTATTGATTTATTTATTGCAGGAACGTTATCAATGGCAAATGCTGGACCAAACACAAATGGATCTCAGTTCTTCATTTGCACAGCAGAAACAAGCTGGTTTGTATAAAATATATATAGTACGGTAAACATAATTGATCATACTCCTTCGGAACATCAGATGAAATGGAGTTGAGGCAAGTTTGCTCTGCATCAGATGATGCACATTGGGGGTGGGGTCATATATGTGGATAATAAAGCTCAGCACTAGAATAATACATTGCCCAGATGCCCAGGACAAGTTGAAAAATCTGCCGGGCAAGTCCATTTCACATTGAGCACTCCTTGTAGGTCAATTTTTTTTCCGGTACAATAATTGTATGTGCTTTCTTCCATGACATCTGTCACTGTCAATACTCTTGGGATTGTAATAAGATGTTTTAATCTCGATGATTGCCATAAACCTCAAGTTTTGTGTTCGTTGCCCAAGTCTGAGTTGAAGAGAATTGGGTGTTCAGAAAAATTGCATTCAGTGTCATATTGATAATATTGAAAAAAATTGACGGATACTTATTTTCAATTTGTCTCAAGGGGAGTAAATGCAGTCATTAAAAGGTTGCTTGCGCATCCCACCTGCACATGTATGCTCGAATGATTTACAATACAAAATGTTTCCATTCATGAGTGCAATATTTCCTTATATCTACTCAGAAAACTTTGACTCCATTTATTATACATTTTTGAACGCTAATCTATCCATTAACTTTCCCTTTTATGCATGATAACTGCAGTTCCACAGCACCTACCTTCACCAAACTTTACAAGCGAGTTCTTCTTGATGAAAGAAAGCTGACAGATTTGGGATCCATGCCAGTGTGACAGACTGAAAGAAAATAGTTTCCGCACAATAATATTAGTTCTACATCATAGGCCTGTATCAAAGCTTGCTTGCACTTGGGGTAAGGTAAAAGCCTATTGATATGAGGTTAAAAGGTCAAAGATCAGGGTTGCTTACTGAAAGAATAAAAATAGTTTACACATAATAATATTAGTTCTACATCACAGACATGGACAAAACTCTGGATGGCTTGTACTTGGGCAGAGGAAGAAGCCTATCAATTTTGGCATCATAGGTCAGGGTCACTGAATGAAAGAAGAAAAATGTAGTGTTCTGTGTTTGCATTTATTTGGAAAGGTTTATCTTAACGTTTTTTGTGCAATTAATACATAGATACATACCAGCCTTCACCAAAGTTTGTGGACAACTTAGATGTTGGGTAGGAAAGAAGCCTATTGATTTTGGGGTCAATAGGCAAGGTCAGTGACAAAGAAGAAAACTGGTTCTTGAATAATAACATAAGTTCTAGGCCATGTATGTTGACCAGAGTTTGTGGAGGGTTTGCACATAATGTTTGCAAAGGTCTATCGATATTGGGTGTCTAAAAATAAAAGGTCATGGTCATTGTGGCTCAAAGAAAAATGGGTTTTGCTGAATAACCTTGATTCAGATTTCCTTGACTAAACTTTGTGGATGGCTTTCACTTGACCCTTTTCATACTGAAGCCCAATCAGACCGGAAGTTGGGTAGAACTGGAAATTTTTTCAGTCTTTGGTGTATCAGCATAAGAGAATGCAGTAGCATTGGTCAATCTGGGTTTACAGGACAAGTTTTTCAAATAATTTTTCAAAGTCGTATACCATTTTAAAAAGCGTAAAATTTTCTTTCAAGTCCAATTTTTTCACTGAAAATTTTCAGAAGTAAAAAATTGAGTTGAAAGTAAAGTAAACTAAAAAAAAAAACGTCTTCCATTTCTTTTTATAACTTGCTTTCAAAGCAGTTTTCTATCTGTAATATTCATTTTAGCTCCTATATATAAGTGTATAAAATGTGGGAATTTTTATGCCGTTGAACCCTTTCAACACTATGTAACTTTATAGGCATATAGCCCTCAACATTAGAAGAATTTTTTAGTTGCAAAACAAAATTACTTGGGAATTTTAAAATAACATAACTTTGCCAATTTTAAAGTTATCTGGCTGAATTTTGGTGTCAAAATGACTATTTCACAAAACTTTGCACACGAGTTAAAACTTAAATTACAGGTGCAAACTGGTAAAATATGAATAATTATCTTTCTACCTCTTAGGAAAATGGAAAAGTTCCAAAAATATAATCCAATACTATCTGGATGTACTTTTGATTAATTCCAGTAGTAAGACGAGTCTTTCTTTCAGGTATTTTCCAGGTAGAAACTTGTAAAATTCTCGTTCACTTCTATCATGAATAAAACAAAAATATTTGTCACAAAGTTCTTGTTCTTTTCATCAAGTAATAAAATGGGCAACACAAACATAGCTAATTGGATTTATGGAAACAATTGATCATTTATAATGTTTGTATATAATGTTTCGTGAATTGTCACCTCCATACTACACAGTTAAGTCTTTACTACCAATAATACACCTTTGTATGATGGTTGCGAAAACAGGTGCTTCTTACATTCAAACACATTGGAACTTTGCATTTGAAAAAAATAATTGTAGTTTTTGAATGCTTGTAGGGATTGTCTGTCATGGAAACGCCTGGATGTGTGGCCTTGTAGGTTTTGTGCTTCTTCTTACACGCTTCAGACAATCTGTCGGCACTAACACTTGGCACAGGCCAATGTGATTTCTCATCCAGTCTCGCTTCATCATCATTCGATGATCTTGATCTCTTCAATGCTTTTCTAGCCTGCCTGTAATTTATAATCAGTTCATGGGCCACATCCATGTGAAAGGATGGCATGTCATGTGCCCTTGTCCTGAGTGGATTGTGATCAACAACTGTGCCCGCTAGGACATAGGCATTGTACAAAGCACATTCTCATAAATTTATTTCTACACACTGATACCACCTCATCATCATCTTCTCTTTGTTCAATCTGGTGTTTTGGTCTAATCTATCCATACCTCCCATATATTGTGCATAATTCTTAACTGTAGGGGTGCAAGAAGCTGCTTCACTGTTTCAGTCTTTTTTTCTTCTTCGCAATTCTGTTAATTTCACAACTGGTTTGTGGCATGACCAGAGATGCCCATTGTCACGAATTGCCACGCCTGTTCACGAATCATGCCTTCGTGGGAAAAAATCACAAATTTTCCTAAACACAAAACCCCAAAAAATTAATTAGTGTAAGTTGAAGCCGTATTGTCAGTTTCCGGAATATAACTTGAGACTTTTTCTGTCCATTCCAGTATTTTCTGTAATTTATTAGACTGGACCTCTGTAATACTTATTATACATATCCAGATATAGACGGTGGCTTCATATAAGGCCAGGAACCAGACTAGTATTTTGCAACATAAGATCATTTTCTGGCATGATGTAACAGTTCACTTCGGTCCTACCCAGTCTTTAACGGTAATTCGTGTCAGGTAATCAGTTTCATGCCATCACCTGGAACACTTCATTTCGCTTTAAAATGTCGGACTGTGGTTGTAAGCCTACCCAGAGCAAGAAAAGACGCACACAGTTCAGTGAAGAATAGTCTAAAACCTGGGCTTTCATCAAATCTTCTTGCATCGATGACAGCCATGCTAACTGCCCAATTTGTGGTGTGGATTTCTCTGTTGGGCATGGAGGGAGAGATGACATTCGCAAATACATTTCGTCAAAGAAACCTACAGATTATGCAAAAATTCTGCAGACATCAATCCCTCTGAGCAGTTATTTCAAATCTACGCCTGAAGGGGACCAAGTCACTTCAGCTGAAGCACTTTGGTTGTGCTTCGTTGCAGAGCACAATCTCCCATTAGCCATCAGTGACCATGCTACACAACTTTTCAAGAAATTTTCATGTGCCAGATCTAAGACAATGGAAATGATAAAGTGTATGGACAATCATTCCGTCGAGAAGCTAGTGGAGAGAATGCAGACATCCCCCTTTTCTGTTGCAACTGATGGAAGCAATGACGGTGGATCAAGTCAGCTATATCCTATTGTTGTGAGGAATTTAAATCCAAATGTCGGGCAAGTGATGGCAGAGCTTCTATGCATTGTCTTGCAACAAGGCTTCCACAGGGGAGAATATCTTTAACCTTCTTGATGATGCATTCAAGCGCTGGGATATACCATGGCAGAATTGCATAGCATTCAGCTCGGACAATGCCGCTGTTATGACTGGCTGCAATAAGGGAGTAGCAGCATGTATTTCCAAGAAAAATCCTGGAACATTCATGCATGGCTGTCCCTGCCATTTACTGCACATCGCTGCAAAAAATGTCACAAAAGAATTGTCAATTCACATAGAAGAGATTCTTGTTGAGATGTACTTTTATTTGGACAAGAGCTCAAAATGTCCACAAGAATAATCAAATTTCGGGAAGAATGTGGCACTAAAATTCGAAAGATTTGAAGCATGGCCCCACAAGATGGTTGTCCCTCCTAGAAAGTATCAAGTGCTTGCTGGAACAGGGGGAGCCACTGAAACTATTTTTCTGTGGAGAAGTATCCCCTTCATCCAGTGGTGTTGCAAAGGATGTAACAAAAAGACTTGAAAGGATAAATCAGTTTTTTGGTAGCAGCATGTCCAAATTGTATTGCCTGTTTTTGGCTCACACGCTGCTAATCTTTACAAAAGCAAATCTTGCTCTTCAAAAGGATGCCCCAATGATTCATGTCCTCAGAAAGCGAGTACATGAGGTTCTTGCAGATCTGTATGCATGTTTCCCAAGACCTGAAGCTGTTGCTAAGGCTAGCAGTTTCCTGACTCTGGACTTTATGAAGAAGTCAAATACAAGGGAGTCGAGTACTGGCTTGGTGATTGGACAAGAGGCAAGAAAACATGTGGCAGTTGAAAAAGAACATGGAAGTCTTGCAGCGGATCAAATTTCTACATTTCATGCGGAGGACGGGCATTGTTCAGAAATGCCTGCAATTATGTCTTTAAAAGTTCCCACTAAGTAGTGAGATTTTGATCTATTCAGAAGTTGTGCAAATCAGTGAAAGACTGCAATCAAGTGTTGAAGGTATTGATTATTTCACCAGCAGATTTCCAAATTTGGTGAAAGATGAAAATTTGGATTCATTGAAGACTGAGTTCTTCAAATTCCAGATGGATGCATCATTATCATTTGTTGATGCAGAGGCTAGGATTGATGTTGCTTGGGGGAAAATATTGAAGATGAAAGATTGGATGGAGCAGGCCAATATCCACACCTTGCAAGGCTAGCTTTGGCCATCCTGAGTATCCCCCATTCCAATTCAGATTCTGAAAGAATTTTCAGCTTTGTGAGAAAAAACAAGACTGAATTGATACTGAACCTTGGGTCAGATTCTTTATCAGCCTTGCTTGTGAAAAGAATTAACATGCTGGCTAACAATTGTGCTTGCCATGAATTGATCTTTGAAAAGGAGCTTATGGCAAAACTGAAAACAGCCAGAAGCAGTATGCAGGACAATTGAAGTAAAAGAATAGAAAGAGTTGTGTGTTGTAAATAGTGTATTATAATTGTACTGTGCAGTAAGTATCCCTAATTTTTCTACAAAATCACTAATTTTTACCCTCTTGTCCCTAATTTCCATATTTGGCAATGGGCATCTCTGCATGACCAACGGTAATATACAATGTGATTATCCTTCCAATAGGAGGCAAGCAGTGGTCCACTCATAGGCCAGACTGAATTTCTCTTATCCATTCTTCTTGCAGCAGCTTTAGATTGCACTAGAACTTTTGGATAATTTTTGTGATGGTTTTCATTGTGCCACAGAGGTATGTTTGTCGTTGGGACAGGTAGTCAGCCAGGTGGGGGCTTGTGTGGAAATTGTCAGTGTAGACCTCATAGCCATTCATTTCAGCTGGTGTGGTCAGAGCTTTTAAAAATTTGGACGACATGCCAAGGTTCTTGTTGACATTTTTAGCATTTTCCCCAACATATACATAAAAATCGTGGCAATAATACTTTTCTGTGTCTGCCAGTACCCAGACCTTTATACCAAACTTTATAGGTTTGTCTTTTATGTATTGTATTAAGCTTGGTCTTCCTTTAAATGGCACCATGGCTTCATCGACAGTAACTTGTTTATGTGGTAATTGTTCCGACTGGAATACTTGTCTACCATGTTTTAATAAATATCGTTCCTTGTGGAGTTTGTCATTTGCCAGCATTTCTGCACACCTATCATCGCTGAAGTGAAGGTAGCGTTTGATCTGAAGATGACGATCTCTAGACGTTACATCACCAATTTTCATTTTCAGACCAATACAACTCTTGTCAAATTTTATGGTATCCATAATAATTAATATACCATAAAATGCTTTGATATCCTCTGAGGTTATGTCAGTTTGCACACCTGTATTTCTTTGACCTGTTTGACTGTCGCATGCAGATTCATGAGAAGGACGATTTCTTAGAACACCTCGTTTGAATAAAAAAATTTGAAAAAAATCGACAGCTTTTCTGGATCCATCCAACACTTGGTTGGGTCCAACTCTCTCAGAAAACTGAAGTAAATCCCGCGTGTTTTCCGATTTTGTCCAAAGTTATGTGGAGTGTACGACTCCTGGTTCAAAGTCCTCATCGTCCTCACTCTTCCCCATTAGAGCAGTCTATTGCCTCTCTAGACGTTTTTCATCTTCGTTTAACTTCACAAGATTGTAAACATTAATATCTTTCAAAATTTCGTCTCAGAAACTTGTTATCTCTCATTTCATACTTCGCCATTTTGGATAAAACTTTGTGATGCAACTACACTTGGAATTTACCTTCTTTCTTCAATATTTATAGTTGTATTCAAGCTAAACTCGTGAGGTAATCCCAATATAATATCCTCATTACATTAAGGAAATTATTAGAGGTATATTTGAGTACTATCGGTTCTAACAAGAATACTGCCTAGACCAGTGCAGCTGTCTCCAGCATTGAAAGGGTTAAGAATGGAAAAATAATAAAAATACATCAAAAATGTCAATGGCTATTGCAATTTTATTAAATTTACTCGCACGAGAATTGGAGAGCAAGGAGAAGGATCCTTACTGGCAAGTCGTCTAACCTTTTCATTTTGGTTCAGTATTTTTATTCCACTATAAATTCTAACATAAAAATATCAGTCAAAAATATAAATGAACTTGTTCTCATCATCTCAATTCAATTGATGTAAACAAGATCATGATCCCCCGGCCTAAAATATAAATTTCTCTTAAAAAATTATATATATTTTCATCCAAATCGACATCCACATCGCTGCCATCAATTACCGCATCAGTTCTGTACACCATTAGGTCTCCGCACATTAAAATTCAGTTTTGAAATTTTACTAAACAGTTGTCATCTCTCAATTTCATAGAAGTCGAGATCACGATCTGTACTGCCTAAAATGTTAATTTTCCCCCACAAAATTGTCTATATTTTAATCAAAATCGGCATCCACATCACTGTAATCACTTGCCACTACAGCGCTGTCCGCCATGTTGATCTCTGCATGTTAAAAATCCTGTTTGAAATCAAATTTTCAAATAACCATTTATCATAAGCTCTGTTCATTTTGAAGAAGTAGAGATAACAATCCCCACTGCCTAAAAGGTCAATGTTCCACATGAAATTGTCTATATTTTTAACTAATTTGGCAAGCACATCACTCTCCATCACTTGCCTCGTCAGTACGGATTGCCATTTTGATCTCCGCACTTTAAAACTAGATTTTTAAATCAAATTTTTATCAGTTATTAGCATTTCTAAACTCATTCTGTCGCTGCATTTGTGTACCTCCTACCTTTATTCCCTTTTATAAGAGTACATGTAAACTAATGATGTATTACACAGTTAAATGCACACTTCTGCGAAGTGGTACACTGAATATAGTGAACATATGACCGGAATTGTATCCCATCTGAAAAGGTAAAGTATGACTGGAATCGTATCCCGTCTGATACGGGTTAAGTTAATACATGGCAAGTCCAATAAGAAAATAATTTCTGCACAGCAAGTTTAAGACTGCATACCTTGAACAAAAGTACAGGTCATTGAGACTGGTTGATCAGTAATCTCCAGATTCAATCATGCGCTACAAGTGCCTACATACAGGACTATTAAACCTGTGCAGGTGTATAATATACTATTCACGATACTCTTGTTTGAGTCGTTAACCTTTTTGTGGATCACTATGAAACTTCGAACATATTGTGGTCATCATGTGAAGATGTGCATATCAACAAGTCACTTTGGTCATGCAATCCTTGTTAGAGTTGGCTTTTTTGTCCTGCAGCTGAATTCAGTGTAAGACAGAATCTTGTAAACACAACTTGTCTTATATTTATTTGTTTTTTGATTGCTTTGAAACATTACGAAAAGCCTGGCATATTGTTTTCAAAATTTGTGCGCCTCCATCCCATCTTTGAGGGTTTTTGTTTTTAAATTTTGCATTCATTTTCAGGTTGAAAGATACGGGCATTTGAATTTCTAGTGGAGACAGAAATTTGCAACTGTAGGAATTGTGGTTTCTGAAAGTTGTACAAGAAAAGTTTTGTGCACTTTAATTATTTTGATTCTTAGTATTAGCTCATAGACCAGAAGAGCTTGTGTGATGGCATGTTGTCGGTCTTCCATTTGTCAATTAGCACAAGTTTGTTATTGCTACTACTAAACTACTTGGAGGATTGCCATGAAACTTTACACATGTGTTATCCCAAATTCTAGTTGGTCCTCAATGAAAATGGTGCTGCTTAGACATCCAGTATGGTCGCCACAGCAGCCATCTTGAAAACCTGTTGTCACTACTTCTGAAAGGATGGTCATATCAAGATGGGGTTTGCACTAAAAGACTTCTCATGACGTCTTGTTGGTTCTGAATGAAAACTGTGCTGAACTGATATCCAATATGGCCCACAACAGCCAGCTTGAAAATCATGTCGTTAATCCTCCAGAAAGGAAAGTCATATCAGGGCTGAGCAAATTTTTTTTCCATCCACTTGTCTAGGACAAGTGGTTTCAGAAAATTCACTTGTCCCACCTATCTTTTCACTTGTCCCAAATTTAAATCACTTGTCAAGATATGATGAGATGTTTGCACTTCAATCTATAGAAAGAACAAACGAAATAATGTATAACATTTATTTCTTAAAAGAATTAAATTTTTCAAAAACATAGGATGATGATATACATTTTGTTACATCAGAGGTTTTCAGTTTTCCATTGACCAGGTATCTTGTATGCAATATTTATTGCTCCAATATGAAAGCATCAGTACATGCACTTCCATCAGCAAGAATGGAAAGGAATTTACTGGAATTCAGACTTTCCCTAACTGCACAGGCCTTGTGAGGTCCAGAACTGTTATAAGACTTGATTTCTTTAATCCTGAATTTGTTGGTTCCATTGACATATACACTGGATGAATTTCCAACCTGTGCCAGTTTGGGATATTGTTTTCAATAACTGCATAACATTTTTGCTTCAGAGTTGATGAATTCAAGCCAAGGATAATTATCGACCCAATGTGGCTGAAAATTTCTCAGTTTCTTAGCAGTGTCATATTTTAAAATTTGTTGTTGCCGCCAAGTAGGGCTTATGTCTCTTTGGAGAAATAGTTACCTCGCGCTCAGTGGCAGTTATACGTTTAATCCTCCACTTTCACTTTAATTTTCCTTCTCTGACTCTTTCTCTTAAACTTTATTGAAAAAATAATTTTGTAAACTTGTTTTATCTATATAGTAAACATCACCTTGTTTGTCAACTATTTCCAAAATGATCATAACATACATTTTGTCCTTTAAATATGAACAGAGACAGCTCATTAATTAGCATAATTGTTTCACTTCAAACACGATATCGGACATGGAAGTTAATCCTCTATAATCAATTAAAAATTAGAGAATCCATCACTGCCATTAAATCGGTTCATAAAGGGAACCAACTCTAATGTCGGTAAAGTGCATTTCATTAATTTAATTGGATTGATTCACTGGATGAAAATCATAGGGCGAGTCGTTTGTGAGGATCTGGTTTAAGTAAACATAAGGAAGCCGTTTAAAACACTGCTAATTAATCATACCAGCTTTGTTTTGTCTCACATGTTTTGATTGGCCAATAATTTAGTTGCTTAGCCCAATATGCAGTGAAGCGGTAATATAACGTGTGAACATGCAAGAGTTGTCAGTGACCACCGGTAGGTGTGATACTGGCTGTAAATCGATAAATGGAGAGGGGTGGAATCAAGCGTTCAATACACCCGGAAGGCATGAACGGCCAGACAAAGGTAGATAAAGTGATTATGGCGTGAAAATGGGCATTTGCCTGACTTTTTTTAACATAGGCAAAAAACACTTGTTCCGGACTAGCGACTTGGAAAATTTTACTTTCCAGACTTCAGTAGTCTGGGACATTGGACTATGGGATTTGCTCACCCTGCATATCAAGATGGGGTTTTTTACCAGAAGACTTATTGTAATGTAAAGTTGGTCCTATATGAAAATGGTTGCGCTTGGACATCCAATATGGCAACCATCTTGAAATGTCTTTTTCGCTACTCCTCCTGAACAGATGGTCATATCAACATGGGAGTTTCACTGAAACACTTCTTGTGATGTCTAGTTTGTCCTAAATGATAATGGTGCACATCTGAAATCCATTATGGCCACTACAGCCACAGCTTGAAAATCTTGTTATTGCTACTCACAAACGAAAAGTCCTAATCAGCATGGGGTTTTCACCAGCAGACTTCTTATGGTGTCTAGTTTGTCTTAAATACAAATTGTGTATTGTGACCATCCTCCTAGATGGAAAGTCGTATCAGCATCGAGTTTTCACAAGGAGACTTCATATGATGTCAAGTTGGTACTAAATGAAAATGAGATTGATTTGACATCCACTAGGCTCACCATGGCAACCATCTTGAAAATCTTTTTATTGCTACACTTCCTAAATGGACAGTCAAATGGCTGCCACAATTAACATCTTGAAAATCTAGTAACTAATTCTTGTGATGTTGTGATGGTCATCTCAACATGGGGTTTTCACCAAAAGCCGTTTCATGGTGTCTAGTTTGTCCTAAATGAAAGTGGTGCTGATTTTTCATTCAAATACGGCTGCCACAATGGCTGATTTAAGAAATTTATTGCTCATGAATATCAGAGATGGTTCAACATGCCACTGTTACAGAAAAGAAATGGTTCATCTTGAATGAATAGTTGGTTCTAAATGAAAATTGTGCCAATCCAACCTCCAATATGGCTACCAACTTGAACATTTTTTTATCACTACTCCACCTAAATGGAAAGTTGTATCAGTAAACTTTATATTTTCAGGCTGGATGGGAAACATGTTGTATTTGGCAAGGTGATAGACGGGATGAATGTTGTAAATGCAATGGAAGCAGTTGGGAACCAGAATGGGTCCACCAGCAAAAAAGTAGTGATTGAAAATAGTGGTCAGCTGTAAATTTTCCATTTCCTGTGGAACCAGATGCAATACTGGCAAAATGTAGTTCAATGGATATTTTTTTTTTTTTTTTTTTTATGTAAATGATTTGATGATGTAAATGTTCAACTTTGATCTTGAATATTATTTACATACTGCATTCTGATATTACTGTTCCCACATTGCAAGAAAGAAAAGAAATAAAATTGTGCATCAACTTTTTAATGTCAGATAAGGAATTGATTGAGACTAGTTACAGGATAAAATTTTAACCAAAGAAGCCAGATTATTAGGTATTCCTATTGTATTTTTTGATGAAAATGATGTTTTAGAAGCTTTTGAAAAACTTAGCATCTTGCCTAGGATTGGTAATGTCTTGCTTTTTGAAATTCTCATCATCAAATATTAAAATTCGGTCTAACAATGTGTGTATTTGTCAGGATCATTTTGTTCTCGTTACTGTACTTGAAAGCAGAAAAGGGGGATAATTTTGAAAAACAATGTGCACAAGTTTTGTCTTTGTCAGATTTATTAGAATGTGGTGACAATTATTAGGAAATATCGAAAGACAGATCATGTTCTATCTTTCAGACTGAGATTTTGCATGATTAAAATTAAAAAGTTGTTCTAACAAATCTTTAATGTTTAATATGAAATCACATGTGTCACATTGACATCTTTTGAGTCTGTCTTTTTTTTTTAGTAAAATTGAATTGTAAAAAAATTGTGTTGTTTGTTCTGACCCCTATATTTGCCCACGTTCTTGAGAGCTGCCATTTTTATAAGCCAAAGAAAAAGTTGTACTTTATTCTATTACAATATTTGCTAAGTACAGCAAACATCTGTGTACTATTAAAGCATAATGTAGCAGCAGGTTAGGGTGAATGTTATATCTTTTATTTACAGCTATTACGCAAGCAACATAGAAACATATGCAGGTGCATTCTGCTTGGCAAATCAGAGTCTATGCCATTTGTAATTGATTGTGCATTATAAAGGCGTAAAGTTCAGACACCCACAATATTTCTTGTTTACAGCTGTTAAGCAGCATAGAATCATATCTGCTGGTGCATTCTGCATTAGGCCAACAACAAAAAATATGCGTGTTTCCATCCAGTCAGCCGACTTTCCCTGCTTCTCACTGGCGACCCTAGCACTTCCCCCCCCCCCCCATGGTTATAAAAAAAAAAATCACATTGTCGAAATTGATTTGTGCATCTAATTGATCCGGTTTTGCCCAGTACTTTGAAGCGCTTGAAATATTACTTATTATATATATATACAAACCTACCCACCTACTACTATAATTTATTAAATCAGTGCAACAGGAAAAACATTTTTTTTTTTTTCCTTGGCAAATCGGGGTCTAAGCCAATTGAATTTGGTTGCGCATTACATGGGAGTAAATTTAACATATAATACCAGTACTGTTTAGCAGATGCCAGCTTAAAAAGTGCTTTACTTTTAAATATTGTTGTTCTGCATCAGGGGTACACTAATTTCAGACATATTTAGCTCGCCTGGTTGTAAGGGCTATTCAATTGAAACCTACTCGGCACTCGGGGGGAAAGCAGTTCTTAGCTCTACTGGTCATAGACTAGAAGAGCTTATAGAATGGTCCGTCATCTGTGCATTAACATAAGTTTGTTATTGCTACTTCTACTAAACTACTTGGAGGATTGCCATGAAACTTTACACATTCGGTCCTAAATGAAAATATTGCCACTCGGATATCCGTTACAGCTGCTACAACAGCCATCTTGAAAAACTTGTCATTACTCCTCCTGAATAGATTGTCATATCAACATGCGGCTTTCACAAAAAGACGTTATAATGTCAGATTGGTCCTAAATGAAAATGGTGCCGATCTGATGTCCTTTATAGCCACCATGGCAGCCATATTGAAAATCTTATAACTACTCCTGAACGGAAAGTCCTATTGACATAGGGATTTCACCGGAAGACTTCTTACGATGTCTAGTTGGTCCTGAATGAAAATAGAGCCAATGTGATGTCTATTATAGCAGCCATCTTGAATTGTAAATGAGTGCGGTGCCAGTCTGACTTACGATACGACCACCACAATGGCCATCTTGAAAATCTTGTTATATCTACATCACATAGATGGCTGGTTGTATCGATATTCTGCTTTCAACAAAAGACTTTTTATAATGTCTGGTTGGTCCTAAATAAAAATGATGCCAATGTGATGTCAAATATGGCCACCATGGTGGCCATCTTGAAAATCTAGTTTTTGTTGTTACTGCTCCACAACGGAAAGTCACATCATTATGGGGTTTACACCAAAAGACCTCTTGCGATGTCTTGTTCCTCCTAAATGAAAATGGTGCCAATCGGACATCCACAGCAGCTAACTTGAAAATCTTTTTATTGCTGAAGATTATTAGAGATGGTTTCAACACGAGAGTTAAAGGGAAGAAAATGACAACTTGAATTTCTGGAAGTTCTACAACAGAGCATCAGTCACTTCAAGATACTCTTGTTTAAAAATGTATGGTGGGGTACTCGGATTTTATATGAAAATGATAGATTTCTAAATTGCATCTATGGGTGACTTCGATGTTGAAAGTGCCTTCCAGGAGTCTTGAGAGTGTTTTACTG
The DNA here is from genome assembly GCA_029931535.1 of Margaritifera margaritifera. Classification (NCBI taxonomy): domain Eukaryota; kingdom Metazoa; phylum Mollusca; class Bivalvia; order Unionida; family Margaritiferidae; genus Margaritifera; species Margaritifera margaritifera. Next base: position 573,642 of record JAQPZY010001651.1, read on the forward strand.
GAAGATCACCAAGTCCAAGTTAGATTTCATTTGCTATCAGCAAGGTGAGTGATCTCACTCCCATGTTGGGCCTCCTGTGTGTAGCATACAAGATGGCCTTGCATCCAGCATATGTTGGCACAAGTTTGTTATCACTACTCCTAAACTACTGAGAATTGCCACAAAACTTTAAAAATGCATTCATCCTAATGTTTAGTTGGTCCTAAATGACATTTAAATAGCTGCTGCATCAGTCCTGTTTAAAATGTTATTTTTGCCACTCTTGAACAGATGGTCATATCTATGATTGTGGTTTTTACTAAAAGATATGTGATGTCTAGTTGGTCCTAAATGAAAATGGTGCAGATCCGATATGGGGGCGCTCTACAGATATTACGTGCTTCTGAGAGAGTGACGGGTACAAGATTAAGTTTGCATTTGAAACATGCACAATAGAGAGAATGTTGGAATACCTCTGCTACTTTCATGTACTGTGGCTGAAATTTTTTGACATATTTGTATTTGTGGAAATTGGACATGATCTAAGCACACATTGGACAGAAATAGCCACTCTAAAGTACTTGAAAAATCGGCCTCACTTGGTCAAAAGGACACTATTTTCAGCAGTTACTAAAATAGGGAAACCGATTTTTCCATAGTAGGTAGTACTGAATTACAAAATATATAAAAAGTTGTCTGCTCTTTTTTAAAAATGTTTACCATTGAAGTCCAGGAAGTGAAAATGACCAAGCAGAGCTAGCCGTTTTTTTTGAGAGATGCGCAAATTGAGGAAGACCAAACTGTATACTCCAACCCAAATTACATCCATCAATCATACACCAAAATAAAGGGAATTCAAAGTTCTTTTATCAATACCTAAGATATACATTGTTAATTAGCCAGGACAACCAGTGAGGAAAACCTCGATAAATCTTTTTCTTTAAAAATCTAACCCTATGCAAAATACAAAACTAGAGAGCGCCACCTTAAAATACGGTAGCCATCTTGAAAATCATATTGCTACTACTTCATGGACAGTCATATTGATTGGGAAGGGGGGGTCACAAAATTACGTGCCCCTTCGACATCCAATATGGGATCATCCATAAAGGACGTCCGGAAAGATGGGGGGAGGGGGTGTAAAGGACCTTGCGGATGTCCGCAAGCTAGTATTTTTTGTTACGATATTTTGTGTTGAACAGCTGCTTTAGGCCTACTGAGTGTATTCCAGTATGTTTTGCGGACGTCCTTTATGGGTGATCCCTAAGTATAAATTATTTGTTAATTTCAATTTGTACGATTCGTGCCACAGAATATATATGAATGGGTTGGCATTAATACATAGGTCTTGCTCCCATTGCCTGAGGTTGATTACATGGCCCACATATCGGACCTGAGCGAGTATACAAATGGCCAAGTAAGATGAACCAGCTATTACACTGCCAGACCATAGAGCATTGTATAATGCTAGATGGGGACATCCGCAGCTGGGTGGGGGGGGGGGGGTAGGAAAACAGGTATTATCTGCGGACGTCCTTTATGGACAACCCCTATGGCGTAAGGGTGTCCATCTTGAAAATCTTGTTATTGCTGCTCCTCCTAAATGAATGGGCATATCCACATGGCATTTTTCTTAAAAATATTTCTACTAGTACAGAACTGATGGTCATATCAGCATGGGGTTTTCAGTAAAAGACTTGTGATGTTGGTACTAAATGAGAAAGGAGCCATGATGGCTTGGTGGTTAGCATGCCAGACTTCCAACTGAAAAGGGTGCAGGTCTAAATCTGCCATCATGTTGGCTACTGTGGCATGTCCTAGGGCAAGGCACTTTACTCCAATTACATTGGCACTAAATAATCCACTTGTGTATGCTGTAAAACACCATACCAAACCTAAATGCAAATGGTGTCTGTTGGACATGCTCTCAGGGCTTCCAATATGGCTGCCATCTTGAAAATCTTCTTGCTACTCGTCCTGAAGGGGAGGTCATATTGACATGGGGTTTTCACTAAAAGATCTTGTAATATCTACTTGGTCCTAAATAAAAATGTGCTCCTCGGAGATCCAATATGGCTACTATGGTGGCCGAATTGAAAATCTTGCTTCTCCCAAACCCATGTTCGTAACTACATGGGGTTTTCACTAAAAGACGTGTGACGTCTCTACTTTGTACTATATGAAAATGGTGCCAATTTGACCTCCAACACGGCAGCCAGATTTTATTGCTTCTTTTTGCTAAATGAATGTGCATGGCTAAATTGGATTTTTAAAAAAAATTGCTTGGTTGTAATGAAACTGGTGCCATTTTAACATGCAATGAGGTCATGAAAATCTGTTCTGGATACTTCTAAACAGATGGCCCAAGCAACGTGGTGTTTTTACTAAAATGACGTCTAGTTGATCCTGAATGAAAAAGGTGTCCAAAATGGCTGTATTGGTAGTCCTCTTGAATATCTCATTATACCTACTTCACCTAAATGGATAGTTGTAGTGACGTGGGGGGTTCTTTGATGTGTAGTTGGTCTTAAATGAAAATGGTGCTGATCAGACCTTTTATAGTTGCACAGATGGACATACAGGCTTGTGGTTTTCACTTACATACTTCTATTTTTATATCTAGCTGATCCTAAATAGTGTTGATGAGACTTCAAACATGGTGGCAGAATCTTGTCACTAGTCCTCTTGCAGGGATAGTTATTTGAACATATTGTTGGCACTTGTACACTTCTCATGATCTGTAGTTGACATAAATGAAAATGATCCCCCAAAATTTGACTATTGTAATCACTGCTTATCCAGCACAGATGGCCTTGCCAACATTTAAAAAAAACAACATGTTTGTAGCCTGTATTAAAAAAATGCTGGTACAACCTCCATAATAGCTGCATTGACAAAATTCCGGAAAATCTTCATATAGCTACTTCTCTTGGATGGATGGAGGTTTGGGGTTTGCGCTAAAACTAGAACAATAGCTAGGTCTGACCTCCAACATGGAACCATGGCCTTCTAAACAATCTTGTCACTACTACTCTGACATAAATGGTGGCATTTTTCACTAAAATAACTTTTTGTAATATTTATTGGTTTCGAAAGAAAATGGTATGATCTGAAACCAGCATTGCACTTTTTTGAAGGAGTTTTGAAAACCGAACCTAATTGACTTTGTGGTCAAGTCTAAACAATCTTGTCACTACTACTCTGACATAAATGGTGGCATTTTTCACTAAAATAACTTTTTGTAATATTTATTGGTTTCGAAAGAAAATGGTATGATCTGAAACCAGCATTGCACTTTTTTGAAGGAGTTTTGAAAACCGAACCTAATTGACTTTGTGGTCAAGTCAAAGGTCATTGCTTCCATTTTTGTACTTCACTGAGCTTAGTTGATATCAAGATGCAAGTGTGACATTTACAAATGGATTGGTATAATTCCGCCCAATTTTGTGGGTATATCTGAGAAGATTATGCTAAATGATGTATCTTCAGTAGCTTTTTTTTTCTTCCAAAAAGATATTACTTGTACCAAATCTGGTATGCTGGAGTTCTCGAGAAGATTGGAGCTGGTCTCGTTACTCCGCAGTTAAAAAGAAAAATGGGCTGGTCTTGGATTCCTAGAGATGCTGCCTGGCCATGAGATCAGATTTCTTGCAAAAACTATCTAGAGTCTCACACTTTTAAAACTCCATTGGGGGGGGGGGGGTAGAGATCACGCAAATTACCTGGGGTTCCTGCGATTTACCATATCTAGTGCACGATGTTTATAAAATTCAAAATTAAGGTTGATTGTTTTTTGTCTATGATCTCAATCTCGTACTTGTGGAGATTATTATTTGAATACAAAAACCTTTATGATCTAGATCTGCTGTTGTATTGCAGAAACTGTCAAGGGTTTCCAATTGAATTGTCTCCTAGAGGGGTATAGCAAATTGATCCATTGTTCAGGATTTAGGGAAATGCGTAAAGGGTACCAAAAAATGTGATCCTTGAGCAGAAATATTCTAGGAACAACGTTCATGAAACATTAAAATAAATTGACAACTCAACAGATATGAGGGGGTTCAATAAACGATTTTCCATTTGCCAAGGCTTGAAGAAGTGGAGTGACAAGAAACAGAAGAATATTTAACAGTTGAGCAAACTGAATTAGGTATGCAGATATATTTGTCAAGTCATTAAATGCTTGTTTTAAAGTAGGTATGCATGTACCTTATAATCTGTTGTTGACCATCAGTTCTCATTCGCCATCGTTTCCACTGCCAAAGCTGTCCCCCATTCTAGAGGTAGGTGTGGGGGACTTCCCCCTCATAAGAAAATTTCTGGCAGCATCTCTGGATTAGTTGAAATTATTTTTAGCCAGTCTAGTGCAAGTCCCTTCGAGATGCAAATTTATCCGAAATCCATTCAATAAAGGACACCTGATTGGTCAAAGTGACACTGACATGCGGCAGACCAGGACGGAATACATTTATCTTTTGTGCATGCCAATAAGGCTTGTGTGCTGGTATGCATATTTATGAGACCATGTGATATCAATCTATGCTACATTCTGAAATTTCAAAAAGTACAATGTCTCTTGATTCTTAAAGTTCATGATGCCACTTTGGTCATTACACTATGCATTGCAGATTTGATTTTGATCAAACTTGGAATATATGCATATATATGTCAAAAATACATGTACATAGAACACTACAAAGCATCGCAGCAAAACTACACATAACTGGAACTGCAGGTTATGCTTTTATTACATTGTTAATTACAAATATTTAATAAACTCCACTCCCACAAGGACCAATAATATTTGGGGGGGGGGCAAGTTTCTAAACATGACCATAAATTGACCAAGTCCAAAACATAAAACGTGTCCTAAAGGTGTGGTTACTAGCATACCACTACGCAGCAAGGACAATACATTACCACTATAGTGCCTGGACATTTCTACCCTCTCCTGTACATGCTTTAAAAAAAAACAAAAATGTTTTGGAAGTAATTTTTTTGTTCCAGTGGGAGTTTATTAAATATTTTTTCATATATGTAATTACAATGAAGTAATCTAGGTACTACCAGCAGTTAGAATTCATTGCACTACATATTTTTTGCTGTGCTCGTTTAAAGTTGTATGCCCAAAATGCATGGTGTAATGACCAAAAGGGAATGATCAACCTTTATACAATTAAATCAGTGGGATCTGCATTGGGGGATTTTGGCGACAACTGTAATCACGAGTCAATAAGCACATAACATTCTTTACATGTGCAAGGGATAGCACTAACCTGTCCAATTACAAACAAAAACAATGTTCAAAATTCCTTTTGTGCCTCAGTTTGCTAACTGTTGCTAGACATAAAATAGCAAGGAGAAAAATAGTGTGCAGTACTTTACTGAAGTTGTTTTGAAATGGGTCCACTGTCAAAAATGCATGCAAGCTAGGTACTGAAGTGCCATTTTACACCACCTTGAAAAATATCCAACTCCATCATGATTGGCTAACCTCATTACCACTCTGGAAGTCATATTTCTGATCCGATTTTGATAAAACTTGGAATAGATGCTTACATTATGGATATGTCAGACAAGTTCAATAATGAGTGAAATCCACATGTATTAATTGGGTGATCTTGCATCTGATTGGCTGAGCTTGTTATGCCTCTGGAAGTCGTATTTCTCATCTGATTTTGATCAAACTTGAAATATAAGCTTATATCAAGATCTTGGATTGGTTCGATAATAAACAATATCCCCACATATTAATGAGATAATCTTGTATCTGATTGGCTGACCTTGTTGCCTTTCTGGAGGCCAGATTTATGATCCAATTTTGATAAAACTTGCAATATATGCTGATGATTAAGATAAAGAGTGAGGTCCATGCATATTAAATAAGTGATCTTGCATCTGATTGGCTGAGCTTATTACCATTCAGGAAGCCACAATTCTGATCTGATTTTGATAAAATTGGAGTATGGGCTTGCATCATCGAGATGTAGGACAAGTTCCAAAGTGAGTGGTATCCTTGCATATACATTGTTTAGGTGATATTGCGTCTGATCTTATTAATGCTTGTTAAGCCATATATTTTTATCAGATTTTTATTGTATTTCAGAGTTATTTTGATCAAATATGGATCCTTAATTTTTTTAAATTTTTTTTTCAGTTCTACTGGTCATAGACCAGAAGCGCTTATGGGATGGTGGGTCATCCAATGTCTGTCCGTCGGTTACCACAAGTTTGTTATTGCTACTCCTCCTAAACTACTTGCAAGATTGTCTTGAAACTTGGCACACACATTCATCTGATGGTCTAGTTAGTCCTAAATGAAAATGGTGCTGCTCGGACATCCAATATGGCTGCCACATTGGCCATCTTGAAAATCTTGTTATCGCTACTCCAGAAAAGATGGTCATATTAACACGAGGTTTCACTAAAAGACTTCTTATGATGTCTAGTTCGTCCTAAAATGATAATGGTGCCGCTATGACTTCCAACATGACCGCAATCTTGATATTGCTATTCCTCCTGAATGGATGGTTATATCAACATGGGGTTTTCACTAAAAGACTTCTTAAGACGACTAGTTGGTCCTAAATAAAAATGATGCCAATCGGACATCCATTATGGCAGCCATCTTAAAAATCTTATCACCACTTTACTTGAATAGGTAATATTGATGTGGGGTTTTCACCAAAAGACTTCTTATGATGTTCAGTTTCATTTATGTCCAGTTGGTCTTAAATGAAAATGGTCCTGATCTGACATCCAATATGGCCACCACAAAATCCTGTTATCACTACTCTTACTGAATGGATGGTCATATTAACACACATTATATACATGTATATATATAACCATACACATATATACAAACACCCACACAATTATGTGTGTGTATATATATATATATAGAGAGAGAGAGAGAGATGCATACATACACATATAAAGTCAGATCCTTGATCATAACCATCGACTATCAAGTCACTTGGAACATAATTTTCCATGGCACTGTGAACTGTGACTTGCATTTATGTTTGAAAGAAGTCTCGTCATCTTGATTAGTGTAATTGTCTTCTACACTTTGATGAAGTATATCTAGGTCTACCTGGGCTTGGAGAGAGGGCAGTGTTATATATTTAGGCACTGTGGCTTGTGCAAGTCTGTGTAGATGAAGGTGTAAAGAAGTGTGGTCTTGGTTGGCTAGCACTACTTGGATTTTCATTATCTTGATTAGTGGCATTGTCTTCTATAATTTGATGAAGTGTAGCTGGGTCTACCAGGGCTAGGGGAAAGAAAGGTGTTAAGTATTTAGGCACTGTGTAGCTTGTGTCTACTTGAGGAAGTGAGTTTTTAATTAATTCTGGCCTTGCTTGGCAGGCACTGCTGGGAGCAGAAGTTGTGGGCCAAGATGAGGATGGCTATGACACGGTGCTGGTGTTAGATTTATTGTTTATGTTTTCACATGGTTCAAGAAATCCATTACGTTTTCACATGGTTAAAAAAATCCATTACAAGTCCAAGCCAAGCATCCACTGCCCTGAATTCAAATCGTATTTGTTGATGGGAATACTTCAGGACAAGTTGCTGACATGGATAGTGATACTGTCTTGATTTTCTTTGATGTGGATAAAATCTGGGATTACCTCTCTGTATGAATTTACTTCCACATTGTTAATATCCTCTTAGGTGAATCCAGGGAACTCAGATAGACTGGATCCATTGAAAATTTCTGCAGTATTTACATTGTTAGATTTACCACCATTTTTAGTTCTACTGGTCATGGACCAGAAGAGCTATGGAATGGTCTGCTGTCTGTCTGTTAGCACAAATTTTTTATCGCTACTCTTACACTACTAGCCATCTTGGAAATATTGTTATTGTTTCTCCTATTGAATGGATGGTCACATCAACATGGGGTTTTCACTAAAAGACTTGTGACATCTAGTTGGTCCTAAATGAAAATTATGCCAATCTGACATCCAATATGGCTGCCAAATGGCCATCTTTAAAATCTTGTTATTGCTACTCAATGGATGGTCGTATCAGCATAGAGTTTTCACTAGAAGTTGGTCCTAAATACAAATGATGCCAATCTGACATCTAATATGGCCATCATGTTGGCCATCTTAAAAATCACAACTCTACTTGAACACAAAGTGATATTGTTATCAGAGTTTTCACCAGAAGACTTCTTTTGATGTCCAGTTGGTCTTAAAATGAAAATGGTGCCAATCTGACGTCCAGTATGGCCGCCACAGCAGCCATCTCGAAAATCTTGTTATTGCTACTCCTGAATGGAAAGTCGTATCTTGAAAATATTATCTTTTCTCCTCTCCAAATGGACGGCATATATCAACATTGGGTTTTCACCAGTAGACTTCTTATGATATCTAGTTGGTCCTAAATGAAAAGGGTGCCAGTCTTACATCCAATATGGCTGCCATGATGACGGTCTTAAAAATCTTCTTACTACACCCCTTGAATGGATGATCATTATGAAATGGGGGTTTTCACCAAAACACTTCTAATGATGTCCACTTTGTCCTAAATGAAAATGGTGCCAAGCTGACATCCAATATGTGTACCACAGCAGCTAATTTGAAAATCTTGTTATTGCTGAAGAATATCGGTGATAGTTTTCAACACTCTACAGGTAAAAGGAAGAAATAGTCTTGTCTTGAATTCCTGGAAATTCTCTTCATCCAGTACAGCAGCAGTCCCTTTAAGGGACTCTTGTTTTAGATTATTTATTCAGTTTATCTTAACAGGTAAATAAATACTGTATACTGTGCAGAGTGCATTTTTATATACAGTACTCTGAACTACCGTAATTTGCAGGAGTTCTCACATATCACTGCTTTACAAGTGTGCAAATTCATACAAATTTTTGCACGATTTGCCCACTTGTGTACCCTAGCAGTATCTCTGATTGGTTGAGTTAGTTACCTCTCTAGATCTCAAGACTATATTTCTCATCCAATTTCTACAAAACTTGGTAAATGGGTTCATATCATCATCATTTTGGATGACTTCGATTATGAGCAAGAGACTGCACATATTAATGATGCCTTTATCTTTAAGAAGAATTTGTATTGGGATACAATAAAATTGGTAAATCAATGTTATGTACAGTTTGGGAGATAGTTTACATAGGATCCATCTTACAATACCTGTATAAGCCCTCTATCTGAAATGGTCAAGTTTTGAGTTGTGCAAGACAGGTGAGCGCTATCAGGTCTCTTGTTAATCAATCTTACCCAGAATTTTGGTTCAAGTTTGCTACATTAATTTTCAGTTATTGTCATAAATTCTAGTAAAGTTTTACTTGGAAAGTCCACATCACTCGTGTTGAAAATTGATTATGATTACAAGTATGTTTTGAAATGTATGTTTGTGGTTCAGTTACCAGCATTTATATCGTGAAGGAAATAAAATGAACATTGAGATGCAGAGATGCTGCCAGGATTTTATCTAAAGGAGGGAGCTCCCCCTTTGTCACCAAAATAAGGGGGGAGTAGAAAAAAATGAGGGGGAGGAGGAAATGGCCATAGTTCAATATTTACCTAACACATAATTATCATCTCTTTCTTTCTTTGTGCTCTATTGAAATCTAAATCCTCAAAAGATGTCTCCTCTAGTTGTATAAGCATTAATCTGCTGATCATTTCTGAGCTTAATTTGTGCCTTATCTGTGTATGAATATTGTTCTGTGCTGATAACCCTCTTTCACATTTGCATAGCTAGCTAAGCCAGCTTGAACAAGTTGGAAAAATGTTCTTTATGGTTGTTATGTACAATTTTCAGCAGCTCATAGGTATTGTCTCTTGGATATCTCTGCTCCAAAATAATATTTTTCACTAACAAGAACTCTGCCAAAGTTTCACTTTCCTGAATCAGTGCTTTGCTGACTACTACATGTATGCCAAATTTCTGATCTGTTTCACAATTTTGTATTAGGATTTTAAGTCCATCAATACCATAGTCAGCTTGTTCAGACAGAGTTATTCTGATTAAAATAAAAATAATTACTTTTAATTTCTTTTTAGATTTTTATTTATACCATTTATCTTAACCCTTAGAGTGCTATATAGTTTTGTCCTACAAGATTCCTCAGGGCAGAATTGTTTGAGAAAAGAAATGAAAAATTGCACTCTACTTTTAAATTGCTTGTACTTTAATTAAGCTTAGTATTCTGCCTTTTTGACATTTAATTTCAAAGGAACGCTTAATGGGGGATTGACCAGCATACCGTCCGTTTTTGTCCATCCAGCATGTACATTGGACTCGTAATCAACATCATTTTCTGGTTCAAAACTACTCACTGGTATTTCCAGTAACACTTTCCGGGCTCCAATAATCTCATATACTTCAAAACTTTACAAATCATTGTCATCATCGCTATTATTGGTCAGTATTTGCCGAACAAAATCATCATCTTAAGATGAACCATGTTGCGAGTCAGCCATTTTGGATTTTCTAAGGGCCCTTACTTTCAACATGCATTTGTAAAACTTCCTTCATGAATGCAAGGTTAAAACTCGACAACGTGTGTTCCAGGGCCCAATATGCCAATTAAATTTAGTTTAACAGCCGTTCATATCAAGCTGAACGATGTGTAAACGGTTGCCTACCTGAAAAAAAACCTATAATGAGACAAGCGCAATGAGAATTCTACTGGTGGCACGACTTGTGCCCCGACAAGCACTTTAAGGGTTAACAGTTAAATAAAAATTGTATACTGCGCAGAATACATTTTTATATGCGTGACTTTAAAATAATTTGAGGGAGTTCTCGCACATCACTGCTTTCCAAGTGCGCGAATTCGTAAAAATTTTGCGCGATTCGCGTGGTCGCGCTCCATGGCAGCAACCAGCATCTCTGGAGATGTGTAAATCAAGTATTCCTGTCTTGGCCACAAAAACAATGATACATACATGTGATGGAACCAGGATTTCAAACCAGATTTACAAATTTAGCGATAGGCATCTTAACGAGAAGATTTTTTATCGGCATAAATTTTAGGTGTTTTTAAGGTGATTGAAAATAAAACAAGTGCATATTTTGCCTAATAAATATTCTCTTCATACTATAATAAAACTGCAAGTTTTGAACATGAATCAGATTCTGATTCTGATGGAAAATGTTACAATAATAATTAATATTAATCAGTATATTTTCAATTAATGAAAAAAGGAAATTGTTTATCTTATAGTTCACCGCAAAGATTTTTTTAATAGAAAATCCAATTGTTTTTTTAGTTTCCTTCACAAGACCACTATCTGGTGACCACTGATGACATTCATTTTTGATTATTAAGCTTCACACTTAACAGGCTCTCAATAGTTCTCTAGTCCAGAATTCCCCTTGAATTGCTTTGTATTTAGTGAAGAATGGAGAATGTCCTCTCTGTATCGGTATTAGAATGTGGCAATGACAGGACAACCACGCTCAGCCTGCAAAGAAGTTCTAACTTTACTTTTCCAGTCGCTGGGTTTGTAGGGTTGCCAACTGCTCTCCAATACTCCTGCAGGCTATGCTCACAATAAGGAGGTATATTCCTGAGCCTCATCCTCAAGGGCTACTTTCTCTTTATGGCTCAGATACTAAAATCTGTTGGCAAGTTTCACCACTGTAAAAATAAAAAAAATAAAGATTGATTTAGACTTTAAATAAACAATGAAAAAATACATTATGTATTTATGCTTTTATGAATAATTTTTCCCAACTTTAAAATTAATTATCTTCTAATATATTTTGAACATATATTATATCTAGGACTTTAACTTAATTTATGTACATGAAAACTTCAAATAGTTTATGAAATACAAAAGATGCATGCCTTTCAAACACACAATGCAAACTCAGGACCTTTGCTACTCGCTTGCAAACACCTAAACTCTGATATCCCAGCATTGTTGAACTTGTAATATTTCTTAGCTGTTGATTTCTTAGCATTGGGAGAAAGCACACATTTCAGCATTTGACATGAACAAAAAATGTAAGAGCTGTCCTTAAATATTCTTCTTAAAACATCTTGAATAATACAATAACAATTAAACAAGACAAAAACTCAAAATACTTACTCTAGTGTGTCTGCCGAATTTTGTATGGTAGGTATCTCAATTTTATCTCCACTCCACCAACGGTTGGCCGATTTTCATCAAAGGCTCCGAAGACATCATGGACCACCTTTGATACTTTTATTACTTGTAGCACCTCAAAAAACATCCTGTATTTGGCCTTAAACTCCCCAATTTATAACAATAAGGTAATAGCTGTTCATTAATAATTCTAATCCTATTATTCTGCCACGCACTATCGTACCAGTCGTCGTACTGGGGAAACATTTCCAGTCCCCATTAGACTAGTTCTGGCTGTCTTCTCTAATGTATTTATAGAAGGCGTACAAATATTAATTTTTTTTCTTTCAATTTAATTTTTTTTTTATTCATTTAATTTTCAAAAGTTTTAGATTTAAACTATAAAACGGTATGTGGGGTAGATGGCCTTTAAAATGAACCTCCAATATGTGAAGGTTTTCCTCCCGAGTTTAGAGGTGTCTCCCATCCCTCCCTAAAATCTCCGGTGTATGCAAAATTAGTAGTGACAAACTTAATTTTTTCATTTTTTTCTCATTTTGGTTCCAGTGTAGTATATTTACGGTAATAATGCCTGTGATCATGTGACTGTGAGCTGGCTTAAGCAGGGCAAGACAATGTAGTTGCTAATTTTGCCATTTGATCCTGTCGGCATGGTTGGCTGGCTTCTTTGAAGTTTGTTGAGGCGGATTATACTGTATGAGCAGAAGTAATTCTGAAAGGATTGAAGACATAAATTGATTATGGTTGAGTTAAAGAGCTCAATCAGCATACAACAATAAACATTGCTTTGATTCTCTCCGCAAGATATGTTCTGCTTTGGTGCTTAAAGTTGTCAAAATGGATTAGTCTATACTATGTATTATCACAAGTAATTTGGACCGGATTAAAGATGTTAATTGATTATGGTTGGATTACTCAAGAGCTCAAGTGGCATAAAACTGGGTCGGTTTGACTTCGGTGTTTAAAGTTTGTTGAGATGTCTAAGTGTGCCAATGCCAAAACACCAAAAACCAAGCAACCGATATATCACACGAAATTCAATGATGGTTGGAAACAGGAATTTCAGTGGTTCCAATCACATTCTGTAAAGCTGATTTTAAAGTCTGTAATGGTGGCAAGAATGACACAATGTGTCATGCAGAAACCCCCATCTCATAAAGCATATAAGCCATGACAACAAATAAGCCGTCACTGAAATCCATGTTCACAGAATCTGGATCAAATGCGGATAAAGTTAAACGTGCCGAGACACTATTTGCCAACTTCATAGCCGAACATAATCTCCCGTTTCTGGTAGCAAATCATTTTTCAGATTTAGTCAAAATAATGTTCCTCGTAAATTGCACAAAGGTTCTCATTCAAACGGACACTACTCACATAGTGACTATTTTATTGTTCATAAGAAATCAACAAAAGTGTCTGCAAATTAGGCTTCAATTCACAAAGGGTGCGATGGTATAATGTATGCGTTTGTGCTTTATGTGAAGAATCTTACTGACCTTAAAACATTAGATCCAGACAGTACCAATCTTGAGCATTTCTGGCAGTCAATCTGAATATATCCGGAGGCAGGAAACAATTTAAACTTCTTGGAGGAATTAGTAGAGTTGTACTGACATTGCCACATTCCAATGCAGACACTAAAAAGGACATTTTCCATTCTGAGAAAAATTCATGCTGACTCGAGGAAAACTGGATCCAGTAACTGTACATCATCTCCTAAATGTTAAGAACAACAATGGTGAGGACTGCCACCAATATAATCCAGCAATGATCTCCTAAAAAATGCTAAAAATGCTTGTGGTGCATATAAGAAGAGTATGAATGGCAACAAGTTAAGGTGAAAGGACTCATTTCACATGTAAGGAGATGCTGACACATCAGTATTCTTATTGGAAATCCTGGCATAAATATTCCAGAACTTGAGCAGGTCTTGCAGAATGTGACCACTATTTCAATAAATACAACAAACTTCCATGATGATCATACCAGTTTTTGGGTCTTGTGGGTAAATTATGCTGTGTGCATTCCTCCAATCCCTAAAGCATCACTCTGAAGGCCATAATTATAGTATACAGTGGTCCCCATCTTGAACGCCCCCCCCCACCCCCGACCAGCGGCCACCCACTTTATACGTCCACAATCTCTTGGCACCGACGAGTTTGTGTTCAAAAGTACCTCTCGATGATGGCCACCCCTCTAACGTGACATGCGGCCAGCATTTTTGTGCAAAAACGGTCAAATAATGGTTGTTTACAGATTAAAATCTCGCTAATATTTGTTAATTTCTCAACTCAACACATTGACATTAGTTCCAACATGCCGATAAAGTAACTTTAATCCATACAAAGAGGTAAGTAATCCGATTATCCTTACTGCCATGTGTTCCTTAGATGTTAGCTTTTGTCACTTTGATAATTACTGGCTATTATTACCACTGATAATTAGCAAGATGACAAAAGCTAACTGCTGAGAAGCACAGTATTGTTCATATCAAGTCAGCGTGACATCCGGTCGCCAGATAGTAAAATAGTATTTTAGCCTTTCTGGCTTCCCTCTCATAGATTATGAAATGTACTTAACCGGGTACAAGACTGGAGAAAAAAAAAAAAAAGTCTATCACGTGACAAGCTCACTTCATTTGTAAACACTGCATCTTGTGTGATAACTATATATTGCCCACGAAAAAATAAGTTGTAGCAAAATGTCGTCAGACATTCTCAGTTTAGAACGAAAAGTGAAAGCAATAAGACTAAATGAAAAGAGAGTCCTTTGATCACTACTGAGAAATATTATGTCTGAAAGATTCAAATAAACATCATCAATATACATTCAACTGCAGTGAGTGGGAAGACGGAATCGATGGATGTACAGGGATAGTTGCAACCAAATTGTGCCCAGAATTTACAGACATTGTGTTTTTGCACCACGATTGATGATTATTATTTTTTATCTTTTTTAAATAACACTGATATTAGTTTTATCACATTAAGTGCATAACAAGATAATATTCCTAATATTTTTAAATGAAAATATTAAACATATAAAAATTAGTTACACCTATTATACTTTATATGTAGTTATTACTTACAACTGTGTTATCCCCCTCTAGAAAGGCCACCCGTCTTATAAAGCCACTTTCCTGATGCAGAAGGGGTGGCCTTATAAGAGGGGGACCATTGTACTTGAATTTTCCTCATAAGTTTTCCACATGGTTCTCTCTTTACTTCTGGTGCCATTTTTCAACTGCAGATGTCCTATCTGTCTGGTTTACTGAAACAAGAGTCCCTTGAAGGAATTGAGGCTCTACTGTCCCAAAAGAATTTAGAAAAAATTCAAGACCATTTCTTCTTCAACTGCCGAGTGTTTAAATCATCAACAATATTCTTGAGTGATAAGATCTTCAAATTAGCCACTATGGCAGCTATATTGGATGTAAGATCGGCACCATTTTCATTTAGGAAATACTAGACACCATTATAAGACTTGGTGAAAATTCCATTTTGATATGACCATCCATTCAAGAGAATTAGTGACAAGATTTTCAATATGTTCATTGTGGCAGTTCTATTTAAGGTCAGATCGGCACCATTTTCATTCAGGACTAGATATAGTTGGTCTTCTGGTGAAAACCCCATGTCGATATGACTTTCCATTTAGGAGTAGCCAAGAACAAGATTTTCAAGATGGATTGTCAGTTCTGCACCATTTTCATTTAGTACCAACTAGACATCACAAGTCTTCTGATGAAAACTCAATGCTGATACGACTTTCCACCTGGGAGTAACAATAAAATTTTCAAGATGGCCACTGTGGTGGCCATCTTGAATATCAGATTGGCACAATTTTTATTGCAGCAATAACAAGATTTGGAAGATGGCTGGTGTGGTGGCCATATTGGATGTTCAGGTCAGCACTATCTTCATGTATGACCAAATAGACATAAATCTTTTAGTGAAAACCCCATGTTGATATTCAGGTGGATTAGTGATAAGATTTTCAAGATGGCCACTATGATGGCCATATTGCATGTCCAAGCAGAACCATTTTCATTTATGAGCAACCAGACATCATATTAAGTCATCTGGTGAAAACTTCAAGGCTATATGGCTTTCCGTTCAGGAGTAGTAGTGACAAGTTTTTCAAGATGGCTGCATTCAGGAGGCTGCTATATTGGATATTCAGCAGAACCATTTTCATTTAGGACCAGCTAGACATCACAAGAAGTCTTCTGGTGAAAACCCCCATGTCGATATTACTTGCTGTTCCAGAAGAGAAGTGATACCCAAAAAATTTAAGATGGCTGCAGTGGCATCCATATTGGACATGAGATTAGTACAATTTTTTTTTTAGGACCAACAAGACTTTATAAGATGTCTTTTAGTGAAACTCCCATGTTGATATGACCATCCATTCAGGACGAATAGTGATCAAATTTTCAAATATTGGATGTCCAAGCGGAACCATTTTCATTTAGGACCAACTAGACATCGAAAGTCTTCTGGTGAAAACCCCGCGTCGATATCACTTCCTGTTCAGAAGTAGTCACAGTATTTTCAAGATGGCCACAGTGGTGGTCATATTGAAAATCCAAGCAGAACCATTTTCATTTCAGACCAATAAGATATCACAAGTCTTCTGGTGAAAATCCCATGTCGATAGGACTTTTCGTTCAGGAGTAGTAAGATTTTCAAGATGGCTGCTGAGGTGGCCATATTGGATGTCTGAGCAGCACCATTTTCATTTAGGAGCAACCAGGCCACTGGATGAATGTGTGTGTAGTAGTTTGAGAAGTAGCAATAACAAACTTCTGCTAATGGAAGGATGAACAGACGTTGGAAAGCAGACCGACAACAGGCCATCTCTTTGACTAGTAGAGCTAAAAATGGATTCTGCTTTTGATGTTCATACACTGAAGTCTGTGTACCTGTCTATAATATAGATGTAATAGTTTGAAGGAAAAAGGTACAAGTATTTACATCTGAAGTCTTGGTGCTGCAGTACTTTTCTACCCTTATACCTGTGACCTTATAAAAAACCTAGAACTCAAAATTTTATCCCACAAAATGACGGCTTTGCAGAATTTCTTCAGCTGAAAAAATCGACAAAATCCAGATTGGTTGGCATCTCTGAAAATTGTATCTTCTCAACTTTAACGAGATAAGACCTACAGTGTAAGCTTGTACTATACACTACCAAAATACATCATCAGGCCTTTCAAGCAATAGTTTTGTTTTAAAAGTATGCATTTTCACGATCCTATCTTAATTTAAGCTGTCTTTGTAAAATCTGGGCAGAAATTTGAAAGAGATATGAGCTATTAGAATTGTGTACTTTATTGCCTCTTCAGAATTCATTTGGTTGCCAGGTTTCAACTATGATTTTATTGTTTTGCCTGCATGCCAAGACAGATGTTTCACTTTTCCTGTGGTGTTAACTGTCAAGTTTGATTTTTCTGTTTAGCAGTCTATAAGAAGTTACTTAAAGGTTTCTTTCTTATTTTTTATAGTAACTGTGATCATATTGTTGGTGCATTGGCATTGTCTTTACAAACTTCAGAGGCCTTTGTGCCAAAATATTCTCTGCAAAGTTTCGTTGAAATTTGTCCATTGGCTTTTCAACAGTTGAAAATGGCAATTGCTGACAGATGCAGACCTGCCAACCCTAACATGACCTGGCAACAGCAATCATCTCTCCTGCTACAAGACATACTCAAATCAACACAACATGATATCCAATAAACGTAATTGTTGCCATTCCTGCTTTTTTTCCCAAGAATCTGAATATTTCTTTTTATACTTCTATGCTGACGATTTAATTGTTTTAAGAGGCTTGTTGTCATTTCTGTAAGACTTGTGGTCAAATTGTAAGGGTTGGCATTTCTGTAAGACTTGTGGTCAAATTGTAAGGGTTGGCATTTCTGTAAGACTTGTGGTCAAATTGTAAGGGTTGGCATTTCTGTAAGACTTGTGGTCAAATTGTAAGGGTTGGCATTTCTGTAAGACTTGTGGTCAAATTGTAAGGGTTGGCATTTCTGTAAGACTTGTGGTCAAATTGTAAGGGTTGGCATTTCTGTAAGACTTGTGGTCAAATTGTAAGGGTTGGCAGGTCTGATATGATGCACACTGATTGCAGGACAATACCATAACCTCACTTGGCCTTAGGACCAGGTATCTTTATTGGGTGTGGTTTACTTACAAAACAGCAACAATATGTTTCAAAGTTAGCAGCATTCTGGTTGCAAGAAAACTATGGAAAGACAGACAGACATAAAGAAAAGATTCCAAATGAGATGTGTGGCCCTTAAAAAAAAAAGCTAATACCACCCAAACAACTCATCCAGCTAGAACAAAAGTATCTTCCCCCAACCAGTTCTGGGAACCAATGACAAATTCTGATGTCAGGTAATATGCCGAATTAATGGCACGAGTACAACCAAATGTGAAGAATATTTTATTTTCTCAACTGAAATGTACATGTTGATGTATGTCTTAAATGTAACTTAATACATGTAACTGAAAATGATTTCTGATAAATGCTTAAAAATGAAAATCCATAATTTAGGCCATATAAAATGTATTATATGAAACCTTAATGTGGTTAAAATTCCCGATTCAAAACTATTCTGGATATCCCTAACTTAGTCCTGAATAAAATGCTTGATTCATGATAATCAAATGTTGAAACTTCAATTACCACTGTACTCCCATCTAATAAGTAAATTACAGTGAAACCTGCATAATGGCCACATCCATATGAAGGAAACCTGCTCCTAAAGGACAATTATTAGTCCCAATTTTAAAAGGACATTTATTAGTCCCAATTTAAAAAAAAGTTTCTTATAATTTGCAACCTCTTTATAAAGGACAACTGTCCATAAAGGATACTTTTGTGGCCTGCTAAATGTCCTTTAATGACAGGTTTCACCAAATATTGACACCATTCATCTGGTGCAGTCATATGGACACACTGAGCATGGTATCTGAGCAAAAGCTACAATACCTGGATATCCTATATATTGTAACAACTTGAGTGAAGTTAGAATAAAAAAACCTTTAGGATCTTGTGAACTATGATTTCTCTACCAGCATGCCAAGTTTAAATGATGTGGACATGCTCCAAAATACTGTGAACCTAACTATTTTTCAATGTTTCCAACAGTTAATGTTTTGTTGTTGCTTCAAAACACAATTTTAATGACCCAACAAACAATGGTTCATCTGTGATAACAGTACCTCCCATTCCCCCCTGAACACATATCCACAAATTTCAGTACCAATTAAAAAATGTAATTCATTACAATCAAACATGAACCATACATTCATTCCATGTTTAATAGTCCTCAATGTAGCTAACTGAAATTTTGTACAGTAAAAAAATTTCTTCTTTCAGTCAGTGACCTTGAACTTGACCTTTTGACCCCCAAATAATCTGCTGCTTCAGTAACCTTAAATGCAAGCCATCCACAAAGTTTGATCGAAGTCTGATGCAGTACTAATGTTCTTGTGAGGGCAACCAATTTTTCTTCTTCAGCTATAGTGACCCTGGCCTTTGACCTCAAAATCAATAGGTGTCTTCAGTGTAAGTTTGGTCAAAGTATGTGATGAAGAACTAATCTTATTGTGCAGAAACTATTTTTATTTTTCAGTCACAGTGACTGAGATCTTTTGACTGCAAAAACAATATGCTTATTACACAAAGTTTGGGAACAGTAAATAATGGAGAATTCAAGTTATTGTGTGGAAAAACCATGTTCTTTCTTCCAAACAGTGACCCTGACCTTTGACCTTTTGAATCCAAGATCGATGGGGTTACCCCAAGTGAAAGTTCTCCACACAGTTTGGTAACAGTTGGGTAACAGTTTGGTAGAGAACTCAAATTGTGCAGAGATAATTTTTCTCATTTCAGCCACAGTGACTTTGACCTTTAAGCTTTCTGACCCTGAAATTGATAGGGTACTTCCTTACCCCAAGTGCAAGCCATACACAAAGTTTGGTAACTGCTGATAGTGGACAACTCAAATTATTGTGTGGACACAAAATTGTTAACAGTCTGACAGACAGGTTTGGTTTGGGTTTTGTGGGGTTTAACACTATTTTTATCCACATGATAGGCTATACATGGCAGCCAGTATATTTGGTGGAGGAAGAACCACCAACCCATGGGAAGCTATAGGCAAGCTTTATAACATACCCACGTTGGTCGAGTCAAGACTCAAACTTGTATGGACCAAGTTGAAATGTGCGAGTGATCTGTAAAGGCGAGTGCCTTAGACCACTCGGCCACCCAGGGCCCCCAAATGACAGATGGACATCATTATCACATGGTGAGTGGATAAAAATTTGTACCAATCAAAATAAATGAATTCACAAAGTCACATTTTATATCATCTGGATTATGTGTTGGTCCCCAAATTAAATTCTGCTCTTTATATCAATACCATCAGAAATTATATTGCAAAAAAAATTAATGTCCTAGGATCTAATAATCATCACTAATTCCATTCAAAAAAGAGTGATGTATTGGAAATGTTATGCATCATCTTCATCATCCTCATCCTCTTCATCCTCATCTTCAGTCTATAAGCCAAGAACTTTCATCTTTTCCTCCTCTTCCTCCTCACTGTCGTCACTTTCTTCAGTAGCAGACTCCAGTTTCTTCTGTGTTAACTCTTTCTTTGTGGATTCTAGATCAAAGAAGACAAAATTTGGATGGAAATGCACCAAAATGTCAAGATTAAGAACTTTTCCCCAAACATTTTAAATGCATTTGGTATTTGAAGTTTAAACGTGTGTGTGTGTGTGGTGGTGGTGGTGGGGTGTACAAAACGTGTATGTTCCCAATTACAAATTTGGGTTGTTCCACTTCAAGTACTTTGCCTATGCAAATTAGCCTAGTGGGCTCTCTTACAGCAGTGCTCAAAGGACTCTCAACACAAAATCATCCTACTTACTGTAATGACACTAAGTATTGGGACACGAAAAAATAATAATTTTTTTTCATGTCCCAAGACTTATATGCATGTAGAATATATAAAATTTTCAGTGTCCCAAAACTTGAAGACAAAAAAAATAAAAATACACGTAAAATGTAAAGACAAAATTGGGAAGATTGCCATAAGTCACACAGCAGTGACCAGCTCGTTCAATTACCATGTCAATAAACTGTTATAAACTACTATGATTGTTTAATGTTTTATGTTATTATTTTGCATGTGCATATTTTCCAATTTCTCCAACATGATTTAAAATAAAGGTAAATAAAGTCTTCATAATTCACAGGCCGCTCATCTTTAATGGGAGACCTGTAATATAAGTGTACAGTATTTACACAGTGCAAATCGTGCTTGGCGTTACTTGTATCCTTGTTTATTCCCAAAAAATATTTGATGCAGATTTTGCTTTATTCATTGACTTTACCAAATTGCATTCTTCCAGATTACATTTCAGCTACACGTTAATTGCTGTTTAATTTATTTGGATTCACGCGCTTAACAGTTACTGTTTTTCAGTGGTATAAGCGATCCTACAAGTGATGTAATCTATATGAAAAGTGATGCGTATTTAATCATATAAAGCATATAACCAGCATAAATTCACATAACTTGTCATATATTCATGAAAGAATGATCATAAATTATGTTAAACTTCGGAATATAGATCAATTAAGAGCATCCATTTTAGTTTTTTGTTTCAGCTTCACAAAATCGTAATTTTCCACACATTATTCATTCCACTTTTGATTTTGGCAAGCTGGTTGTTTGGGCATCTCCTTTGTTTATAATTGGCAGATTTGTCTTTTGTTTTCCGACAGCACTCCAAGCCAGTTAATTGTTTCAACCCTGAAATTGGCTTTGGTAATGAGGACATTTTGTCTGGAGGCAATGGTGGTACTTTGATGTGTGATTGGCTTCCAATACATAATATTTGCACGACTACCGTAGCTGAGTAAACATGTACTTATTTAAGGTCGCTACATCAGAGCAAACTACCACGGAGTTTTTATTTAAAAAGCAGTATTTCTTAAACTTCTTCATTGTGTTTTAGAGATATTATTTAAGTTTAGTGCAGTTGTGCCTATGATTCAAATCCAATGTATGTATTTCATTCATCACAAGTAAAATCTTCAATGAATACATGGTGACGCCATGATGTAAACAGGTGTTCAATAAATGCGAGAGTTGAAATAAAAACTATTTTTGTTGTTCACATACTGGTATCACATTTTAATGAATTAGGTATTTCCATTTTCAGGGAATAAAACCCCCCATAATTACAGGTCACTTTCGACAATTTTAATGCAATAATGCATAAACTGACAATAGTAAACTAGAGCACAAAAGGGAGAAGTTACTGTTGAATGGGTACAACATACCGCTAATGCTCAATTCTGGCTATCGTCTGATTAAATTATACATATTTTGATTTGGTAGGAATAATAAGAAAACAGAAATATTCAATATATTTATTGACTCTTCAAACAAATTATTATAATTTGTAACATTTCCATGTATTAATTCATAATGAGAGTCCCTTAACAACCACAAAGTCATATTTATTTTTCTTGAGGTTACGATTAATAAAATAAACCAATCGATCAGTAGAGAGGAAAAAAAAAATGTTTTAGGTGTCCCAAGACTTATAGAAAATGAAAAAATTGCTTTAACTTCATGTCCCAACTTTTATAGGTCATAAAAAAATTACTTTTGAAAATAATTGAGGGTGTCCCAAGATTTATAGTGTCCCAAAACTTACCATCATTACGGTATTGTCTGTCAATTAAGTAATCTGTGCAATGGTGGTTGTTTATCTCTGACTGCCTTTAACTTTTGTCGTTTTGATAATGAACTGTATAAACTGTCCCATGGTCACAGTTTTCCATAAGCATTAAGGTTGACTGTTTACTGTTTACACAGGGTATAGGTTATGGACATGTACTGTGGCGTCAAGACAGGTCTCTCTCTCTCTCCCCTTTTTGCTCTTCATAAAATTACTGAAAATCATGTTTTTATAAACATGACCTTGTCAGAGGGTTTGAGAGTAAAAAGTCATGCTTTTTGCATGACATGTTGTTCTGGCATGTATGGTGATGACAGATTCAGTCAATTAGATGCAAGATGACATTAAGATGCATGAATTCCACTCATAATCATACTCAACCAAAATCTTAAGGACAAAGGGCATATTTACCAATTCTGGTCAAAACCCTATAAAAAATACAGTCTTGTAGAGTGGTACAAAAATCTCTGCAACAGATGCAAGATCACCTCATAAATATGCACAAGTCACACTCATAAAAATCATCTAACATCTTGATGATATTGGCTTTTTTTTTAACCAAGTTTGATTAAAATCGGGTCAGAAACACAGTCTCTCAAATGGTAAACTAAGCCAATCATATGCAAGATCACCTCATTTATATACTTAATCTTTCTCATAATAAAACATTATATATCTTAATGACAAGCATATTTACCAAGCTAGGTTATATTATCAGAGATTGTGTAACTAAAGTGTTGGCAAGCTCAGCCAATCAGATGCAAAATCGCTTCATTAATATGCATGAATCTTGCTCATAATTGTACTCATCCAAAATCTTGGCAATTTAAAATTATTTACTAAGTTTGATGAAAACTGGATCAGATATACAGTTTCAAGAATGGTAACAAGCTCAGCCAATCATATACAAGTTCAACCCATTAGTATCCATGGATCTCATTATCAAACCTGTCCAAGATCTTGATGATACAAGTCCATGTCAAGTTTGATGAAAACTGGATTAGAAATATGACTTCCAGAGTAGTAATAAGCTCAGTTAATCAAATGCAAGATCACATCATTAGTACCCATGGATACGAGATCTTGATGATACAAGTGTATATTCCAACTCTGATTAAAAATCAAATCAGAAATTTGGCCTCCAGAGTGGTAAGAAGATCAGCCAGTCGGATGCAAGATTACCTGATTAATATGCATGTATCATGCTCACTAGTGAACTCGTCCAAAATCTTGGTGAGGTCAGCCCAGGATTCAAGTTTGACGAAAATTTGATCAGAAATATGGCTTCCAGAGTGGTAACAAGCACAGCAAATCATTTGCAAGATCACCTCAGGGCTATACCAGAAATAATGGTATAGCAGGGGGGTCGGATGGCACTTTTTATTTTCACCCACCAAGCATAAAATTTAATTAATATCAACCCCCACCTTGGATGAAATATATATGTATTTAAGCACCACCATGCATGAGTGCATATTAAGATAAAAGGCAGTCCCTAAGATGGCTTGTTGTCATGAAATTTTCAGGATCTAGTGTGCAGTATACAGTGTTAGTTTACTCCCCTGAGAATAAATTTGTTTCAGCCTCCATAGTTTGAGTTTCCTCTGACCCTCCCAACCCCATTTTAGATATTCCGACATTTATGTTGGAGTGTGGGGTCAGAACACATTGCCTATTGAAAAGTTGGAATTCGCCAACACGGAGTGGTGTCAGCATAGGGTAGCCGCTAACTAGTGGGTCTAGCAAACTTAAACGACCTTACATACCTGCATTAGATCAATAGGAGGAGGATTTATTTTCTCAGAAATTACAAGTATAGCATTCGTTATGTGTTTAATCCGCTGACAAACAAGACGAAACCACAGCATTGATGAAATTCGACCTGGTACTCGACATTCGCATTGCTAGTCATGTGACAACCCAAATTTTGCAACCTACATGTCATCCATAACATCAGTGGTCCAGTAGTTACATGATACCAACAAAAACCTCCTTTCCAATGTTGTTGTACAAAAAAAATAGAAAATATTAAATGAAAGTCACATAATGCTTGTAAAAAAACGAACAAAAATGTAATTCTCAACATATTTATTCCGAGAACAACTACCAGAAACCTGTTGATGTTCAAACAACCTGGAGAAAACCAGACTCATCAAGCAGAGAGTATGTATTAACGATATTTTTGTTGGTATCACGTGACTATCATGTTGACATGTGCTCTCTGCTTGCTGAATCTGGCTTTCTCCATCTTGCTGTGATATTGACAGGTTTCTGGTATCGTATCATATGACGATCCATTCAGAAGAAGTAGCAACAAAGTTTTCAAAATGGCTACTGCAGTGGCCATATTGGATGTCTAAGCAGAACCATTTTCATTGAAAACAAACTAGACCTTGGGATGAATGTTTGTATAAGGCTTCATGGCTATCCTCCACGTAGTTTAGGAGGAGTAGTGATAACAAACTTGTGCTAACAGACAGATGGATGTTGGACAACAGACCATCCCATAAACTCTTCTGGTCTATGAGCTAAATGCAAAAACTTCAGATAAACCAGGAAAATGTGAAATGTAGGTCACAGTGACCTTTTGTTGTAAGAGTGGTATTAGTAGCGATGCATCCAATTATCTAGTCTGATGATTCTAGCTCAAGAAATCATTGAAAAAGAAAAAATGAACCCAAGTCAGCAAAATGTGAAATGTGGGTCACTGTGACCTACTTTGTGATGAGGATGTTGTGCTCCTCAAGATGCATCACCTCATCAATTTTAATAATTCTAATTATAACAGGATATATACAGGGTGCAAAAAAAACTATGGGCTGAATGCAAAAACTTTACTTTTGCAGTAAAATGTGAAATGTAGGTTCCAGCGAACTTTTTTTGTTGCAAATTTGTGGTACTAATAGATGTGCATACAATCATCTAGTTTCATGATTCTAGCATGAACAGTGCTTGAGAAATAAAGTTGAAACACAAAATTTAACCCAAGTCAGGGAAGCATGAAATATGGGTCAGTGACCTATTTTTGTGATGAGGGTGCAGTACTCATCAAGATGCATCCCCCCCACCAAGTTACATGACTCCAGGTACAACAGTATTTATATAGTGTGCAAACAAGAGTTCAGTGAATGTCACATTACACACCTGGCCCATGTTTAATAGTCCTCTATGCAGGCACTATGATTGACTCTTGAAGATTACTCATCAATGGGTCTCGATGACCATGACCTTTGGTATGCAGTCTTGAACTAAACTTGATGTGCAGAAAACATTATTTTCTTATTAGATTTACCATTATAATGACCTCTGACCTCTAGACCTCAGAATCATTAGATTTCTTTATTACCCTAAGTGCAAGCCATCCATGAAGTTTGCTCAAGGAACTTACTCTAGAACAAAAGCTATTTTGCAAAACCTAATTTTTCACAATGACTATGACCTTATACTTTCTGACCCCCAAATCAATAGGTCTCTTCCAAACTTTGAGTGCAAGTCCTCCACAAACTT